>CM022471.1:13898506-13966640 GCA_011952105.1 Coreoperca whiteheadi
CCCCCCCCCCCCCCCCCTCCCATTAGTCCCTGTTTTTACTGACACTGTAACAGGCAGAGTCTGAAGCACAGACAGGCAGACACCTCATATATCACAGTCTCAGAGAGCTTGTGGCTTTAGTTTCAGGAGCACTCAGGCCCCTGAGAGGCCAGGGGCCGTTCTGCCTCAGTGTGGTATTAGAGCCCATGCGGGAACAGGATATTGCGCTTCCTCTGTACATGAAAAGAATACATCACCTCAGCCTACACAGGATGAATTATGTGTAGTCTGTCCTGGGGAAGCAGAGTCGAGTGAAGTTGGAGGGCAAAAGAGAAAACTTGCAAAGAGTCTGTGTGGGATTGAAGATCCGAGTCTTTTAATAAAAAATGAGTTGAAGAGATTCTTTGTGGCTTATGATTTTTAAAGCTTTTGATAATAATTTTACACACTGCCAGTTCAGACCAACTTTCACAGTACACATTACAGGCTCATGTGCAGCCAAGCTTTGTTCAAACCCACAGAACCTTATTTTAATTCTAGAGGAGCTCTGAACGTTTCCAAACTAAATCTGTCAGGTCAAATTTTGGGGAAATGTGTATAAAATGATACATAAGACATCAAATATTTTCATTTAACAACACGTCACTTTTACACTTCTGTTTTTGTACAGAATAAACAAGAGAGATATAACATGTTGTAACATATAACATAGCTGCAAGAGTTCACAAGCCTTCACACAGATGCTGGCAGAGAGACTGCTTCGGACATCAACAAGAGATGGTACTTTTTTTATTAGAGAGTAGACAGTGGAGAGCTGACAGGAATGAGAGGAGAAAGATGAGGAATGCAACAAAAGAGACTTAAACGGGCAGACTTAAACCCCTAGGACACAAGAACAAGAGATATAGGGTACAGGAAATAAAATGGGAACCTGTTTGTTAAAGTGTTAATTACAATAAAAGCTTAAAACCTTTTTTGCTTTGCAGATTTCTTTTACTTAAAATACAATGAGTTGTGACTACTTTCTGTGACTACTCCCACGACACAAAGCACGTGTGGTATTACACACATGTACAAACACACAAAACATTTTTTAGCACTGTTTGCATTCCATGGAAGTTTGCAGAAATGCTCTCGTTGTTTCATACAATTTCCTCCAGATAAGAGTATTGGCACACACGTTGTTTTATCTGAGCATGGACAATGGGACTTGACCTGCCGGCCTGACCCGCATTTAAAATCTGACGGCTCTTTCTTACAAATGTTTAGTCTGCTGGAGGGACTGATTATCAAGAAGCAAAGTTCACCAAGTTACCATAATTACATGAAATCCTGCACTCCAGCCCCTGATTTTTAAATGAACATAAGTATCTCTCCCGCTTGCTGTGCATGAAGCAATTTGAAAGTGGTATCAGGTGACTCTGAAGAGCCAACAACCTTGACGTGATCACAGTGTATATTTTGAATATGATAATTTCATTGAACCACAGTCCTGAACCTAAAGTTTGGGTCTCTACATAAAAACTAAAACATCTGGTCCTGCTATAAGATATTGGCTCTCGGGACAGGCTTCCCCTTTACCACGGTGCCAAGAATAAATATGACCCAAATCATCCCTAAACCTCAGCAGAATTACTGCACGAGCCAGTATGCATATAACTTCTGCATCAATAAAACCTTCACTTTTATAAGTCTGACATGTGTTTTAGAGGGTGTATCACCTCTTTGTTACGGTTAGGATGGCACTGAGGAATTTAAATCTGAGTCGTAACAGAGAGGAAACAGAAAGGGTCAGTGCTGCCTCATATGGTGGAGGTCAGAGGTCGCTAGAGGGTCAGGTGTAGGCCATTTGTTCAGTTACCTGTCAAAATGCTTTTCAGAAAGGATACAAGGATTTAGACCTTCAAGCGAAATGAGGCTACAGAGCTATTATTGATTTCTATTGTATATTTAGCTGGACATGCTATTTGTCAGAAAGTGCAAAATACTGTTTGCAGTTGGTGTCCTGTCAGATGTTTTACAGACATAATGGTGGCCTATGAGGAAAATGCACTTTGGGCCGCAGGGGAGTGTTGGTTACAGAGTTTTGGTTACAAATTGGCAGCAAGGCTGAGTGGCAGAGGCGTCTCCAGCTCTCTTATCCATTATTAAATCTCACTAATTAACACATTACATCTCGTCAACATTGTTTAATCTGTATAACTAAAAGCAGAGACAACATTTTGGGGTTTAATGGGGAGTTATGTGCTAGCCAGGTTAGCTGTTTCCAGTCTTAATGCTAATCTAAGCTAACTGGTGGCTTACTGTAGCCTTTTATTTACTGGACATATGAGGTCATCTTTACTCCAGTTTTGTAAGGAAAAATACATAAAAGAAAAAAACAACAATTTGGGAAATACGCTGTGTTGCTGAGAGTTAGATGAAAAGATCAATACTACTCTTTTACCTCCGTGTGAACTATGGAACTAGAGCTGGGATGCAATTAGCTTAGCTTTGCTTAAACATGGAACAGACAGCAGGGGGGACAGATAGTCTGACTCTTCATTAAACAACCAAGAAACAATGTGTTAGTCAAATTTAGAGGTGCAGGTAGCTGGATTATTTGGCGAGAGCCAGGCTAGCTATCCCCTGCTGCCAGTCTTTATGCTAAGCTAAGATAACTGCCTCCAAGCTCTAGCTCAGGCAGGAGAGTGGTCTTCTTATCTAACTCTGCAACAAAGCAAATAAGTGTAGTTCCCTAAATGTGGAACTATTACTTTGAGAAGCTGGGGATGGTGAAACTAATCCAAGGAAGTTGACGTAAATATATTTTCTTGGTACAAAAGTATAATTCCTTCATTCATCCTGCTTGTTAAGATTTTTTTTATTTTTTTATGCATGTCAGAGTTTTTTTTAAATCTGTATGCCTGAGTGAACATGTCCCAGCATCAGTCCTGGTACTCTGTTATTACAATTTCATTATTTCAGCACTCTGCCATCGCAGCCAAGATCCAATGGAAGACCGGGCTGGTTTGCGTTCAGTCTCAGCTGTGTGTACTGACATTTAAGACAGTAATGTATGCACACTCGAGTGCTTCAGATGCACATCTTAAGTGAAACCTGCAGGAGCGACTCACTTCACAGAGTCAGTAGGCAGCCAGACAAACATAATGATAGTGGTTTTGCCATAAAACATGATTACTTAAGTCTGGATTATAATTGAGTCATGTTGTTTTAATAAGTCTAGTACCAAGGGAATCCAGCAAAGCACTTCGTTCTCAGAGGAGGAGGACTGCTTTTATATACTTTTAGAAGACATTTTAACAGAGAGAAAAGAGAGAGATTTAGTGTTACTTTGAGCACTGTGTAGTGTGTTACGGTGGTGAGTGATGGTTTACACCCACATCCTGAACCACACACACACACAAAAGACCCTGTGGACATGCTGAAGATCACAGCCATGTGACAGATGTCTACAACTGCACTTTGAGGTTATGTGGGAGTGCAGGAGGGTCGGTCGGTTTAGTCTCCTCTTTCTTCCACAGTTTGCGTAGTGTTTGTGCACCAACCATGTACACAGTGCTGGGATCACAGGTGCAACCGACTCTCACCAACACTGACCTCCGTTAAGCCATGACAGTCTCTTTTTGTTACCAAGTAGCTTTCTGTGTTCCCGTGTGATACATTTCTCATGGCTTAAAGTGGTGGGTGAACAGAGAAAATAATACAGAGATAGAGGGTTGGTTTATTCTACTGGATGAAACAATTGTTTTTATGTAAAAAACTAGCTCTAAGACAATAAGTGAATTCATCTATTAATTGAGTGGCACTGAAAATGTATTTCTAATAAACACAGTGGTGCTCAGAGCTAAATGTTAACATCAGCATTTTAACATGCTCACAGTGACAATGCTAACATGCCGATTTTAGCATAATGTATAAAAAAGGACAAGAGAGGTTGTCCTCACACTTAAATTTGAAAAATGCACCTTCTTTGCAGGAAATGTTTACTCACTATCTTAGAGTAACAGTTGCTACTAAACAAAAAGTACAGCTGTGGATGATGGGATTGTCATTCGTTTAGTATGTATTTGGTCATAAACCAAAGTATTGGACTAATTGTAATTTTGACCTGATGGTGGCACTATATGAAAAGTTAAGGGGTCACCAAAGAATTAGGATTCATTGTCTGGGGACAATGAATTTCTGTACAAAATGTTATTGGCCATCTATCAAATAGTTGTTGAGATAGTTGTGGACTAACAGAACAACATTGCCATCCCTGGAGATGCAAAAAAATACCTAAACATTTAATGGTTTTAGCCACTCGAATGTGAGGATTTGCAGCTTTTCTCTCTTTTATATGATTGTAAATAGAACTTTCTTAGGTTTTTGACTGTTGGTCGGACAAAACAAGCAATTTGAAGACATCACCATGGACTCTGGGAAATTGTAATAAGCATTTTTTTTTTTTTGCGCCAAACATATGTTGGACATAAATGCAGCTTAAACCAGACACCATAAGCTGATCGTCAGACTTCACTAACATCAAGGCTTATTCCATCCTGTGATGTGTCACCTGTCACCAAATTAACATCCAGGCAGCCACTAACTATATTGAACCAGGATCTAAATGACCGGAGCTTTGAACTGAAGAAGCCGAGCCTGAAAGCCTCCATGGTAATGTCACATCAAAGACGTGTGCAGCAAATGAGCTTCATTAGTGGAGCGCACCGCCAGCAGAGGAAAAAAATACTTACTGTTATTGGGCCAGAGAAGGATACGTGAAGTAACAAATGCTCTTATGATGTATATCACAGAGATATATGTACATGCAAGAACACAGAGGAAACTGTTAGGAAGTTCATGCTTCCACTGTTCCCAGCAACCCCTGCTTCAAGGTGATGTAAAGCATGCAGGAAATGCCTCATGGTGACTTCCTGGTCTGTTCTGGAGCTTTGAGAGAGGAAGAAGTTCAGAAAGGGCAGCTGGACAATGCAGGAGGCAGAGAGGAGGTTTGTCGAAGGAAGGAACTGTCACCTTGCTTCCAATACGTCGATCTTTAAAGCGCCAAATATTTCCCTCAGGAGTTGGTGGAGGCCAAAAGCAGAACTTAAAGGAGAGTGAATATTGGCCTTTATCGGGTGGCCAGAAACATGTCTCCAAATTAATGCTAATGCTGTCATAGCATGTTCCTGCTGCCCCCAAGTGAAAATACTATACTATAGCATTGGAGGTTTAGAAAGAAAAATCATGCGTCTCCTGCGCAAACAAGTCAGAATGAAGTACATCAATACGAATAAAAAACGTTTTGGTCTTATGTTTTTTTATTTCTGTGGCCAATTTATAACTTCTGAAAACAAAATATCTCTTTTAATTATCAGTACAGTCCATTATTAGTTTTTAGCAAACTCTACTCAAACAGGGGGGACTATTTTCAGCAGAGGCGTAATACATATTTGGCAAGTGTGTATTTAAAGCAGGACTGTGTATGTGGGATCCGTTCATTTTTGGTTTAGTAGGATTTGTTGTAAATAAGAAAATTACTAAATATCACCAGGCTTATCCTTTAAAAAGTTGCAAAATATGCACAAAGTTCTCATTTTATCACTGTCACCTAACATACTGTACATGTAGGTGTTAGCATGAGCACCAGGCAAAATGATCTACTGTAGAGAAGATTTAAGGATCTAAGGGTTAAACCTAGTATATGGACTATTCAGAACTATTCTAAACAGATCAGAACGTTAATCTAAGACAGAGGAAGAAAAATAGAAATACAAATCAAGCAGGGATTCAGATGTTACACATTTGTTACAGATATTGAGATTGGTTTGAGTTCTCGGCCTGCTGACCCTGCACACCTGCAGCCTTTCGACTGACTGATAGTTATGGTACCAGCTGGCCTGAATGGAAATGTTTCCTGTGTTTACCACACACACATTGTTGCTCTGTAGATGTTTTAACCCATGTTTGCATGCACCATGTCAAAGACAGCTACACAATTTTACAATGGAAATGTTTGTTTTTCCAAATAGCAAGGCAACTTGGCACTGGCAATCTTGGGTTCCCACTGTATGATTATCTTATTGAGTGACATACTTTCCTTCAGGGCAGCATGTAGTGGCAATTAGGGAATATCTGCTTTTCCCCCAAAGTGTAGATGCTAAACCCAGATGAATGCTGCGCTTTGTGTAGCTATTGTTAACTGGTGAAATGTGAAACTTGCTTCAAATTGATGTGAAGCAGTATACAGTTGCATTAAAGGGCCACCTGATTTTGCAGCCCTGTGAGTGTCCTATCATTCATACTTGCACTGCACTTGAGGAGAACACTTGCAGAGGACTGCCGACGCTCTGCTGGTCCTAATGGTCTTGGCATGGCGGTCCACATGGCACAGAGGTGAGGCGGGAGACGCCCCAGAGACGTGCTGTCAAAAACAACTGTGGAACTTTCTCACACTGTAACTCAGTATTCCCAGGGAAAGGCCTTTGAGAGGGGGATCATTTCCTCAACAACTACACCACTTTGCTGTGCCGCTCCCGAGGAAGCCGGGTTCCTGCAGCTCCAGCTGAACAGGGGCCCCTCTCTTGCTCTACTTCAGCAGGGGCCTGTGCATGCTACTGGGGAGACAAGTAGAGCTGCTCAATGGAGCCTCTCATGTATCAATTACCTGAAATATCAAACAGCACATAAGAGGGCGGTTGACTTGCTTGTTTGACTTTGGTGGTCAGAAAGATTTCTGGCAAAACTCCGAGATGTGCATAGAGTGAGAGAAAGTGCATTTACCCCCAGAGGATGTGCGAGGGGAGCTGGGTCATTTGTCGTCTGAAGGTGTTATCTCTATCACAATTCATTGCCCAGGAAATTCAATTCTATGCTGCACAATACAGGCAGACAATAATGAGCAAAGAATAAATCTTGTACAGTGTTTGAGGTAAAAGAAAGTTCAGCAAAGAAAGAGCTTTGGGGCTGCTGTGACGATAAAGGACACAGTCGGGGTTCAGTTAATTTAGATTCATTTGGATTCTGAGGTTAAAATTGGCCTTTTTGGCAAAAAAAATATTAACATGTTTACTATATAACAATTTGTGTGGCTATTGGGCGGAGACCTGCATTTGTGTCTTATCATGTCAGCATCATATGTGGGATTGTCCAGAAACAATGCAGAGAGCTAACAGACAGTGAGTCAACGCTGATTCACTGGGACTCTATAGGCTGTGTGAGGCAGGGGGAGCTGCTTTTGTCATGATAACTACGACTCTGAACTTTTGACATCCACATAGGATGGAGGGTGTTAATGGATGCCAAAGTGCTGACAAGGGAGAGGGGAGAATTTAAACAAATCTACAAGCACATGGAAAAGTAAGAATTAGTTAAACTAACAATGAGACCAGAGTAACGTCATACTGCATCTACACATGCTCCATAACCGCACCCAAAGATTTCAGGGGCTCTGATTTACATGAAAAGCGAGGATCAGTGGAGGGGGTGAAAATGGCAATGTGATCAACTACTAAACCAAACTCCCCCTCCCCTGGAAACTCCGACCCTGGATTGAAACGGCCTGATTGTCAGCAGGCCGGGCTGTGAGTGCAGCAGCTTTTTGGTACCAGGAAAGAGGGGGGGGGGAGCAAGTGGCCACAAAAGCCTTCTGTTGCAGTCAGCCTGGGAGTGGGGTTACCTGCCCTGCTCTCTGCAGTCGGGTCTGATTTCACACATCACTTGGAGGTGCATGTATACGCATACACATGCACCTCCAAGTTCAAAACATCACTCACACACATTCAATCGGCTGCTGCAGGAGTTTGAGGGGTGAGGAGTGTGCATGTGGTTCCTCTGGGGACAAATGAGGGTTGTTTGTCAAGCATTCAGAGCACGACACCCGGACAAAAGCAGCCACATATCCAAAGTACTGGGTGACAGATAGTCATTGTTCTCTAGGAAATGACATAGACAAGCTGCTGGAAACAGGCAGAGATGTTTCCTGCTGAGTAAAGTGGGGTTTTTTTTAATGTGGACTACATTCTTGGTGGGAAGATATTTCCAAGCTAGTTTCACAGCTGCAGCACCTCACTGAAGCACTGACAAAAAGGCCAGTGGGTTTAAATGAAAATGCAGGGGGAAATCTTTTATTACCGCCACAGACTGCTAATGTGGTACAGAGCTAAAATAAGTATATAAATGGTTTCTATGAAATAAACCAAGACACAAGTGTTAGACTGAGTGAGCAGTGAGCTATAACTTGAGATCTGGGCCGTGTCTGTGACTGTTTTACAACAACAATATCAGAAATCTATGAAAGACAAAGTGATTAATGAATCACTGATACAATGTTAATTAAAACCCAGTCTTATAATAGTATCGCAATTTGAGGAAGGAAAGCGTGTGAATGAAAGTGTGTTTGATTGTGAAGGGAGTGGCGGGATAGGAAACAAACCTAGAATTACATCGACAGGAGGTCAGAAAAGTCCTGAGGCTCAAAGACATAAAAGAGACACCTCAGGAAACAAAAGCTTCAAAGGTAAATGATCTACAAGAGGCTGTGAGACAGGACCCTCCCTGTTCCTCAGACAAACTCAACAATATGCTACATTATTAATATTCCTCGTCTGGTCACACCCGTGATCTCTCTAGAACCACATGGATAATATTCCTGATAAATGCAGTGAAGTAGGGTAAATGTCCCTATTAAGCCCATGTACCATATAAGCCCACAAACAAACCACATAATCATTTTTGCTGGGTGATTTATCTTCCAATGAAGCTGCTGGTTACATAAATGACACTTTGTATTGTAATTTATTGTAAACCAAGGTGTTTCAATGGGGATTATCTCCCTTTTGACATTTGAACCATTTTCCTCCCTAATTTTGACATCACCTGATGAATCACCTCCATAATTCAGATAATTAATACACATATTTAAACATCAATATATACAATCACCTCAAAGAGCATAGGCCTACGTTTAGCATAGGAGAAAGTAGAAAGCGCAGAAATGTTGCCATCTTTCTTGTTTTTTTTTGCTTAAGTTATAGGCTAATGATTCATGAGCTTCAAGATGTCATGATTGATGTCTCCTGTATGTTTTAATGTTACTCCACAATGAACTGAATGGTTTTAAAATGTGTTTTTACTATGTTTTCAAAATACTAGCCTGACGTGATTAACATTTGGAAATCAATTCAAGTTATTGTTTTCTTGTAAATCCTGAAATTGACTCATTTACTATCTGTAGAACATTAGTATGGAAGCTACAAACAGTTTTTCTTTCAGTCAGTCCGTCTTCAGAAATCTTCATAAAAACATCTGCACTTTCATTCAGCTGCCTGGACCAGATATTTTGTCCAGTTCCAAATGCCAACAACACATATGGGATAAAGATAGACAAAGAGACAACACATGTTCAAAGATAAAGTACTGAAGAGTAATTTCCACTATAGTTTTGATTTAGTTTTATTTATTTTTTGGTTACATTCCAAAGAAGACGTGTTGTAAGTTTAGCTTTTTCTGCATTGATAACACAGCAAAAAGGCTGGTCACGCCTATCTCCAATGCAATACAGCCCATAGGATAGCAGTGGAGACAAAATGAAAATAACTATTGAGAGTTAAGAGATAGCGGATATGAATAGGAAAAGTTCGTATTAAGATTTTTTGAATATACTGTAACTTATCAACAAATTGTAATAAATTAATTATTGACACTTAAAATGAGAGATTAAACTTTAATCTTAACTAACATGTTCTCAATTAAATTGGGGTAGTATCTATTAAAAATGGTGGATTAGGTGGGCTTAATATGGATGTTTACCCTAACTCTCAATTATTTATTTTTTTTAATTTGTTTATTTCTTTAGCTATGGAGACATAGGCTGGGGCGTGTGTGTGTGTGTGTGTGTGGGGGGGTCATAGTATGAAAATGTCCTTCAAGAAATGTCTCGTAACCTTCATGTTATGACAAAATGTTAGACATGATAATCTTTTTTTTTAAATGAATAAAGATGTGCAATGCAGTAATTAATCTAGTAAACAAGCACATAGAGTAAAAGTAAAAATAGTGGAGTTCACCAAACAGTAATTCAAGTTACTTCGATTGTTGCATTAGCATTAGCTCCAGACAGCTAATAGTAGCTAGCTTGGTTAGCAGTAATCTGAAAAACTAAATTCTACTAGATCGCAAAACAGCCGTAATAAAAGGAGTACATACAGATACTGCACCAACACGGGTATTTGGGGAGTAGATTAAGAGGTCTGTCAATATTTGTTGGACACAGATCTGACAAAATGGCAGATGTAACAGTTAACAGTTGATCTGAGAGAGCCGTTCGTGTTAGTTTTTAAGTTGTACAGGCCTGCTCATGACAGACGTGTGTGACGAGATTAGAGAAGTGCTCAGCGGCAGGTGCGAATCACAACATTAAACAGCTGGAAAAACGCAGACACATTGTAGTGTTAAAATGGACCACTTTACTCTTGCACAAGACATTGACAAAGTACATTTTCAATAGAAAAATAAAATTGCCTGCTTTGGAGCACATTCAAATGTAATTGTGCCTCTTTTCTAGAACAACCCAAACCAACGCACGCAGTTCAGAGATGGATTTCGAAATGTTCATGTCTCTGCAGCAAAGATTCCTTCAGCAGAACACACATTCACTGAGCTTATCGTTTGATCACGTGTAGTTTCCTAAAACAAGACAGATGCTCATCACAGTAAAACATGAAAATCTATAACTCGCAGTGCAGCAGTCAGTGGATACAGCCAGGAGGCGCCAAAAGCAAAAAAGGTCTAAGAGACGCAGGAACCATGCATAGCCATGTGTTTGGAAAAACAGGGGAAACCAGTTAAATTAGCAAAAAAGAATAACCACACACTGAATGTGTTTATTGAACACAGTTGTGGTTAAACAGCTGATGGGAAAGATTTACAAAGAAATTTGGTCTGAACCACATAGAACCCCTTCCTACCTTTTCCATCCAAAATTAGTTTCTTTTAAATATAGTTGTTTTGTTTTTTTAAATGAATTCTCTTGCACATAAATAGCATCATTGTTGCTCATTAGAAAACCAAACATCTCTGAAAAGTACAACCCACACATACTGGCATTTAAATCTACAATGTGGCATTTATTGGCCATACCAAAGCTAAAGCAATGGTGAAAAGAAATGTTAGCAACTGAACTTAACTTACTTAAAACTATGAAAATAAGCATTTCAAAGCTTTGTCATAGTTAAAATTATTCTGGGTAAGAAAAGTAACTCCTCAGAAAAACCTATTGTACACAGAAACTGAAGTCAAATTAACACAAAGGAACTAATTCATTAATTAATTTATACATGTACTTGGGAGACAATGGGTCCAAATAAAACAGCCAAATTATGCTTGTTTAGCAAATATTTACAATGGTTAAGATAATCAGTGTTACAGATTAGCTTCATATATTTTAAATGCGTCCCTCATTCATCTGCTCCATTTGTTTGAGACGTCCGATTGCGATCGCCAGTGACTTCGTCACCAGACTCGTCTACTTCTTGATCCTGACAGAGAAAGAAAAACAAACAATCAGTGAACCAAAGCCCCTTTCAAACATGCACCCTTTTGTGTTTCGCCCCCGCCTTGAAGGGCTGCTGTAAGTTTTACAAACCACCAGATGTCGCTGTGCTGCTGATTTTGAAGCTTCTAATCTTTTTTTTGGCACAAATAGAAAGAAGTCCTTCGTAAGGATTCACCCACCCACCATTACTTTCACGTAGAATTCATGACTGCAATCTTACTAGGTCGGACCTATTCAGTTCAGATTAATGTAAAGACTGCAGCAGCAGCACAAGGTGAAACATACAGGGAGATAAGAAGCACGTCTTTTACTGTCTTCTTAGATCACTGTAATAAAGGTGTAATCATCATCGTCTCTTATGCACAAGATCAGTTTAATAAACTAGGAAACACTGTGAAAGAGCCAATTTTAAGTCACTGAGGAGATCACATCAGATTAGTCGGGAGGCGTTTTTAGACTGCAACAATCAGAATTGATAGAACAGCGTTTTGAGGGACTTTTTAAGCTCCTACTTCAGAGTAGGTACTTGCGCAGCTCAAGAGGAACCTTGATTGACGTAAGTGTAAGGTCATTGGTAGAACACGAGCCAATGCAGCACAGGCAACTGCCATTTTTAAAAACCTGCGTAAACAACAGCGTGTAAGGATAGCCATAAAAAATAAATAAATAAAGGGAGAAAACACGGGCAAATGGACTGACCGTGAAGTCCAAGCTTTATACAGCATCTATGTGACAGGGGAAATACAATGCACAGAAGTGACGTTGCTATACCAACCGCCAGCCGGCTTACGTCACTTCACCGTTGCTATTGGTGATGGGAATGCAAACAGAAAAAAAGCCCTTGTAGGTATTTAGTTCTCGGGGGAGCTCCAAGTGGGCAGTTTCTCTCAGGGAGTTCCCAGAACTGTTTTGTCCGAAAACACCATAAAAACAGTTTCCCCCCACTGTCACAGGAGCAAAATCTGGCCAACAGTCTCTCCGTGTATTTCCGACGTTCACTCATGCCAACTGTGCGCATGAATAACTGAATATCCAGCCAAACGCTTTACATTCAGCATGTGAGCAAACAGCAATAACAGGAGAGTCTCAACTTAGCATCCTGCCATTCAATGCTTGTGCACTGTCAGATATCATAAAACAGGAGGCAGAATTCGCTCTCTAATAACATTAAACAATTAAACTGATGTGAAAATGTATTCATAGTTTCCCTGTTAGAAGCGCTGGCGACTTCACCACTCTTCTTCCTCGCTATCATTACTTTTTTAACTCTGTTGCTGTTCTGTGTCTCTCTCTCGTGCACCAGGTGCCTAGTATCGTGTGAGCCCACAGCTCAAGCTGTAAATGTGCTGTTTGAAGCCGTACGCAACATTAACACAAAAGTCACTTATGTCTGAATGACAAAACGCCATCACTTTAACAGATTGATGAAGCCAGCATTTTTACGTATGCAGTGTCTGAAAAGGGTTTATGAGCTCACTTCCTGCCTCGATGTAAAAATTAAATAGATGAACAGCAATTTGGTGCTTTTTAAAAATGGTGCACCTTTTTCAGCACTGCCAGCAACCCTTTGAAGGTGGACATCAAGGTGTTGGACGTCTTGCTAATGTGGTCGTGGTAGATCGTCTTCTGCTCCTCCACAATCTTCAGAGTCTGCTCAGTTTGGCTCAGAGTGCTTTTCACCTCCTCCAGCTCCTTAGACAAGGTTTTGTTGGCTTGCTCCAACTGCACTTTGACCTTTGCATCTTCATCTGGAATGAGACACAACAAAGTTAGATGGAGGTTTACAGTGAAGGCAGTCCAACGGTTAAGCACAGTGAGCGTGAAGAGGCAAATTCAGGTCCAATTACACTTTTCTACAACTCAAACTCTACTATTAACAGCACTTGAGAAAATATTTGCAAATCATTTGATGTTTAGTAAAAAAAAGTTTCTACTGTTGGAAGTCATAAAAATATACCACATCTAAGGAAACTTTGCTTCTTAAGATGCATAATTCTGGACATCTGGTAATCTTATCGACCAAAGGTACATATTTGTGCTATTTGTTTAAGCTGCTGAAGTAGCTGGATAAATCTTTCACCTTGTGACCAGTCTGGAAAGTTAACGGTTTCAAGTATCTGAAGATTTTAATGACATAAATTGTATTAACTCCAGCACATATACTGTTGTGATGTTGATGTTTTGTGATGCCTGTTGTGTTAACGGTCAGGATTATTGTCTTTATTGGTGAGAAAAGGACAATTCCTGACCTGATGAGGCATTTAAGTTTAGTCTCTTAATTATTTTCTATTAAAAAAAGAGTCACTGTGGGTCTGTATAGAACCTTTTAGCCATTTCCGTTACCACTCTGAATATTCACTATGAAAAACAATATTCCTAAATCATATTTTATACTTTGCATGTGGCAGTTGGTAGCAATGTGCCAGTCCACGTTTCAACAGAAATCACGGAAGGAAGAACGCTGAAAGAAGTGAGACTGGGCTCTTCTGTAGCAAAGCTCAAATTGAGCCAGATCATTGTCCAGACGGACTACTGACACAGAGTGTAGCCTGCAACTCATGAGACTATGAAACCATTTCCAAAGACAACATATAAAGTATAATGCAACTCAAATCATACCCATTTTGGCATCCAGCACCATGAGCTTCTGTTCTATCTCCTCTCTTGTTTTCTCACTCTTCTCCAGTTTCTGCATCATGCTGCCGATGTCGACCATGGCTCCATTATACACAATCAGATTACTGGACTCACTGGCCTCTGCCTGAACACGAGCTTTTGGCGCAGGAAGTAGTCCTCGGTTACCTGACATAAAAATAACTATTTCATAAAATGTCATCTGCTTCAATCTGCTTCAGCAGCCGTCCGCTGTATTGCAAACTGTAGCTTATTTTATGTCACATCCCATGTAATCATAGATTAAAAAAGGATTGTGCTTAACTGACCGTATTAAACATTGATGGAAACACGTTCAACCATGAAGACCCATGTCAGCTCACCTATGAGGTTTTCTATCTGGGCTTCATTAAAGGAAGGAACAGGGTCATCCTTTCCCCTGTCTGTCAGTTTACGGTAGTAACAAGACTCTCTGACTACCGGTTTGTTCAACAGCTTCTTTATCTGAAAAACAGACAAAAATAGGCATTACAGTTTATCTGTACACGTCCGCAGAAAAAAACAAAAAAACAAAACATTAGTGGGCAGGCAGTGAGTGAGTAAGCAAAGTGTGTTCACCTGAGCACGAGAAAGGTGCAGTCCCAGTGTGTACAGGATCTCCTCCAGGTCTCTCTCCAGCAAATAGCCACAGTGGCTCTGGTCAAAGTAGACAAACGCCATCAGCAGCTCCTTGTTGTGTGTGACCATTTGCTTCTTCTCCTGATGTAACAACAACCACCAGCTTTATACCAACAATCATCTTTACACTACATCAATGTCTTAATAACCTGCCTACAACAGTAACCAACCAACCTTGTCTTTGGAGGACCTCTCTTTTGACGACTTGCGGTCATCCTTGCGGTCTTTCCTGTCTCTGTCATTGGAGTCATCATCATCCTTGTCTAAAAACATCAATTGAAATATCCCATTGGAAAGTGGAACAAGTGCCAATACATCTTTAAATTGTAGTATTATTATTATTATTTATTGTGTTTAAACAGTGTGAACAAAGTAATTTATTTTTAAAAGCAATGTTTTTTCCCCACTTAAGGCCTCAGAAACTGTGGAAATGTTATCCATCACAGGTTCAGCGTGGTGCATGGTTTCTCATCATTGACCAAATCATATTGTGGGAAATTCAAAAATAAGAGATTGGGATGTATATAAAAAAAGAGAGACATACCATCATCATCGTCATCATCTGCATCTTCAGCCTCCATGGGGTCATATTCTTCAGCATTGGCCGTGCTGCCGTCATCTTCGTTCTCCTCTTCATCCCGAGATGAATCCTTTTTCACGGACTTTTCATCGCACTGGTTACAAACAAAAGTCACACAAATAAACACAAATAATTTGTTGAGCAAATGACAGACAGGAAAGACGAGATCGGTTTGAGAGGCTTGCCTTTTTCTTCTCCTCCTCATCATCTTTGGTCTTCTTTACTACTGGCTCTTCATTCTCCTCCTCTTTTTCCTTCTTTATTTCACGCTTTTCAGCCTCCTTCTTGGCTTTCTTCTCCTTTTCCTTCTTCTCGTCTTTGGTAGGAAAAGCAGCGAGGGCTTTAAATATGCGGTAGCCAAAGTCTCTCTGAAGCATCTCATTAAACAGCTCAGCAAAGAGGGAAACCTGCACAGAAAGAGGGGACAGTGTATTATCAACCTGCATTGAGAAAAATGTCTGTCTGTGAGAGAAATAGATTCAGTTGGTTTTCGTACATACTATAATAGACTTGCACTGTAGACTTCTTTTCATGTTCTATCAAACACAGCAAAAAACAAATGCTGTGACCAGTAATTCTCACCTCAAAAGAGTGCTCCTTGTTGTCTTCCAGTCTGTAGTCCAGCAGCACACTCAGGGACATGACACTGCAGTCAAATTTGCCATTCTTGGCTGCCCAATTGGGATGTACAAGGATGGTAGGCTCATCAGGGAGGATGTACCGTCTCTCCCTCCGCTGGCGTTCAAGCTCCTCCTGCCTCTTCCTTTCCTCCTCCTAACAGAGAAGAACGTTTCAGTTTCTGAACAGGTTTTATAATATTGAGAAGACTGACAGAACTGCGAAATGTCATTCTTGTCTCTCATTACCAACTCCATAGCTGTTTTGTACAACATAAGGAGACGTTCTACTATCGCTAAATTCTCTCATGTCATTGTATCTTAATCATATAATTATTTCATTAATAAAAATGTCTGTACCTCTCTGTCTTCCTCAGTGCGAGATGGCTCCTCTTCCTCAGCAACTTTGCTCTCTGGTTTCTCGGGCTCCTTGGACTCCTCCACCTGCTCCTCAACTTTCAGCTGCTTGGTGAGGCGAGCGATCAGCTGCGACTTTAAACCCTTAGAGCTTAGAGAGCGACAATCAAGCTCCTTGCGCAGGTCATTTACCTGCAAGGGGAGAAAACAGGGATGTAGGCAATGCAGTCGACCTTGGGAAGAGAAAAGGGCATGCAGGATTACAGGTCCAAAGCTAATTCTATTAAGTTCATTCCTTGTCTGTTCTCTCCTTGCTCTACCAGTGCTGAGGCGCTCTCCTTGAACCTTACCTTCATTGATTTCGGGTCAAGTTTAGCCCAGTGAGTGGGAGTACTAACGTCCTTCGATTCATCGTCATCCTTCTCCTCTTCCTCCTTGACAGGAAATCATTAAGAAAGAGACAGGCAGAGAGAAAGACAGAGGTGGGATAGCAAACAGTCAGCACACCACTCAAGGCCTAAGTGAACTTTAAAGTTGATCCGTGCAAGAAGCAAGGTCACATCTGTCTTTCACTGTTTCGTCCTAGTGAGCTCTCGACTGTGTTTAAGTCCACTGCTACTGAAGCATACACAGGGAAGCTCTCTAGCTCTTATAAAAACCAACAGAAACAGCTGCCAATCAATCAATCTGTGGAACACAAAAAAAGGTATAAATCAATGAGAGGTGTGTCCAAAAGGTGTGTAGGTACATCGGGTGAACTGAAGCTGGTCTCCAAACGGAGTGAGGATAGGGTGGCCCTACAATGGTCTATGACTGGGGTATTGGGTATTGCCATTTATGGGTTTTATACACCTACGTCAGATAGGAGCCATCTGTCCAACCAACTGCCCTGGAAAAACCAAATTCTACATGTAGTCCAAATGTGAATGTAGAATCCAACAAGAACAGACAAGAAACAGGACTTGGGGAGTTTCCCTTTTCAAAGTCAGATGATCTCAAATTGATGTGAAAAATCATATCAAAATGAACATTTCTACAACAAACACATTATTTACATGCAACTGAGTCCACAGATTCCAGGGTAAAGAAATATTTCAGATTCCAGCACCACTGGCTCAAATGTGAGAAATAATTTGAGACCATTGCTACACCAATTTGCAAGCACCCAAATTCCAAGCAGGTTAAGCAAGTATTGTTTAAAATAATGCACAATAAAATGCCAGGATAACTATGAAGTATTATACCCAGGTTAGCACCCAATTATGAGATGTTTGAGGAGCTGGAACCTGTTTTATCAGTTGCGATCAGGGCCTACACAACACAACCTAGTCTCACTGCTTCCACTGTATGTGTCTGCTGGATATGAGGGAAGGTGGATGTGCTGATGGAGGAGATGGAGGACAGGAGAAGGGGACAGGTGGAGGAGTAAACAGAAGAAGCCTAGGTGAGGTTTGGTGGAACAATAATCTGCTTGTGTTTGTGTCTGTCTGCGTGAATGTGAGGTGTGCTTTGTGTCTGATGTGTATCTGGGGTTTGTTTTTTTTGTAATTCCTGTGCCTTCCTGTGAGAAGCGGAAATGAGAAGAGAGGGATTAGCGGTTCAGTGCCTGTTCTCCATCCGCCTCCTTTCGCTCGGCCGACAGCTTCTCAGCCAGCTGCTCCCGGAGTCGCCGTGACAGCACCTCCCACTCTGAGCGGGTAGGAAGACAATGCCAAACATCCGGAAGAAACAAAACCACTGTCTCCACATGAGCAGGGACTGTCCGCCCCTTGTGTGTCTCCTCCGGCCGATGATAGCGAATCTCTGCAAAACGATACCTGTCGCAAAGGAAGAAGGTGCATTGGAAAGAAACATCCTGGTCAGGGCACAGTATAAAAGGCAAGCTTTGCTAGGGCGAGCCTTCTACAGCTACTCCCTCCCATGAGGTCACTGAATGATTGTACACATCATTACAGTGACACTTCTCCCACTGCAACACACAGCATAGACAAATGGACCCAGTCTGCAGCTCTCCAACTGTTGACACAGGTTACGGCAGCCATTTTGAGAAAGTTGACAGACAATCACATAAAATAAATCACACCCCCAAATTCATTCCCCATTATAGCTTCAGCCAATTATGGATGGGTGTTCTGCATTTAACCTAGGATACACTTAATTCACTACATTAGAGTTGTGCGAATAGAGACACAATCAACAGGACAGTGAAAGCCAGTTAAATATATAAGATATTTAACAGAGGGAAGAAAAAATAAATAAAAAACAAAATAATGGCAATGTCTTCTGGTCCAGGCTACTGCTTCCAGCCACAGTCCATGCGTTTGGTTTTTCATTACAATGAAAAATATATATGTAAAGAGAGTGTGACAGAAAGAGAGAGCCAAGACGACAACACACAAAAGGCCAAAAGGAACATTGCACAAAAAATAAATAATAGGTAGCAAATTAACAACACAATAATCATTAATATAAAAAAGGAAACAAAAAATATCCACCAACATGTCCAGGATGAGATTCAGTATAGAGGCAGCAAAATGATTCAGCATATATTACTCAATTTGAGATTTTTGTACCAGCAGAGTTAATAGATTTAAACAGAAACACAATCAATGAGAAAGATAAATATTGATAAAAAAACAGCTCTTACCACTGAGTGCACAGACTAAGGTCTATGCCTGTGAGTGCCTTGCAACAGCGTATGGCTGTCTTTATAAGGACTGAAGGATCCCTCTCTGGGTCAGCTCCATCCAGAGAGGGAGACCAGTGACCACCAATGGCCATGGCCTCATCTTTACCTCTCATTCCCACCAAAAACTAAAGGAGAAAGACAGACGGGGTACAAAAGGAGAGCCACAGAGTAGAATAGGTTAGATGGAAATGGGGAATGACAATATGGATAAGGTGTGTGGAGAGTAAAAAGGAGGATGGAGACAGAGAGAAAGACAAAAAGATCAGCAGCATGTCCAATTAATCATACCTCTGAGGATCCACAACCAAAAGAGGAGCCAACATCAGTAAGGACTCCTCCACATTGTGAGTACTCAGCAATGGAATAGGATCATTACATCATTGTCAGCTCACATGCGTGGTAAGCATAGAAAGTGTGTGACGTACCTTGATGAGTCTAGCAGGATGTTGGAAGGAGTCTTTGACTTCCTGGGCATCCTCTGCCAGAGCACAGGACTTGTGATAGAGCTCCTCTAAACTGGGGTTAGCCAGCAGCATCACCTGAAACATAAAGAGACCACATCCAAAGTTACAATTCTTTAAAATATTCATAAAATCAAACCCTATTTATTGTTTACATGTTTTTCTTCAATAGCCATTCAATGTATTTAAATTCAGTTATTTTGCTATATAGTAATGGTAGAGTCCACCATGTTTAAACCAAATCTAGAGTGGGACACAATTTCAGTAATTCAGTTGTGTTGTTGACCACAATTTTGGTTTGGTCCCATTCTTGGACCAACACTTGTAGTAGTTGTAGTCTGATAATGGCTCTTACAACTTTACTGTGATGGATAAAAACATGGGATGACTTCTGGCTGTCCACCGCATCTGACTGAATATGAAAGACACACGGGTGCAATGTATTATTGACAGTCATACCTTAGCACTGTAGGTGTGGTTGGCATCAGGAGGGTCCAGCACAGCTGTATTCTTGACAGGAGGATCCACCTCTTTGTGCAAGATGTGGAAGTTACAGGCGTTACTAAACTGGAACGGTCTTGTCAGAGGGAAGGCATCCACCCAGGTGAAGACAGCATTAAAGAAGTCACTGGGAATGTAGAGGCTCTGATAGCGCCTTCTCAGCTCCATCATGTCACAGCTGGAGCTGGAGAACCCACAGAAGACAGTTAATATCCCCACAACACAAACTAGCACATACTGTTGACTATAACACCGGAGTGTTTGACATACAATACTTCAGTTATGTGTTCCACTGAAAAGAGTATACTCACCCATCTAAGCTGAACTTGGAAAACTGGACGGTGTAGCGAGGAACCACTCGGCGAGGCCGTCGAGGTGAGCGGTCACGTCTAGGAGAGCGATCTCTGGAACGCTTGCGTGCAGGTGAGCGTTCTCTTGACCGTCTGCGCTCACGGTCTCTGTCTCGACTAAAAAATGGTGTAAAAACACTAAGATGAATAATTAATGCATGTTACATTCTTTTGTGACAAATATCTGATGATCTCGATGATATCTATTGCCATCCCACCTGCGTTCCTCTTTAGTCCTGAGGATGAGCTCAGGGCCTCTATCATTGCGACCGGGGAAACGAGGAGGAGGCTCGATTCGTCGGACAGGCTGCGGCTGTGGCATCATTCTCACTGGGGGCTGAAGCAGACCCCCGGAAAACACATCTAGAGACACGGGAAATAATGAAGAGCACCTGCTTGTTTAACCACTTAAGATACCACAAAGACAGCTTTGATTTTGTGGTCAATGTTGTGCCAAATCAGCTGCAAAGATAGTGGTGATTATCACCACTTGTTTAACTGCTTTATATCCAGTACTAGATAAATGCAATCCCACTGACAAGTACTTTACCTTTTGGGGGAGGCTGTGGCAGCAGAGGCTGAGGAGGGTTTTGGAGGAGAGGGGCCAGAGAGGCAGCAGACAACTGGGCCTGCAGGAGGGAAGGAGGGGGAGCCTGGGCTGGAACGCTGAATGTGTTTGGGGGGGGTAGTGACTGCAGCATGGTGGGGGCTGCCTTCATCATGTTGGGAGCTTGAGGCTGGCTCTAGAGAAGAGGGGAAAAAGAAAAAAATGGAGGTGAGCATATGTTCAACGACAGACCTGAAACAATCTTCATTTATCATGCCAATGACTGCTTAACAAATAACAAGATGAACTGTACAAAAAAGTGGTCAGTTCAATTCACACGAAGTATGCATTTCCTATTTTGAGTTTCATGCCTGTAGTCAAGACCGAAAGTATGCAAGACCAGTTCTGATTTATCAGTCACATGCTGCATGTAACAACATTTACAACTAAGCGGCACATTCTGAGGATGTTTTATGTTAGTGAGCACACAAGTTCGGCATCTTGCTCAGCACTCAAAGGAAAAGATGGTGCTGAGATCAAATCGGGCTGAAAAAGAGTCAACCAAAAGGCCACACTGCCACCACATTCAGAAATATTAAGTCAACA
Organism: Coreoperca whiteheadi; assembly: GCA_011952105.1. Taxonomy (NCBI): domain Eukaryota; kingdom Metazoa; phylum Chordata; class Actinopteri; order Centrarchiformes; family Sinipercidae; genus Coreoperca; species Coreoperca whiteheadi. Next base: position 13,920,024 of record CM022471.1, read on the forward strand.
ATAAATACCATTTTGAAAATTACATTCTCTCTATTTGGTAAGGCACTGATTCAATTGGTGAGGTGCTGATTTGAGTGGTACTTCAAACCAAATCTTTATACCAAAGATTATTGTGTTCCAACACAACCTCTTAAAAGTGTATTTTCAAGCTCTCTGAATCGAGCTGCAGTTAAAGTATATTGTCAAGCAAATCTACATGGTTGAACAAATACTTTAATTACTTTATTATCAACCAACATTACTTAAAATATGTTTGTAAAAAATATTCTCAACTATAGCAGCTTTTCTTGAAGTCCCTGTCATCTGCAATGTCCCCTGTAGAAAGATTCAATGTTTTAAATATTAAGAAGCCCAAAGTCCAAAAACACTGCTGAAACACAAGCTCAAGCAACATTAGATTGTTTTCAGAAATAAAAAAAACTATATATACATAATCTGGGTAAAGAGGCTATAATCAACAAGCACATTCAAAATGTATAATGAAGCAATAGTATAAAATTGTCTCTCTGTCAGACAAATAAATGTTCCTTAGAACAAAGAAAGGTATCGTTAAACCAGTATAAATGCGGTTCTACCCATTTGGCAATGACCGCAAACTAAAAGAAAAAGCAAAAACTGAAGTTATAAATAGATGATGTTCACCATGAAGAGGTGAAGCAAGAAAGCCAGGAAACAAAGATAAAAAAGGATAAGAAAGAAACCGAGTAGGGAGAAGGATCAAAAAGTTCCCAAAAGGGTTAGGGGGTTACATTTTGTCTGTTGTCCGCAGTGGAGTGCATGTCTGAGTAGCGCAGCTGCATCCCTGGTTCACTGTAAAGGCTGCCGAGCTGTGGGGAAGCTTGAGGTAAAGGCTGAGGCTGCTGCTGATGCTAGGAGGGATTGAGAACACAACAATCAATACAAGACAGAGAGGTACAGGGAAAGATCAAATCTGAAAAAACAAACATACAAAACACGTAATTTATTAGGACTCTCCTCAGACTAAGCCAGGTGAATTGTCCAGGATTTAAAATGAACCTGTTTATCTCCCTTTTGGATATACAAAATTCAAAATGATGTGTTGTCATTTTCACCATATAGCTTCTGTCACAAAGGAAGGTCAGTGGCTGAAAGTAAGTGAAGCAAGGAGACAAATAAAGTACAGAGTAACAGTTAATAAAATGTTTCCTATCTTTGAGAGGACTAGATAGGGGGTATTTTTTTTGGGACCTCCGTTCACATTTGGTGCAACTCCGAGTATCAGTTGGACTCTTTTTCAAATGTGAAAAACCTATCATGTGAATATTATTACATAGTATGTATTAATTAAATACATTATAAGCAAGTATTTATAGTGAAAACACAGCTATTGCGCTGATTGCGATTTTAATGAGTGATTAAAAATTCAAGCAGAAACACCCAGCTTGTATTGTGCCCAACAATGTTATCCTGTCCTTTCTGAACGACTGAGTGCAACTTCTGAGTGTTCTCACCGACTGGTTTGCTAGCTGAGGTAAGGTCTGGATGCGCTGGGCGTTCCACTTGAAGGGCATGTTTGGGTTGTACACAGCTTCCACTAGGACCCGGTCACCCACCTGGGGAGTCTTCCCCTTCACAGCACTGCAAAGAAACAAAAAAAGCATTCTGACATCTCTGAACATCTCTATAGGTGAGGTCACATCAGTTTCAAGTTGAAAAAGGCACATGTATCCCTTGGAACCATTTGTTGTGGGTGCCAAATAATGGCCTGGGAAATAACAAGGGCAGGGTAACACTGGCATAAGAAAAAGGCAGTGTCAATGTAATGACAAAGTCTAATGCAAGCATTTGATGAGAGCATTTCACTTCCACCAACACACTAAAGAAATACAGTCTAAAAGATACAAAAGGACCACACTCTCTTTCACCTTAGCTGAAAGAAGACATCTTCATCTACAAAGCCAAAAGTGTCATGTAGCTTGTTGACGACACCAGTGAAGACTCGCTGCTTCTGTGGCTGCGTCTGCTGTTGGTGGCTTGAACGTGGGGTTGGGTAGGACACAGTAATCTGGGCAGTCTGCTGTGGGTTGGACAGGCTTAGACTGGTGGGCAAGGCGACGGGGGGCTGAGGGTCGGGAAAAGAAAGAAAATTGAGGGTCGGGAAAAGAAAGAAAATTTTTAAAAACTGCTACTTTAGTTGCAGATCTAAACCCAATCAGTAAATACCATGGCCACTCAAACTCTGCAAGAATGCAAAGGGAGATATTTTGATAGTGAATCAAAATTCGAACTTTTCACCTATAAATACACAAAGCCATAATGAATAGTGGAAAGCTAACCATCAGGAATCAATAATGCAAAAATATTTTGATCTGGTCAGCTATGGAAACAGTTTCCAGTTTCACGTGCTAGGATGTAAACAGATAGGACCTATCTAGGCATGTGTGTCTTGAGTTTGCTTCTTCTATTTCGAGAAAAAAAAAAATCAATATTTGCAATGAATTTGAGAAATATACAAATAAGGTGATGGAAGATCAACACAATAGACTAACTCCAACAATGCTGTATCTGCTCAGATAGAAAAGATAAGAAACTTGCTATGTAAAGAGGTATTTTATATTTAGTTCAGCCTTGGACAGAGTGCTGCTCTGGGATAAACCTGACAACAAGTCTTTTACAGCATTGTAATTTTTGATGTGAAAACAAAGAAATACGAAAAACTACACAGGTAGTCTGTGGCATACCCTCTTGCTCAATGCATGCTGGGATAGGCTCCATCCCCTTGTGACCATGAACATAATACACATATATAAATGTATATACACTGAGAAAAAAATTATATACAGTACATGTATGTGGCAAACATGGATTGGCATCTTTGAAATTACAAAAAATATAGGTAATATGCAAATGTATGTGTTTTTGCACATTACCTGAGAAATCAGTGCCTGTTGAGGCTGTGGAAGCTGTGAAGATAGGAGAAATACAGAAAATACCAAGAGTGAACATTTTGTTGACTTGATACTATAGATTTGTTCCCATTGCAATACCACACCTTGTGCTCTCATAACAGTTATTCACAGTCCATGGTTGCGTGTTCACTAAAAAATTCTATTCTAGTGGAAACTAGATCTATTAGCGCTACATATGCACTTAAGTAGTCATATTAAATTAAAAGAAAAATGCAGCAGTGTAACATAAGAAAAATGGATAAAGATTCCAGGAGTAAATTTAATCTCACTTTAAAAGAGTGCAAAGGGACATTACCCATAGACAAATCAAAGTGTATGGCATTTTAAATGTACTGCTGTACCACGTTTTCCCAACAACATTTTAGTCTTCTACTTTACTAATATGTCACAATCTATGTGAAGCCATGAGAAATCTAAATATAAAACATAATGCTAATCTCATTTATTTTGGAGAGTCTAAACAAACCAATACATTCTTCAGGGTTAATATGAGCAGAGGACTATCCAAAATAAAGTATGACACAAAGCAAAATGAGCCTATGTTTCACCTGATGAGGTACACTGTACAGTTGCTGTTGGGGGGGTTGCTGGGGAGGTTGCTGCTGCTGTTGTTGTTGTTGTTGTTGTTGTTGCTGCTGCTGCTGCTGCTGTTGTTGTTGTTGTTGTTGTTGTTGCTGCTGCTGCTGCTGATACTGCTGGAGGGCTGAATTAATCTGAGACTATATACATTACAAAGAACATGGGAGAGAAAGTAGTTGATGAAACCGTGTTACATGTAACCATGGCAAGACGCATACATGAGCGTGCTGAGGGCTCCCTCACTGTGACTGACCTGCTGTAGTGCAGCTGCTGCAGCTGCTGCAGCTTGCTGCTGCAAGGCAGCAGTTTGCTGAGACAGCTGATAGTTTGCAGCAGATGGGTTGCTGAGAGAGACTGCAGCCAAGGCTGACTGCTGAGAGTAAACAGAGGGAGATGCTCCCAGAAGAGACGGCTGCTGCACACCAAGAGCTGCAGAGAGGTAAAATATGGCACCAGATTCAGAGAGGGGAATACACTGAATGGGACGCATTGGTGTAGAATAGGATGGGGGAGTTGATGTAATGCAGAGTAAGAGTCAGTAAGAAAAATCCATATGACTAAAATAGTACAACATTTAATATTTGTGTAACAGTGCACCCAATAAGAGAGTCAATTAAAAACAGCCCCGAACCTCTGATTTGCTGTACTCACAGTGCAGGCTGTTGAGGTCAAGAGACTGTCCCGAGTGGCCCGGTTGGGACACCGCTGTGGTGGCAAATTGAGTCGCCCACGGCGGATTCTTCTGTCCCCCGTATTGGGCCATGACTCACTCAGGTTAAGTGCAGTCTCTGCTCACCAGGCCGATGCTTGTCACTAAAAAAAAATTAAAACACATCAAGTTAGGTATTAGTAAGAAGTCCAGGAGATCCCAGGAGTAACGTAAAAGGATTTTTGATGATTCGTGCATGAACGTAGCACAAAACATCTATTAACGTTATGTCGTGAAATACATTTGGGCTCTGGAAGATAACCCAACGCGTTTAACTCACAGACTTGAACTGTATCCACATAACCCAGTCAAACTTAAAATTGTATTAATTCCAATAAGATAAATTCGGACAATCCACAAAACCTTTAGCTAACGTTAGTTCCTATATTACAATAGTTTAACGTCATTAGCCTCACATGAGGGACTGCAATAAGCCATTTTGAAGGGATGATTAAGGACTGCGAGAGAATGACGCAGGACGTATACAAACGTTTTACCCTTGATTTCTGGAGTGCTTCGTATATAACGTTACCGTGAACGCTGACACAGCAACCTCAACGGCAGTCTGGCTAACGTTAGCCACTTCAACTGACAGTGGGCTAGCGTAGGCAGCTAGCTAACATTTTACGTGTCTAGCAGGCTAACCCAGCTATTGTTGTGGTTGTTGTTACAGCTAACTAAAGCTTCGGGTTACTATGACTCCGTCTACATTATTAAAACGTGCCTTGTTTAACGTTAGCTAGCTATTACTTTACTGAAACGCAGCATCGCCACTGTAAGACACATACAGTAGCTATATATAGCTAGCCAACACTTAGCTTTGTTGCCAGAATAGCCTCGTGCTAGATTTGTTATCGAAAGCGAGGCCCTAATTAACGTTCGCTGGCCCTGGCAGTTGGCACTTAATGGCAATGTTTTAAAAGAATAAAAACACACATTCACAAATTGCAGCAGCCCTTCTGCATGCAATTAATAATTTTACTTCAAATTTACATTAAATGGTCACGATATCTAACGTGCTAAGGCTTAGAGGAAAACATTGACAACACTGCTTACCGCTGTCCTCTCCAGGAGCCGATGTACAGATAAAATGCGCATGCGCGGCATGGACAAAACTATCCGTGTTCCAAACGGCCGAGATTGAGCAGATCAAGCGGTTCATCTGATTTACTTTTCAAATAATTTCTTGCTGTCTGTGTGTCTGTGCCCCCAGAGCATGAACAGTTCACTATCCTTAGCTTTTATCCCAGCACGGGTAGTCATTCCTCGTTTTTTCTCTACCCACATAGGAAATATTGACACGAGTCGTAACTAGAATAAAATAACAGTAATAATTAAAAAAGGGAATCAACAACAAAGATTTGCTTTCAAACTGTGAACTTTGATGTGATACAGTCAATCTGAAGAATGGAGCACAAAGCAGATAAATACAGATCTTACAGGATGTTTACACCGTAAACCTACTAGGCTAATTGTAGCCTAAAGAACATTTAGTTTCATTTATAGATTATGCATTCACGGTTCAGTTATGTTTCGTTTTGTATATGGCCACAACAACTGGAATACTTTCATCAATCTTCATTCTGCATGAACCTAACCAATGTCTAAATCTTTGACAATATCGCCATCCTACGAAAATATTCTTTCAAAATATACAACACAAATAAGAAATAAATACATCACAACACTTACAGCCATGACATTAGGACATTCTGACTGTTAAGAAGAATCAGTATTTCCTGTATACAGGTACAGGGGGCTTACAGTATGTACATATACTGTACATTGCTTTCTCTCTTCATTATTATGAATGTAGAAGGGTAATTGGTGGAAATGTTGCACGCCCGTGTTTTCACACAGTGGATTATATTTTTCTTCTTTCGACGTGTTTTGGTCCAGAACATTTCTATTCTTGTAATTTGCGTTCCAGCTCTGAGAAAACCTTTGCATTGATTTCATCCACTTCATCTTCCACCTGGGCAAAAAAGACAGTTGACAAAATGTGACATAAAAGTCTGTTAAGAAATATTTTACCATCCTTCCAATCATGACCAAAAAAAACTTTGTTTTCATCAATTTATTCAACTCTACTCTCTCTACACTGAATAAAAAAATACTGTCTGGTTCATTGCTCATCATCACAGCACTGTATGATGATTTAAATATCCATACAGCAACTTCTTTGTTGTTGCAGGAAAATAACCGTGAAGCTTTGTCTCAAAATAAAAACAAAAATCTCTGCTCATCTACAAAAAAAAAATCCTACAACAAAACTGATCTTGATAATCACCTGTTCCACATTGTCTACTTCTGGGATATAAAACTGCATCATGTTCTGAATGCCGTTCTTCAGGGTAACTGTGGAGCTGGGACACCCTGTGCAGGAACCAACCAGCTTCAGCTTGACTGTGCCGCCCTCAAACCCCTTAAAGATTACATCGCCTCCGTCCTCCTGCACTGTAGGTCTTGTGAGTGAAAGGGACCATATCAGTTTGTACAGAACAATGCAACACAAAAGGACAGACGGATTAAGTTATTACAGCACGACTGTCCTTTACTGCACTATGAGCGTCATTGTCAGGAGTGCTGAGTTAAGAAATACCATCAAGAAAATATTTGATCAGGATTGAAATAATTTTCTAAATACATAAACTATCAAACAGAGAGCTAACCCACTTACATGGATGGAAGAGGACTAAAATTATTACTGAAATTGCTCTCAAAGTTACTTGTTTTGTACCTGATTCTGGTGTCCAGAAGCTCCTTTATCATTGACACAATATCATCATCATCTTCAGAATGACCTGCAATGAAGACAATTGAGATAATTACAAAATATGCAGTCAAGCAGCTGCATAACTCCAAGATGACTAATATGGGCAGGTTGCGTTCTCACTGCTTTCATGGTACACTGCCCCTGTTGTTATCGGGCCACCGCTCTCAAAGAACTTAGCGATGGCCTCCAAAGTATGACGCTTAATGTCTGTCCATTCCACATCCTCATCTGTCTGACAGGAAAACAAAGATCTCATGTGTTGTTTCACCACAAAGATTTCATAGGAATAGAATCACACAGACAATCTGTAAGAGTACATGTAATACTTACTTTAGTGACGGTGATGAAGTCAGGGCCAAAGAAAACACTTTTTACCCCTTCAATTTCAAACAGGTCCCTGGAAGACACGTTATCATGTTATTGTTCAACAAAAATTAAAGTGTACCAATGACAGCATGAAGTCTGCGTTCAAGTTAGTTCATTTACTGATAACATCCTCTTTGTGCTGGCTTTTATCGTGAGTGTCACTGATGATTGCACTGCTTTTTATGATGTTGCCATTTTTGTCAGACAAGACAAAATGTATCAGCAAACAAAACATCATATCTACACAATGCATGCATGCAATCAGTTGCTTTAATTCACAGCAACCCTGGAGCATCACAAAGTGTCATGTGCAAAGGGTAGATTTGTCACATCTACCGTACGTACTCTTCTACCAAGCAACTCCATCACTGTCAGAAACCGAAGACACAACCACGAATATCTCAATGAAGATAATATCCATTGTCAAACTATTATTTCTAAACATGATGCACACAATCCGTGTGCAAACACACATCTTTCTTGACCTGGTACTGAGCTCAGACCTGTAACTGTGATTTCTGTAGATCCCTCCATTTAAGGTTTCTATTTACATTTTGTTTTTAGAAACAGTTCTAGGTAAACACGGCAAAGTAAAACTGTAAACTTGACACACAACCTGGCTAAAGATGAACATCCAGCTGAGCTCGGTGAGGGGAAGTCAAGAGTCCCGCTTCCTAGGACAGGTTTACCAGGGAGAAACTTCAAGCTCCTGGGGTTTGGGGTGTCTTGAGTCTGGATGGACAGGTGTCGTACTGAAAGATATCATTACAACAGTTTCTTCGTTCATGTTTTTCTTTCTTGTCTACACGGCAGTATCACCATTAGAATATGATGACATGGAGTAAGTGAATGTATGAAGGTGTCCAACTAATGGCTTCTCACTTGAGAAGTGTGCGGTTCCTGGCCTTGGCTGAGGCTGAGGCTTCCTGAAGCTCTGGGCCGCGCTCTGTGACCGGTCTGGAAACCTTACAGCGTAAAAGACAACATGTCGGTCAGTCAACACAGGACGTAAATTCACTCATTTTTTGAGGCAGGATTAAACAGTAAAGTGGCGTTAATGGATGGAAACAACGCCAGCAAAAGTTTACCTTAACTCTTAGCTAACGGTTTTGATGCACAAGGCTTTTATTTTACTGGCAAACTTTCCAGTCTGAACTAGCTAACGTTGCATGCTTGGCATCCGGAAAGACACGCGTGTAAAATCAAAGACAAAGCTGTGTCGGTATGTTCAGCCAACGCTGCGGATGGATGGGATTAGAGGGACGGAGCCGTCGCCCAGCGTCGCAGTTTGCTAACTAGCTAGCTAAACGTATAATCTCAACCACACGTCTAAATAGCACATTTATGCAAGCATTACATATTGTCATATCAGCAGTACAACCTGTACAGAACCACATTCCGCAGCTATAAAGGTTCAAACCTAAAGTGAGCCGTATTTCTTGCGCGTAACAGCTGGCGAAGACCCCATCTCGTGTGCGCCGCCATTTTGTTTGTTTTGAAAACGAGGACCTCGTGTGGTAGACAGCACGTAGTCCTGAACAGAGGTCTGAATGCAGATCCGTTTCTGAAGTGGACCATTCTTTAGTTTAAATCCTCAACTAAACAGCGAAAGTAATTTAGTGGGTTGCGAGAGACAAAAATAACTAAAGCGATAATAAACAGAAATTAACATAGTTATACATACCGGTAGTAAGATTATAGAGAATAGTTAATTATTGTGTAGTTACTGGTATCACAGAGTCCTTCAGGGTACTAACCAATAGCCTTTATTAATTTTATTCTCTTAACTAATATATTTATACTTACAAAAAACATAAGCGCATGAGACCATGTTCCCAGGTTTTTTTTCTCACAATAACAACACTTGAGTGGTTTAAGACTTAAGAGTGTTTACTTGAGTAGTAGATATATAGCCTACTTAAGTAGTGGTACCACAGCTTAATGATAGCCTACGTATTTACAAGTAAAAGCACTGCATTGTACATTTTTCTGCATCATAAAAACTTAATCTGCAAAGTAACTAGTAATTATAGCTGTCTAATAAATGTAGTGGCGTATTAAAAACACTATCTACCCTTAAAGTAGAAATAGAAAGCAGCATAAAATAGAAATATTCAAGTAAAGAAAAGGTACCTCAAAACTGTACTTACTGGAGTAAATGTACTTAGTGACTTTCCAACACTGGATGACAGGAAAAACAAAGCATGTCACTTAAAACATTCAAAGCATTCCTTACACAATAGTCATACAGAAAAACGGTTTTGTTCTCCAGCCTGATATTAATCTGTAGGACTCTTAAACATTAATGTCTTTGCACACATACACACACATCTGTGGGAAGAGTTCATCATTCAAATCCAGAGTCACCTGTATAACAAACTCTGCAGTGGTTTTGTTTAAGATGGAGCATGAAGGTGAGTCTGTTTGGAATAAAACAAACAATGCGACAACGTCAAGAAGGCCAACCCCATGTTTCCCAACATTTGTTCTGACAGGACAAGGTGGTGCTCGGAAGGAGTGGCAGAGAAAAGACTCTCATAAGAACAGGGTTGTACTCTGGATGGTGGAAGATTATAACTAACTGTAACAGGGCAACATTTATATCATCATAGGTGTAGGACTTAAGCACTAGGTTTTGTTCTAGTACTACTCATGCTATGAAGGTATGAGGCTGACTACATGAGGAATCTCCTAACCCCTGCAGAGGTCTACCATTGAGTGTTTTTGAAGACATCTGGATTTAAGGAATCCCTGTTACTCGCCTTCCTCAACACCAAGACATGGTGCTCTGGATTATCTTCCCCATCATCCTCTCCCTGGTGTCTTTCATTGGAACATGGACTGTGTAAGTTTAGCAGATATTCACACTCTCTAATTTGTCTTTACAACCCTGGTGAAGCTATCAGAACATTTGTTTTTACAAGTACAACTTTTACTCTGTGTGCTGTCATGCAAATCCCATGTTTACATTAGTTCTAGACCTTGTGAACATTCTTAATGAGTTAGCAAATACATCATTTTATCGTTATTATTCATATCTCAAAGCTTGTAGTTCAAAGCGGATCGTGAAGCTGTAAGTGTTTCTAAGGTTTCATGATAATGTGACTCCATACAGGCACAACTGACAATGACACATCTTAACTACTTCATGATTATCAAGTATTGTATTTGATTTGTACGTTCCTGGGCACTGATATTCATTTATGCTGACATCACTTGACCTTGAACAGGAAGTGATGAGATATAGTTATGGCAAACACGTTTTTCACATACTTTTATTATAATATTTTAGCTCTATGTATGTGCTATCTGTGAAAAGTGTATATGTAAAAGTCCACGTCAGCGCAGCATTTGAATTTAAAAGCCTGAGAATACTTACCTGATACCTACACTCCTACCTACAAATTATGAAACAGCAATCTTATAAATATGTGATCCAGCTAGTTTTGTCTGCCAAGGTGTGCACACCAGACTTTCAAGAAATACAAGAGACAGCATTGTCCCCTTCAAATGAGACGTGCATAACTGTAAATCTACTGTATCTGTTAGTCATGTTGATAATCATTAAGCTCTGTTAGTCATTAATGTCTGCCAATGCAGCGATGTTAGTTTGCTCATTCTGCATTTCCATTCAGTGTTTGACTGAATATCTTATATTTATTTCAGATATATATATTTCATTATGTATATTATAAGTTATCAAGTGTAGTTTTTTTCTAATTGCGTGAGTTCATGCTTCAGGCTGTAGTCTTTCTTTTAAATGTCAGAAATATTTGTGGTGGTTTAATGATGAATCAGCATGAGAATAACATCATTGGAGCTTAGTGGGCAGTCATCCTTTCTTCTAATTTTTGCGGCCATAGGTTTTATAGAGTTAAAGACTATATTTTAACAACCCAGAAATCCTTATAAATTGATTCAGTGAACAGGAATGTGCTGTTAATGACTAAGGTTCTACCTTGATTCTGAAAAAGTGAGAGATAATGCTTTTTTGATGCTGTACTACAACACATCCATAATACAAAAACTACCATACAGTAGTTTTAATGTTAATTCCGAAAAATCAAGAATGTTATAGAGCCTAAATATTAAATTTGTGTCACTATAGAATTTATTTTGTTTCATAATTCCAGATATGGCCTGGCCTTCTTCAACAGTCACGTGTGCTCTCTCAGTGACTGGTGAGTTGTGTCTCATTATTTTAAATACTTGATCATCAGCATTTGGATGTGACAGATCCACCAGAACCTCATTAATTTGTTTTCAGGGGGAGTGACAACTACTGTAGAGGGAATCAGTCCACTGGATGCTGCCTTGTTCCCACTATAAGGTGAGAACGCAGCTTGCTTAATTTTACCTTTCGCTTCTCCTTTCCACTGCAATCAAATTTTGTGACATAATTAATCAAACATATTATGTGATTCCAGCTCAAGTGGAACTAGAGCACCAGAAAATTCCCTTTTCACAGCCACAATCAACGCTGGATCCTTTCTGTGTGAGTTTACCTGCATTTTATACATTATGCATGATATGAGTGATATTTGTTATACCAACTGTGTTCTCCTCTTTAGTTCTGCTGTTCTGTATATTCCACCATGCCCATATTATGGAGAAACATGCATGTCATTCCATGCTGAGCAAGTTTGCACTGGTCTTTGGTGTGGTGGCAGCCATGGGGGCATTCGTGGCTGGAAACTGCAATGTAAGTACTGTACTTCCTGCTGAATGTGTTTGAATAAGTTTAATTTGCAGCTTTAACTTTTGCTGCATGAGATCCACAATGTCAAGGGCCCATATATCTGTGAGAGAAAAGCATCTCACAAAACAGTAAGCTAACAGGACTTTATCATATAACGTTAACAATAAAACTAAAACAGCTCCGATTTGCACCTGTGCTAAAACAGCAAACAAAGGTGGGTAACTGTTTGTTTTATGTCGGTAATGATCTGTAATGATTTAGAGCACCAGCAAAGCTGGCAAAGCTGGTACACCTCTTTCACAGTTTTTAACACAAGATGGTTCCGTTGAAAGTATACTGTACCATTTTTATTTGATTAATAACAATAATAACTAATAATAAGTGTATTAGGGATACAATATCAGCATCACTGCATAATAATAAATACATTTTCCATTTTGTACTACTCATACCAGTCAATCAGCTTTTTCCTGCATGATAAACCAAATGAGAAGATCGTATTTCTATGTGCTGATATTAATAGACCATAAAACCAGTGCGAGAAACAAGAGTGAATGGGAACCTGTTAGTAGTAAAAAGAGTTACTGTAAAATTAAAATGCACAATATACAAAGTTTTTTTTACCACAATGTAAGTGAGGACATTCACCCCCCAAATGCTTAAAAATGCCAATTTGTCAGGTGATGTAGTTATTTTGTTTCACTCCGGCTGCAGGTGGTGGTTGCTGTTTCAATCAGTTAATAGTGGTACAGACATTCAGTATACACATCTACACATCTATCAATGTTTATAACAATCTCTGCCCTGATGTCAACGATCATCTACTGACCCTGGAAACTACTGACAATCCTCCACAGCCGGGTCACCTGACACTCCTTCACTACCTCGGAGCTGCCATCAGTTTCATGTGCATCTGCTTCTACACTGTCCTGCTCACTGCGCTGACCAGGAAGTGTGTGCTGACAGGATATGAGAAGGTTCTCTACCCATTACGCATTGTCTCCACTGTGGTTCAAACCATTGTCACCATCTGCTGTATCCTTTCAGAAATCTGACGTCTGAGTTACCTTCTCCAGCTGTTCCACAGCACTACAGTCTCTTTAAGCCATATTTGGATCTAGTCTGCTGCTGTGTTTACAAAGTGGGACTGCCCACAACAGTCTACATGACAGAAGTAGATATGAATTAATGGCATTTTTTAGCTTCATCAATCTTTAACCAGTGTTTTCCTATAACACTCAGCTTCACACTTTGCACTCATCTGGAAGCTGCACATGGCACATAAGTCCTCTACTGGAGCAGTTTAGGATTTAATGTCAAGCTCAAAGGCACCTTGGCACTAGTTACATTTACATTTAGTTTTTTTAGCAGACGCTTTTATGACCTTAGAAACATCAGCTTCAGATAGAGAGAAAGAGGGGAGCAGACACGTATCTGGGATGCGTGTGAGGTCGACAGGTGGTGGCGCAGAGAACTGACTGCTAATGGCGATTGTTTTCTTTACAAAGAAAAACGCAAAGTCATCAGCTGTTAAATCCGATGAAGGTGGGGGAGCAGGCGGAGAAAGGAGAGCAGAGAAGGTTTTAAAGAGAGTGCGTGAGTCAGGAAAGTTGTTGATCTTTGAGCGGTAGTAGTCCGTTTTTGCAGAGGTGACATCAGCTGAGAAATTAGAGAGGAGAGACTGGTAGAGACAGAGGTCAGCGGGATCTTTTGATTTACGCCATTTTCTCTCAGCTGACCGGAGGCTGGCGCGGTGCTCGCGTAGAACATCTGATAGCCAGGGGGCAGACGAGGATGTATGGGCTGGTCTAGATGTGAGAGGGCAGAAGTTGTCCAAGCACGATGTGAGTGTGGAACACAGAGTGTCAGTGGCGCTGTCTGTTTTCAGAGAGCTCCTCAGACAGCAGAGGAAAAGCGGGAGGGAGCGAGCGTACGGAGGTTGCGTCGGAAAGTGACCAGCGGTAGAACACCTGCAGCGTCTGGAGAAGTTAGGTCGAGGTCAAGAGTGACGAAGAAATGATCTGACGTGTGCAGTGGGGTGACCTGAGTGTGATGAGTGGAGCAATACCGTGTGTAGATAAGATCTAGTTGATTACCAGACTTGTGGGTTGCTGATGTGGAAACCCACAAATGATGCAGCCAGGTTGTTGAAGTCCGCAGCCTATGGCTTTTCAAGGTGGATGTTGAAGTCCCCAAGTACCACCAGAGGAGTGCCATCTTCAGGGAAGGATGAAAGGAGCACATCCAACTCTTCCAAGAAATGTCCAAGATGACCTGGGGGGCGATAGATGACTACAAAGTGACAGGGTGGGTCATCCTATTGGGAAAGTAAAAGGGGCAGTTTTGGACAGTGGTACAACATGCAGATTATGAACATTGTGTTGCTTTTGGCATGAAACAGAAGATTTTCGTGTTGTAATGACAGTAGGGATTTGAAAACACATTGTATAGGAGCAGAAGGAAAAATGTTAGTGATACACACCTTTAAGTTTGGGGATTGAAACTCAAGGCCTCCAGTGTGAAGTGGAATAAGTCAAAATTAAATACAGCTATCTAAATACCCACTAGCCTATGTGTGCAAGAACGTGAGGTACATGATGATAAAAGCTGGCACCCTGTAGAACATGTTCCCTTGTGTAGTAAAAATAAATGACAAAAATTCATTTTTCATTACAAATAAGTGCACAATATTGATAAAGATTACACATTGTTGAATTTAATTAACATTAATGAAGAAAAAATCTGTGTAGGACATAAACTCACTACACTGAGCTGAAAGTGTCTGTGAAGATTCACAGTCATCCAGGTCATGGTATATCTAGACGTGCTAACTCAGAGGCAGCCAGAATCTCATTAGATTCGCCTTGCATCCAAAAGGCCTCTTGAAACTGGATAAGGCTAAAGCAAGTTGCCTCTAGAAATAGGCTTAAAGTGTATTTTGTGCCTTGATAAATTTCTGTCTGTCTTTAGGCTGTACACCAATGTCCTGAATGGTCTTGATGTGATCTCCATTCAGGAGCAATTTGCAGTTATTACAAGTGATCAATGAATCATCTGTGTGCCACTAACTCTTCCAAATATCCTTAACTTGAAACCCTTCAGACACGGTTTTGTTTGCCCAGGACGAGTACTTTTACGAGCACGTGTCTGCTATATTTGAGTGGATGCTCAGTGTCAACCTGGAGCTGTTTGAGCTCAGCTACGCCGTGGAGTTTTGCTTCTTCTCGTCTTTCATGCTTTCAAATCTGTTGAGCAAACGAGACGAAGAAAAACCTTTGATGATAAGTATGTCCTGATATGAGGCTCCCAGGGTCCAGCTGATGCACATGAGCAGTGAGGATGGACTAAGTGAGACATCTGTAAAGACAGTGGCTGGACCGTGGCTGGAGGACAAATAGTTTTTTTCGTCACTTTGTTGGGATGGATTTATATCCATTTATGGATTATGACCACTGTTATTCCACCCTCTTGATGCTGTTGCCTAAAACTGTATAATTTTCTTTACTGGGCATTTCTGTTCCTTAGGTAACATTCCTTATTTATTGAAGCAAACTAGCTTGTACAGCAAATGAACAAAACATATCAGTCGTATTATACTTATGTGCAAGACATTTTGGTTGCTCTTCCAACAGAACAATTAAGCTGAGGTGTCTCTAATACACAAATTATTTATGTTAAGTTTTTTGTGCATTGACCTTTCAGATCAGATGTTAACATAATCAACAATGAACTAAGAATTCCTCATCAGGTACACTAATAAGGACCAAAAGAAATGGAAATCTCACTGATGTTAGCTTAACATTACAGTTATTTAATAGAACTAAGACCTTGCATATAGCTTTGGCACTTTAATAAAATCCTGACCACTGTACATACTCAGAGATCCTATTATTCTGCTGACTTTGAGAAGGTTGGAGGATGTTGCAGTACACCCATTCAGGCATTTCAAGTCCCTGTGATGTCACGATATCCAGTGTGACTGGATGATTAACACTGAGTGACATTCAGAGAATTTCATTTTTAGACAATACATTCACAACACGTACTAAAACAAGAACGTCAACACCTCAACAGTTACAGATCCACAAGTGCAGTCTTGGCTACGTACAGTACAGTGGGTGTTGCCCATAACCTTTATCTTACAAGTTTTAAGGTGTGGATTGTTTAATGTATTTCATTGTATGTGTGAGTCAAAGGACAAACTAGAGTGATGCTTTCTGAATGTTGCTAGCAACTTAAAGGCCCTGAAAAAGTATTTTCTCTCAGTTTCTCAAGCGATTGTTTAAGGGCCAAAGTTAGAGCAGATTTGGTGATTTCACTTGAGAGATTTCAGTAGTATGTATGGGCTTGTCCTTGTTTTTCCTCATTGGTTTGAAGTGGGCAGGGCTTAGTTGGGAAAAGGTGACGTCACATACCTCCACACACCAATCGAGAGCCTAAGTAACACTAGAGCATCCAGGTTCAGTTCCAGAACCAAGAAAACCTCATTCAAAGTGCCATGTAACATGTTTCATTTTTTCAGAAAGACTATAAAAGAAATGCTGAATGAGACATTGTATTAAGTTACAGAAGCTAGCGGAACAGAGGCCAGCCCCCATTGTGACGTCATGACTGCAACACTTGAACCACCAGAGTCCTGAAGCAGATCAGCCAAGTTTTTCAGTGTTTAAATCTTAATAAATACGATACTGTTGTTTTTTCCAAACTTTAACTATGGCTTATTTAATCATGGATATTTACAATTTGAAACTAAGTTTTCCTGGGCTTTAAAACAGCTATTATCGGTATTGTCATTTGTGACAATGTGAAAAGGGTTATTTGTAGCGATAAACGTACAGATAATTATCACCTGAATCTGCAGCTTCCCTCGACTTAACAGAGCTTTAAATTAAGTTTCAGCCCATTGTCTGTGTAGCTGTCTGACCCTCAAATTTAATGTTTCGGTTCACTCTCACAGCATCATTTTCGGGCACAGTAGGCAGCGGTTCTCAGTGAAGCCCCAAAAAACACTACCTTCTCAGCACCAAACAGCAGACACAAAGTTAGAGACTAGCTGGTGAACATAGTGAAATAGCAGCAAAAGAGCCAGATATTTCCCTCAGGAGTTGGTGGAGACCAAAAACAGAGCTAAAAAAAAGAGTGAACATTGGCCTTTATCTGCCAGGTGACCAGAAACATGACTTGATATGAAAGCTAATGTTACTCTGTAATTGCTGGATGTGTAAATAAAGTTCGCCATAACTTTATAAGGTAAATCATATGTCATTGTTGTGTTCAAAACTTGTTCCCAGTGAATGTGTTTTTAAATCAGTTATTTCAGGTCTTATTTTTCCATGATTCAGTGCTACACTTCACACTGTGAAACCATACATTTTCACAAAACGAGGCAACTTGATTCTGGTTTTAATGCAAAGCACTTAACCTTTACTTGAAAGAAGGTAATATACATCCTGGAATTACAGATAATAAAGATACATTATGAGCAAAATCATTTCACAATGAATATCATCTTTCCTTTGCATCAACCAAGAGAGGAGTGCAACATTATCTACAGTTTTTGTTAGGAAGAAAACAGTGAAAAGCACACCTAATTCTGTCAGCATCTTTACTGTATGGTACACTGTAAAAAATTTAATCTATATGCAATAGTCCACATTATTGACCTTAGTAACAAAAAAAGAGAAAAAACTGTTTGAAAAAACACAAATTTCATGGTTGTCTTTCAACTAAGTAGTTCAACTGCAATGCATACATTATAAATAAATGTAAGGGGAAGAAAAAAGTTCAAAAAGTACTACAAGCAATATTCCACAATTCCAGCATGGCTGAAACAACAAGTGGCCTTAAATCCAAACCCTACACTTTGGAGTGTGACCACGGCTTTTACAAAACTTTAAGATACTGTAGATTCTTCAAGGCGGTGCGTCAGAAAGCCCAAATCATGCTTAACACTTCTGGATAAATCAAGTTAAAAATTGCCCTTAAAATTTGTTCTGTGAAAGGATAAGTTGCCTACCATCTTTTCCCGTGAGGTGAGAAACACTTTGTGTAAGGAGTGAGAAAAACACAAGGCTGTTTAGTTTCGAAAGGTATATTTTTTTGCAACTCCAAGCCATTAAGTTCTTAGCTAAGCTAGGGGAGGTCACTGGTATTAATCAAAGAACTCTTCAACTCTAAAAGCAAATCACTGGTGTTCCTCTTCTCCTTTCTGGCCTCCTCCATATTTATAACTATCACCCCACTAGTTTCTCATGTTGGGGGAAGCTCCAAGTGTACACACTATGAACAAATCTCATTCCAAGAAAAGGAAAAGACACTACAGTAGTTGACAACTCAAAAATTATTATTGTGATGATGCGGTTTGGTAATTGTTTAAATCTACAGCAAGTTGAAATGGGAGGGGGGGGGGGTTCAAACAGAGTACATGTTCTTGGTGGTGGATCCGCTCTTGCTGGATGTGTCGTCATGTGACTGGTAGCTGATCATGGCTTTGATGGGGAGGTTCAGACGCTCTTTATAATTTTGCCTGAGGAAAGACAAGAAGTTGAATGCTGTGTGAAGATTAATGTTAATTTAGTGCCACCATCTAGTGGTCAGCTACAGTTAGCTAGTCTATTCATCTTGCCATCACTTGCATTATATCCAATTGACAAGGCAACTTTTTCAACTTACCCTATCGTCATGATGGCGTCCCTGTTTTGGCAGTTGCTTGTCCAGATGGCTATTTTGTCACCTTTAGGTCTGACGTTGACCACAGCTCCACACACATCTTCACTTGCCTCGTCAAATGACTCACCGACTAAACACAAGAGCTGCAAAATACGCAAAGTGTGACGCGCTATATGAATCACATTGTTTTATTTATTATGCATGACAACCATTATAAATATAGAGGTTCATCTATGAAAGCTGCTCCATGAAAATCAGTCATCTTACCGTCTCCATCCAATAGCGGTCAAGGTCATTGTGTCTCTGTTGTTTATTGAGGGTCATCAGCCATCGACCCCCCAGCTTGTTCCTGTCGTCCTCCCACATGGGCTTGATCCCATCCTGGAGCACAAAGTGGAAAAGCTATTAAATACTTCATTAAAAAAAAAAAATGTAAGTGACAATGGTTTTTTAAAATTGTAGCACTACTAGGAATTTGCAGTCAGACATTTAACTCAGCTGCTCAAATGAGTCTAATTTTACATTCCTAATGGTTGACAAGGGAAACCACTACTTTTTTAATAAAACAGATTTAATAAAACTTTTTTTTTTTAAAGGCCTTACCTTAAATAAACAATAATCGCAGCCAAAGCCAAGTTTGCTTGGTTGCTGTATGTGGTTGTATAATCTGTAAGAAACACAGAATAGTGTTGAAAGTTTTCCAAAATGTTGACTTCAGTGACAGTATGAGTTTCATCTTTCATGGTTCAGATTAATGGTACAGTGAAGAATTAAACATTAATTTATCACTGATAATGTGCTACATATTGAGCCCCTTTCATACAAGCACTTTAATCTGCAAATGTGGCATTTCACATGCCACGTGTGACGTCGCATTTCTGTGAAAGCTGCTCTGCTGACTTTGGGAATGCTAATATTTCAGAAACTTTACATTTGGACCAGTATTTTTAACTTAAGTGGCTTCGGTGCTTTTAGATATCAGAATTCTTTGTCACATCTAGAAGACAACAATATATACTGCAGACGGACATACAATGAGTGAGGCGCAAACAACAGGAAAATGTAAGAATAAACAAAGAGTTGTTTACACACAAGCAGACTCCCATGTTATATTAATGTAGCTTTACACCACTATTTCAGCAGAACAGGATACTTTATCTAAATCTGCATAATAAGAAGTGCTTTGTCCCCATGTGTATCACTGAGTGAGAGACAGAAATTATTTTTTTAAATGCCATTCTTCTGAAACGCCCCACTTTATCATAATTACATCTTGGAATTAGCAGAGAAAACTTACGCCCAAAAGTCTTCCACTGTGTCAAACTTGGAAATGAGACGCAAGTTCTCTGTCCAGCTTTTGCTCTTGTCGTTTTTGAAATACCACAGGGCCCATCTGAGAGAGGAAAAGACAAGAATAAAAACATTCAGTGTACATAGGACTGTGACTAACGTACCATGAAAGAATTAACAATCATTTCGTTATTTTACAGAAACTCTTCTTTTTTTTTGAACAGCAAAACAACTCAGGAATATTTCTCAGTCTCAGTAGGATGATGAACTATCTAAAGAGGCATTTACTGTAAGCACTATTGTATGAAAAACAAAATAACCTTAAGCCAGAGTCCTAATAACATATGCACCATATTTCACAACACAACAGCTATTTACAAAAGCATGCATTTCAATCCAAAAGAACAGAGAAAGCTGGCCATCATCAGCACTACAAATGCAGCCTTTGTTTATGACAGGTGCCGTTATTCTTTCATCTATTCTCAGGAGGGGAGGGGCTAACGGGAGGGAGGAGGGCAATGAGAGGACATCAGCCGAACCCTTTGCCCTCCCACCACCACCAACCCATGTCCAATAAACACAGATGCTAATACGCTGAACAAAGTCAAATTAGAGGATGAAACTGTACTTGTGCCATGTAGCAACTCTACTGAGACACATTACACAACAGTGGTGGAGACAAGACAGCACACAGACATGGCTCCTCTGGTGATGAACCCACCCGAGCACACAGTTTGTTTACATGCCTACTTATGCCATGTTAACAAACTTGGCAGACAGTAGGTCAAGTCAATGCTGAATTTATCCATGCTCCTCATGTGTCACTAAATTCGTTTAGACTAATATGATGTAAACCAATTATAAAACGTTTCCTCAGGTGTGGGTGGCGGATTGTATTGGCAAACACAGGAGAAGTTATTTTGGCTAAATGCAGGCTCCGGTTATGAAAAAAAGGCAACACAAATGAAGAGACTAAACAAGGATCAATGAGATTGGTTATGTATTTCTATAAAATAAAAGAAAAAAAATAAAATACTACTGATTTTTTTAAAACTGCCAAATATTGATATCAGTCTCAGCCTTTAAAACCAGTATTGGTTAGCCTTCACGCTTCATAACAGAAATGATTTGGCTAACTTCAGGTCAATGTTTCACATTAGAGGACATCTCTTCTACAAGTCAAATGTTTACAGCCATTGATATCTCTAAAGAACAGAGCAGCTGCTGGCATTTTCATTTTTAGCCTATTTAACTTGACCTGCAGTATGCTGTGGAAAATGCTCTGCATTAATATAAAGTGTTATTAATGCAGAGCATTTCCCACAGCTACATACTACAGGTTTTCAGAAACCTTTCCCCTACCTTCCTGCAGCTGTTGGTTTCCCTTTATTTCAGTACCATGTGAAAATCACATTGGCATGACTTGAAACTTGAAAGTGATCATCATGGCTACTTATGTTACAGCTTTTAGGTAATAGAGATGTGCAGCCTGTTCAAATCCATCTGTAAATTCACCTTCACAGAACAGAGCGACAACCAAACTCCTGACAAAACTAAAAGCAGACATGATATTAATATATTGTTGCATTGCCAATCTCAAGCAAGTATTAAGTCTCTTTAAGTTGATTATCACATTTTATTAATATGACCAATATTTTCAGTCACCTCTTCTTGTCCCGATAACTGACTAAACCTGCATGTTTGCTGGTTTAAATTCACTGAGCTGCAGTGATGTTGATGGGGTTTCAATGTAGTGGGTCCCCGAGAGCCACAGGTGGTCATTTGAGTGGGTCCTCAATAAAATGTGTTTTTTGACAAATTGTAGTGTTAAACTCTAGAATAACTCTAATAAATACAAGATAAAGACTGTCGACAGTCTCCTTGTCAATTTTGCATCAATATAATTCAGAAAAATAAACTGTATTTCCGTACTTACATACTTTCTGTACTTTACATTTTGGATTTTGCGCCTCAACTTGCTACCAGCCTCCATTGTTCAGCTGCGCTATTTTAGTGGGATAAGACCATAGAAATGAGAGGCGAACTTTTCAAAAATTGATATTTCTTGCTAAAATACATGCTGGTTGGTGGATAAAATACATGCCAAATTAAACACTGACTCATAAAACTGTTAATTCCCCATCTATCACGTGTGTGTGTGTCTGTGTATGTGAGGAAGGCAGAATTTGAGGAGTTTTTTCGGTCGTTACCAAAGTAACTACTGGATTTGCTGCTTCCCGTTTGGTGCGGGAGAGATACCTAACCCTAATGCAGTCTAATATCCTCCCTTCATGAAGATTATAATGTTTCGTTTTTGCTGAAACTGTTTTAGAGAAGTGTTGACTCAACTTTATGGTCATTTTGGAGGATGTGGTGCTGTTGAACTGTATTTCATTATACACAGAGGCGTTTCTGTTATTTAGTCTACCCTCATTCATATAAATGGGGAAGATTGCATTAATTGCATTAGTTTCAGCTAGGTGTGCCTAATAAACTGGCAACTGAGTGCATATTTGCAAATATTTCACAACATATCAGTCTTACAAAACTCTAATTAATTCAACAAGCCAGGACTTCCTTATTGAGACGTCCATCATTAAGGGTGTTAGGGTGGAAGCATCGCAATACAGTAACCCGACCACAGTACGTTTAAATCAAACATTTCAAAAACCAGAATGGCAGGATAACGTGAGCCAGATGTGGACAACCTTGACCCCTGAGGCTGGGCTGAACAAGCAGAATGGCCTAGAAGTGACTTACTAAGTGAACTATTCAGCATTTCCTAAACCGACTGTACAATGCTCCTGAATAGGTCGTCACCACCGCAGAACTATGATAACATTTCCAAACGGACAATAGTGAACAACAACTGCAACACTAACGTGCAGAGTAGGAAGCAGAATTCTTCATTCTGTGCTTCTGGTTTAAACCTAAAAACAGCCTCCACTTACATGATACCATTTACCTGTAAATTATTTACAATAAGACTCTTTTCTTCAACAAAACGCAAATATCCACCAGATGTTACAAAATAATTTTTTTGACCATTTCAGTTTAATATGGTTCTCCAAATTATTTTACTAAAAATATAATGGTTTATAACCCCATTAATACAGATCACAAGGCATTTTTTTAGTAGACACACATCCTCAGTCACTGGAGAGATGCGATTTGACTATGTTCTCTACTTAGGGAACATAAAAACCAGCAGGACCCCCCCCACACACACACACACACACAGACATTGTGAGGAGTAAGTCTAAGCACTTCAAGTTAAATTCCATGGCAGAGGCTAACATTCAAGGATTGCAAAAAATGTACATGATCTTTGCGTATGAAGTAAAAGAGCAAGATCCAAAGTAAAGACCTTCCCCCAAAAACAAAAAGATTAAATGTGCTCTTCAGTGTAAAATAGGCGTTATGCAACCTCTTTTTAATGTACCAAATGTGAAATAAATATGTTAACAGGGACTGCAATAAATCGATTAACCTTATTCTAAAGGGTACAGAACTTAACACTTTACATGTTTGTTTGTTTTTTTACATGAACAATCCAGTTTTAGTGCCTTTGACTTGCTACAGAGCACAACCTGTAATAAACCGTTGTGTTACAACATTTGTTTCCTTCTAGTAATTAGCCTCAGTCCCATTCTTTCTGTCATGTTGCGAGTGTCATGTTTTATTGTGTCCATCTTGAGCCAAATCTAACAAAAACACATTTTTAGGCCCTTTTAACAGCAGTTGAGTAAGTTACCAAGGAGATGGATACAGTATATGTTGCCATAATGCTGTTTACACACCAAATTCAGTATTGCAATTGGTGTTATCTAAATCTCCACTGATATCAATATACTGCAGTCTACGTCAGCTCAAGCACCTTTGGGTGGCAGTATCCTGTCAAAGAGCAGCTGTTTTATTCTCACCTGTTTTGCAAGGGGTGCTTGATATACTGCTCAGGATTCGCAACGACTTGGCTTTCCGTTTGTTGTTCTCCAGTTTCAGGTGCTTTCTGAGGCGAGACATACACAAACGCATCATATACCTTTATTTAATACAAATGACGTTTGTATTAAATACCTTAAAGTCGTTATTACAAGTCACAGCCTTCTAAATCTTTACAACTGGTCAAGTTGGACAAAATAAAATATTAGCAAAACCATCTACCTGATAGGCCATCATATCCACATTACATTTATTGATTTCAGGGACCACAGCTATCACAAACACTATATAAGACGCATGAAAGTCCTTATACTGTCGAAATGTAGCTAACGTTAGGTGTTCATTTTAATGTAACGTGAGGCTGTTCACTTACATATTTGACAGTAGTGTCCAGCTCTACAACGTCCACAGAAAGCTGCTAGCTTAGGTTGGTAAAAAAAATCTATATATAAAGAATAAGCTACCCTTACAGTTAACGTCGCTAGCATTAGTTTTAGCAGACGTGCTAGGCTAGCTACAAGCTAAGTTAGATACACACGTGTCCAGATTCTCATAGATTTAATCAATACTATCATAGTATGAGCCTTTTAAAAGGTACTGGTGGTTGATTAAAAATCACCATAGTATATTGACACGAACATCGAAGTATATTAAAACAAATCAACGACTGGAGTTTGAATGAACGACGTCCAGTCAGTCAGTCCCTCCCTGCCAACAAAGTCAGGCTCTGGCTCATCCATCACATTGCTATGCATGCTAACGCTAACTGTGACCCACGCGAACTGGCACATCTGTGAACTGAAACTACATCACTTCCCACCAATAGTAGGTGCCGATTCAAGAAAGCAAGATTACATAATTAAGTGGCCAGATATAGCGAATATTTAGCCACAATTTCCATGCGCATTGGTCGATTTTTTCCAGCTAACCCTTGTCTCTCTCTTACCGGCTCCGATGTCGCCATCTTGACAGTAGAAATGTTCTGCCAGTTCAGCGCTTCTGCGTCACAATCCAACCACTCACACAGCTACGGAGGCCGCCTTAGTCCACTTCGAGGGCGGTTGCGATGAAACCAAGGAGGGTTGCCTAGAGAAAGGACACACATCAAGATGTTCAAAATGCTACTTAGTGCTTTGCCTTTCCAGGGGGGGTGCTTCTGATGACCCAGAAGCCAAAAGTAGATTAAATGTCATACTAGTGTTTATGCAGGCAGAATTAAAACAAATATCAGGGGCCCAGAATCATAGGGGCCCAAGAACAAATTAATTACTGACATGGGATTCCTGGCAGTATTGTTCTGGGACCTTACAAATCCACCATCCTAACTTTACTTTATAAAGAGGCCTAGGGATGCATACAAGGGTTGTGTGAGCTTTAATATCTGTTAAAGCACATGTTACTGTCTATATATGAACACCCTCACTACAGCTTTTAATGCAGGTGATTCAAATACGGTGTGGGTGATACAGATAGAAATCCTCTTTTATGGTATAGGTAATTGTATTTCAGAGAGAGGGGACATGAAGTTAATTGGTGTGAGTGAAGAGGATGCAGAGTTAGATGGAGGGTTAGATGGAGGCACACCCCTGAAAGGGAACAACCGAAAGGAAAAGAAGAACAATTTCAGAATGTTGCTGTGATACGATACATTTTCTTGAAATTAAATCAGCCATCCAGTAAATTAAATATCTGATCACATTGATGCACAACTCCTGTAAATATTACCATATGGGGACTTAATACTAAATACCAAGACTGCCAATGAAAGGTGCAGAAACTGCAGAATGGACAGAGTCCAAAACAAGGACTTCGGGGACAAGAAAGTACATCTTAAATTATCGTATCTTACTACCACAGATATTAAAGGGATAGCAGTATGGCAAAATCTCTGATTGTCAGTTGTCTCATGATATTTATAATCACTTAAAGCTTCACTACACACTTCACTTCACAGAGAAATGTTGAACCAACTTTATTTAAAGTCAGTGCTGTCTCAGTGATCAATAAAACTGTCAATACGCTGTGCTCGCTGCTCCAAAACCAACCATGCTTCACTGTATTCACTTTCTGCCAACGGACAGTGAAGAACCTGTAGCCAGCGAGTGGTTAGCTGCTGACACGTTGCTGGCTGGTGTCTGCAGCGGACTGCACTGACTTGCGATGGTTGCGTGAGCTTTTTCGTGAATCACGCGAACTCTGTATTCCGCTGCAGCAGAGACGTCATAGGCATCAGCCCGAGGATTGGTCAGTGATGTCACCGTCATACGGAAGTGCTTCTGTCGGCCACACGTTCACGTCCGCGTATGTGGCGTCACTTACCGATCCTTGGCAGAAGCACCGCGCTGCGTTTCAGCTTCAGAAATGCTCAAGTTTACTCGAAATGCTTGTGTGAATGTAACGTTAGCTTGTGTGGACGCTACCGCAATTCTTGATCAATAAAAGAGCTAAGCTCCTGAAAAGCTATTTGATTCAGAAAACAACGACCCTACCACCACGCTGCTGAGAAATGCAGTTAGACTAGTAACGCCGCTGCTTGAAGCGCCGCTACTGCACCACAATGGGTATTGCTGCTTTTCCTTTTACAAGTTAACGTGTAACGTTACTTCTTTCATCACTGAGTCACTGCAGGCTGCCTTCTCAGTTTTGAATGCCACAGCAATGTCTGCACTCATGTTATCTAACATTAAAATGATCCCACACACGGTATGCACATGTCCCATCTGTATACGTAACGTTATAATACAGATGTGACATGTGGGGATCAATACTTGGTATAGGCAGATATCCAGTAATATCCATACTACAGAGTTTAAGTATCAGAAACGGCATTAGTAGAGAAAAAGTTGGATCAGTGAATCCCAACTTAATAGTTCTTGTCCAACTACAATTATGTGAATTGTCTTGTTATCATAACAGAAAAAAATGTGAAACTATTTCAAAAAAGAAAACAATGATTGACTCAGATATATTGAATGAAGCTTGGAATACGCTTTCCTCCCACTTGACTTATTTATCTTATTTTAGTTTGTAAGATTTAAAAAAGTCAGTGTAGTGCCATCCTGATAATTCCGATTCAGCATTCAGCTACAGACAGTGGAGCTCAGCCTGTTGATTTATCATCTCAATAGGCCTACTTATTTCCCAGTATGTTGTGCAGTAAGATTATGATGTAGATTTTCTTTAGATTTGAATAAAATCTTGAAGCTGCTGAAGCTTGGTGAAGTTATTAAGTTAGCCATCTCACTGAGTCAGAAGCAAATTATTTTCTTACACTTAATGCCATTTGAGGGGGGGGGCATAAAATTATCATTTCTGGAGACAAAATGTACAAAAGCAAATGGTGATTCATCCCCAAACATTAAGATGACAAAGTATAAATTACTAATCTGAAAGTCCATAGCAGTGAGTCATACAGTATGCTAGTGTGGGAAAATCAGGAAAAAATGAAAAAGGCTTTTAGGCTTTGTTGAATACCAATTCACCCATGAAATGTGTTGTTTGGCTTGTTAAAACAAATCAGCCTACTTCATATTTAAATTAAATATTACGATGCAAGCTGTCAGAGAATACATGCTTAAAAAGCCCTCACATATAACTGAACTAAATAGTTAACTGTCAAAGGTTGTAGAAACACTACAAGCTCTTCATCGTCATCACACACACTGTAGTATACATGGACAAACACCCACACAGGCATACACAACAAATCAGGACAGAAGAAATCATGATCAGGTCCAAAATATAAATATGACTTTATTTCACAATCCCAAAAGAGATCAGCCCTCCGTGAAAGGAATGCTAAATTTAGTCTCTTCTCAAGTCTAAACTGGATATACTTTCAGCAACGTACAGTAATTCAATTTCAAAATAAGCAAGATCATCCATTGTCTAAACACCATTAACAGTACAGTAAAAACAATATGGTTCACATACATATTTACACATTTTCTACTAATAAATTTTTTTTTGTCTTTTTTCAGATTTTTGAATGCTGGTGCTAGTTGTTAGTTCCTCGTTGATACAAAGGCTTTCTATGTGGACTGATCCCCACAGTAAATC
Organism: Coreoperca whiteheadi; assembly: GCA_011952105.1. NCBI lineage: Eukaryota > Metazoa > Chordata > Actinopteri > Centrarchiformes > Sinipercidae > Coreoperca > Coreoperca whiteheadi. The sequence goes on from CM022471.1 coordinate 13,948,043, forward strand.
AAAAGAAACATTTACAGCTGTAACTTTGTCATGTTCAAAAATGTTCTTTCTAAATCAACTGACTTAAAAACAGTTTACATTCATTTCATTTTGTGTGTATGTTGTGATATTTGAGAATTGTCGGAGAGTTTGGTTCTCTGTGAAAGACATTTGAACTCTAGATGGCCATCTATACAATAACTTGCTTTTTACTGGTACTTGAAAAACATTATGATCAATGACGGGATACCAACACATCTCAGTCTGTTGCCAGCCAGTAATCATGCAGAGAATTGATAAAACTACCATTGTATTGAATCATATACCAGATCAGTTTATGCTGAGTTTCAAAAAAGCACCATGCCATCACCATTTAGCACATAACCAGGTTAGGTCAATGTATGCACCTTGAAATCTTGTCCTATTAGCACCAAAAGGAAGTCAAAGACCAAAATGTTTCTCACAGGAAACATTATACCACCAGTGTTAGTGTGAATATCAGTGAAAAGTCTTTATCGCTTGTGCCGAAATTTCATTGATGAGTTTTTTTAACGAAGAGCGTCTCTTTCATGGGTAATAAAAATAATAAAAAATCCTGATTCACCAGGAGTTGACCCCAACCCCCTTATTCAGACCCTGTAATAAAAGCTATCTGTAAACAAAGTCTTCACAAGGGTCGAGCACCCGAAATCGTCTTAGGCAGTTGTCTGAGTGGGATCTGATGTGTGAGTGGTTTTTTCAACAAAAGCAGAGAGGAGGCAAAAGAAGAAATTGTTTGATTATTCAGCATCAGCGGACACAGTTTTGTATTCAAATCCAGAGTATGGACATAAGAAACTGGCAATATTCTCTTGACATAGCTGACACTTTGTGATTTTATAAAACAGAGGTCTCATTAGCACCATTAAAATGTACAGTAAGTTTTTGAAATCCTATAATCACATTTGTGCCCTATGAAAGACTTTTGAATTCCTTTTCCAGAAGACGAACGTAAGATAAGTGCCAATAATGATAAGAAACTTCATTGTTGCAGCATCACATGATTCCTAATTATGCCAAGTTTTAAATTTCATTAGATATGTATGCCATTTTCTATCAAATGAATGAAAATCAAATAAATGCAAAAATACTGTAAAAATAAAACCGGGTTCATGCTAAACTGTCATATATATCTATCTATACTATCTATACATACATGTTCAGGCCTATGGATTGGGACCTTTTTCAAGTTAAGTTTAGGAAAACAAAAAAGTGCTTCTTAATATGCCAAACATATCTGTGAATAAAAGACAAACCAACCAGACGTAAAGATAATAAACAAAACAACAAACCAAAGAAGTACCTTTCTTTCAGCAACTGCCAACAAAAGTAAGAGGCAGCAGAAAGAAAAGCACGATGCTACATGTGACAATCTGTAGTAAATATATGCACAATATTAGTCTTATTTTCTACATTATGTGATGTTATGAGTTTTCTAAACAAAGGTTACAGTGAGAATGGCACCAATGTAAAAGCCAACAAGAATCATCTTATGAAAAGAGAACTATTGGCTGAAAATAAAGAGCAAAGTCCTACTGTACGACATAAATTCTGAGCGTCAACACATAATGCAGGTTATCATATAAATTTTGCAGTAAACAGGCTTACACCAGGAATTAAATAAGAAATCGTTATGATCAGAATAAATAATCACATCTTTTTTGTTCTTAATCATGTATATAAAACCAGTTTAAAAACGTATTTAAAATGCTTCAGAGCACCATCTCTTTTCAATAAAACAACACAGAAAACTCACAGTTAAAAAGCCAACAAACTTTGGTCTTCCTCATCACTCTCAAGGCAGAGATGTAGAAGGACAAAGTAAACAAACAGATATTAGAAAAGCACAATGAAAATGATGTAAAAATGAGAGTAGCAGTTTGAAGTTGATTGAGGTAAGGCAGAAGCACAAGGTGTAGGAGTTTTCTGGTGTGTGTGTGTGTGTGTGAAACATGTTGACTAAGTCCAGCGATTGTAGGGACCCGTCACTTGGGTAAGAGCATAAGGGGACATGGTGATGACACCATCCCTCGGGAGAGTCCACGCTTGGCGTGTGGGGACATTCATGATCCTCCTCGCCTCCCCTGCCTCCTCCCCTGTTTCCTCCTCTAGCTCCACATCTCCAGCTCCTTTGCCGTTCGTCCCCACACATTTGCCCAGGCTTTCCTCCATCCTTAATCTCTCAGCCTCCTCCTCCCGGTCCCGTTCCCGCTTGGCCATTTTTGCGTCCCACATAGCCATCCCGTGGCCTGGTTCATTTAGAGACTTGTGCTGGTAGAAGACCAGGGAGATGCGGGTGGGGTGGCTGCGGTTTGGCCTGAGGATAGGGGTGGTGGCGTGAAGTTCCCGCCGTGCACACTCGATCAGGATGGAGCCGTGTGACGGTGCCACAGCGACTCCGCCTATGTTGTGGTCCAGGAAGTTGTGCTCGCTGTCTGACCACACCTCTTCCTGCTTAACTTCCTCTGGTTCAAGTGGGGGGGTTTGTGGGGGAAGGGGGAGGGATGAGAGCGGAGGGAGGAGGCCATGACCCCTGACCTCTGCTGCGACATCTCCTGTAGCCCTGTGGAGTCCATTGAGCCTACTGAAGAGGCCCTCAGAGGTAGGTCTGGGGGAGAAGCAGGAGGGAGGAGCACTCCCACTGGGGGAGGGTCTGCGCAGCGGAGAGCAGTGCACCTCGTTGGGCTCAGTTTTAAACATAGGGGGGTAGTCACTAAGGGCATTATGTGGAAGTATGCGTTCTGATATAACACTCTGGTCACCAGATGCTGGAGAATAACCATTCACGGCGTTACTTATTGTGTTATAATTTAGAGCTGAGCCATTTTGTCCAAACTGGAGGCCAGGCAGGCCATGGTGCTCGGGGGAGATGACCTCCTTCTGTGGGGTGACCCCTGCACCCAGAGTGGGGTAGCTGCTGGTGCTCTGGCTGTAAGTGCTGTTTGGTTGATTAGGTAGGTACCTTCCAGCGCTGGCAGGTCTGGGTGGTAGTCTGTGTGAGCTGTAGTAGCCCCGAGGCTCTGTTTTGGATGTAGAAAATACATGTATTTCTAAAAAACTGATGTGAAAACATCAAAAAGCATTTATACTTTTTGGATTTACTACCTTTGTTGAGGGTTTCACTTTTCACTTTCCCAGGAGTGACAGGAGTCAGCCTGAGCTTCTTCTCCAGTTTCTCTGCTTGAGCCTTCAGACGAGCCTCTTGCCTAATCTTCCGGGCTGATTTCACTGGCTCAGCCAGTAGACGCACCTGAGAAATACAAAAAAATGAATTATTTAAAACATGATACATGTTTATAATTTTGTTTTGCATTTTTGCAGCAAAGGCCTCAAAAGAAAAGAAACACAATAATAAATAGCAACGGTTGCTTTCCTGTTCACTCACCTCTCGGGGAAAGGAAGACAGAACTTGCAGAGCACCACTTTGGATCTTTGCCCACTGGCCCTCAACGTGACCAAACTCATCCCTGTCAGAGATCCTGTAAAGTGGCAGAACATGGAGCTGCTCATCTTCTGGTATGTTACGCACTGCACGGTTGTCTTCCTTGGTTAAAGTGCAAACCTGAAAAAGGACACAGACAAAAGGCAAGTTGTTCCACCAAACATTAGGCCATATCCGATCAGTACCTAAAGAGACTAGAACCAATGACCTTCGAAATAGGTTGGGACAGAGATATAGAAGTAGATAGCATGATTTCACACTCGTAGCTTGCTTACCACAGTGCTGCCGTTATTCATGTTGTGAGTGTCCTTGTGAGCATGGGCACAGAAGTCCACACAGGCTGTGACCCCAGAAAAAGGACGCCCCTCCCTCCTGCCCAGCCGACAGTCCCCACCTGCCTCCTCATTTTCCACCTATGAGAAGTGAAAGGACAAGACATAAGAATAGTTTGGTTTAGTAAGTTTTCTTGTAAATGTTGTAAGTTGTAAGCACATTCTCAAATCTACAGGAAGGCTGTTCCACTCAAAATCAATTCTATTAGAATCCTATTAATACTAGCCTATGAGAGACAGAGATTATCAGAGGTAAGTGTGGCAGCTGTTTAGTGTTTCATACCTGGTTTTGGAAGGCCTCAGGAGCCAGTCTTTTGTAGAGTGGTGCGAGGTCAGAGGCGAGACTCTGAAGGTTGTTCTCTATCTTCTCCTCCTAAAAGTAACAAACAGATTTGGGAGTTTTGGTTGAATAACAGCTGATTTAAAGTCCTGCCTGCCTACAGGTGTGATTGTCATATCCATCATTAGCCACTGGGAGGCAAATGTTTAGGAAAGATTCGATCAACTAAGTCTGCTTTTATTGCAAATAAAATTCAGAGAAAGAACAGAATTTGTCTGATACAACATAGCTAGCACACTGATTACACACAGAATATCCTCTCACATCACTAAAACAGCAGTAAAAACAAAAAGGACAGATTGTAAAGGATGATTCCCTCAAGGATTTGTGGAAGCTGTCCACTCCCTCACCTCCTCCCGGTAGTCTCCAAGCAGGCGAAACTTGCGGGGAACTTTGCTGCGGGCAAACTTACAGCCATTGAAGTACATACTCCAGGAACAGCCAAAGGAAAATGAAGCTCCGCAGGTGTCCGGGTCCAAACCTTGGCATGCACACGTACGACTGTGGAAATGGAGTGGTGGCAGCAAGATAAAGAAACGAACAAACCTGGGAAGAAGTACTGTCACTGCAAAACAAAGGAAAAGGTACTCACTCCTCATTGAGGGCACAGCGACGGCTGGTGGGGGAGCCATATTTAAAGAGGGACTCCGTGAGATCCTGGTAGAGATTGTCCGCCACCGGCCGAGGGATTCCCTCCCACGCCAGGATGAGGATCACCAACATGGCAGTGTCACAGTAGTGCCCTGGCCTCTGGCGGACCAAACACAGCAGCTTCTCCTCTTCACTGCCACGCCGGATCACCTGTTGAGTGTGCACACATACACACAGAAAACAAGCAGGTTACAACAGAACAACAGCACTGTAACACAGAAAAAATAAGCATTTAACAATATCACAAAATCATGGATTCCTACTGGGTAATAACTGCACTGTGATTGACCTGCCAAACCAAAAGATTTGGTTTTAAGACAATAGTTTAAACATGGTAATGTGTAGGTGTAAGCCTTGACATGTCTATGTTTAGGGATGAAGTTCGAAATGATTATATGTAGGTTAAGGTTACATGGTTAGGGGCAACTAAGGGTTTGCTGTGGTTGTGGTAAGGGTAAGAATCTGGGAGTGACTTCCGTCTCGGCCCCTAAATATACAATGGTGGGATCCACAAGAGACAGACATATTCAGGACATTTAGAATACTTCCATGATCACAAACACCAGTCACATACCCATTTAGCTATTGGACACCCTTGGGAGCTCTTTCCTTCTTTCCCAGTGTAAACAACGACTTCCACCCTTATTGCATTTCCTTTGGCACCATACCTGTGAAATGCACAACACACATAAGATACACCATACATTTGTGCTATTGACCATGGAGCACATATCACTGATAACACATATTAGACAACTTTACATTGGTACCCATACCTGAGGGCAACTGACAATACACAAATCAAACATTTGTGCCACACCTGCAATCAATAAAATGCACAGACTGTAGTGATCGGTTTGTATACACCAAGGCACAGCACAGTAGTGTTAACACGTCACTACAGAATACTCAAATATCGTTAATTAAAAAATACATCTGTCATTGAAAATCTCAATGAGTGCAGAATGATTTTTTTCAGTTAAGTGTGGCTGTCAGCTGGACTGTAATGGACCTCAAGTTGTTTTAAACTGGCTGTCATCTTGGTTTACAGGCCCCTCGTCTCAGCCCTGGGGGTTTCCTGTTTCAACACGCTGTGTGGTTGTGTGTACATGTGTGTAGCTGAGACAGAGGGTGAACGTGTTGAGCTAGTTCAGCAATGCTTCCTTTATAATGACAGACTCTTTGGCTGTGACCCCGCCCCGTTCCACTGAGCCCGTGGTGGTCTAGTAGGCTCTGAGCATGTTTGGAAGCAAACACACTCACATATACTCATGTGTAAGTGGTAGCAGTTACTCTACCTGTTTTCCATCAATTCCCTCACTGCAGCAACACTGGGTCCTGCCCCAAGGTGTGTATAGTAAGGGCCTTCCTCCTTTTCAATGATTTGTTCTGTGGGAAAAAAATCAAGATATATTGGATATCACAGCGACTTCACTGAGTGTAGAATGTCCCTCAAATACTGATGTGATGCTGGTATATTTTGAGAAAAACACTGACGAACTGTTTACAGACATTCTTGATAAGGGAGTCAGATTAATGTAAATGTTGTATACACAATAGATTTAGCTGGATCTCAGTTCAGGGGCCAGTAGGGGTGGTACCTTTCACATTAGAACCAATACCAGTATCGGTACCCAACTGTACCTTTATCCGGTACTTTACGCTCTCTCTAATAACACAAATGAAATTTGAAGGAAGAGCCGTCATTACGCCTTCTTTGCTTTCTTTTTTTTTTTTACACCAAACCAAAAAACGTTGTTAATGCTGCCACAGTGTGTGATTTAGATAGCGGAAAGTGACCCCCTCAACTATTCCAGCAGTTAGGAAGCAACATCTGGGAGCTTTACTTTGGTCTTGAGAAGCTGCACCTTTATTCACTGAGAAACTGTAATCTACGCTGTACATTTACTGCCAGATTGACAACATCACTGCTCACCTTTTCCTCTGCTCCGCTCACATTCACATTCACAGTCACTGCCACCCGTGCTCCCTTCTTCAACCACACACTCACTATGCACACACGTGTCCCTGTGACTTGAAAAAGCATCAGGGGTGACATAGTCTCACTCTATCTCTTTCTCTCTATACTTTACTCTCTCACGAAGATTCGCTCTCAGGTACCAAACTTTGGAACGAATTGATTTAATGTGAATCCGAACTCGGTAGTACCGATGTGATTCAGTTGGTACCCTTAAAAGTACCGAGTTCAGTACCCAACCCTAGGGCCACAATCTTGGAAATCTGCATTTCAAGACTAACTACATCATAATGGGTCAACAAGGCTCCACAAAGCCTCCTCCTTATATGGCAGAGAAATGCTGCTTCCTTTTGCTTGAATTGGTCCCTGAATTAGGACACAGCTAGTGTTTGTGTGTGTGTTTGTATTAGAGAGGGAGAGAAACAGAAAACCCAGAGTCAGTTTTTACTCGAAAGCAAACTTTCAGGGCAGATTTAGTCACAAGGTGGAATATATCCAATGTATCCAACTAATCCAACTCACCCATGCATTGACAAGATGGAAGATCAGCCAGTTTTTTGGAAGGTGTATTGAGCAAGTTCTTGGTAGGGGTGTCCAGAAAACTTATAGGAGACTCCAGGAAGCTGTTGATGCTGTTCTTGGATGGAGTTGACTCTGCAGAGTGGCCCAAATCCCCATCAGTAGCTGTGGACAGGACAGTGACAGGTCCTGACCTCTCCAGCTTGTAGTAGCCCTGCTGGCTTGGAGGGGGGGACTGTCGAGCCCCTGAGAAGCCATTAGCCAGACCATGGTGCCCAGTGGTGTGGCTGATGTAAGCGGTCTTGGCTGGGCTGGTGTTAGGATCAGTACCATGCTGCAGCCCACCACAGGGCTGTGCTACCTGAGATATCAAATGCCTTTCATACTCCTGCCCCGGCCCTGCAGCATGACCATTGCATGGACTGTGTTGGTGGAGTGGACCATTTGAAAGGGACCATGGCTGGTTTTGTTGACCATGAGTGTGGTTGATCCTTGTGAGAGTGCTGTAGTTCTGAGTATGCGGCCCTGCGAGGGCTGTATTGTGTGCATTACTGTGATGGATGAGTTGCCTCCTTTCCTCCTGAGCCTCAGCCAAGTATCTCTTCAGATCAATTTGAGCCTGAGGCAGAAACAGGCTCCTCTTTTGGAGAAGGCCTGATTTCCCCTGTGGGAGAATCTTCTTGCCTCTGCTCCTGTAGGGCGTCCCTCCATTTGGCATGTGTTTTGAGAGGGGGGTCCTGCAGTTGTTTCCCTCATGTAGTCCATCACTTATCTTCTTCTTCCTGGGTTTGGAAGGCGTAGCTTTTGCTTTTTTTACGTGGGTCTTTTTCTGACCGGGGGGTAGCTGGGAGTTGTAGTTGTATTTGATAGCTGACACAGGTGTTCCTTTTGGAGGGTTGTTCTCTGACTGCTGTTTGTGTCGGGACTGGATGATAAAGGCCAGGTCTGCCAGCTGAGCTGCTACCTCCTCCTCATCTCTGTTTCTCCCTGCTTTACCAACAACCTTGTCTCTGTCCTCCCCAAACAACCGCTCATGATCTTTACTGAACTTCATGTCACTGGGAATTTCATAGCTGCATCCTGACGTGATGACACGAGGACCAAAGCCCTGCTCTGCCCTCCTGCAGGGTGCTTTATCACTGTCTGAGCTGGCCTCTAGAAGGTCCTGCAGAGACAGCTTTGTGTTAGAGCTCGACCCCTGGGAGCACTGGATGATGTTCCCTTGTCTGGCCACAGGAGGGCGTATGACTGACGTCTGGTGTGGTGAGCTAATGACAGAGACTTTATTGTAGAGGATAGCTGCTGTGGGTTTGGCTTCTTGCAACGTATTGGAGGTTGAAAATGGGGCAGCAGTAGAAATGGGATGTTCACACTTTCTTTCAGCTTTAATGGACCCTGGGGTGTGTTGAGGTATAGCTGCCAATTGAGTCAAGGCCTCAATAGCAATAGCCTGATCAAAACTAAGATTTCTCCTCTCTGCCAAACACTGCATGCTTGGTAGCAAGATACTTGGAGGAGGTTCACCTTTGATAGGCTGGGGAGTCTTTTGCAGGCTAACAGGAGTGCTTTTCAGACACAAATCATTCTTTAAATCCTCTGGCTCCTTTTTGACAAAGTGCAAATCTGGTGGCTCTGTTTTGATGGAGCAAACAATGGGAGAACGTGAGCTGAAAAGTTTCTCCTCCAGTCCCTTCCTCTCTGTGACAGAAAGACACACCACGGCCGCCAGCGTGGACAGCGGGTCTTCGCAGACCTCATCTTCATCCCTCAGCTGTGTGGTGGCCTGTTCAGTGATCCACATCCACGGCTCCTCCAGTTTGATCTTTTTTAATGGAACTGACAAGTCGTCTGGAGGAGACTTGGGTCCATTCTCAGAGCAGTCTTTAGGGATTGCTGCTATTATAGTCCTTTGAGGCTCTGATGCGCTCATCGTCTTTTTATATGCAGACTTCAGATCAGAGTGTGACCCAGTGGTCATATTAGCACCATTAGGTTTTGTAAGGTTTTCAGCAGAACCATTCTGAAAAGTCACAGAAGAGCATATGTGTTGGTGAAGTGCAACGCTGGTCAGCTCCAGCCCGGGCTCTCTTTTAACAAGCCCTGGCCTACCGCATTGGTCCAAAGCCAGGTTGTGGGTGAGCGAGTTGGTGATGGGGGGAGATTGTGTATGAGGTATGTGGCCTTCCTCCCCCTCATCCTCCTCTGCTGCCGTGTGGGTGTCATCCATCTGTACCTTGCCTTTGCCATTTACCGACCCACTTTTTGGAACCACCTGAGACCGAGAAAGAGAGAGAGAAACAAGAAGAGAGAGGTGACTCAACAAGCTCTGGCAGTATAGTGATTCAGCTTGTTCGAAACAGTCACGGCACACAGCACAACAGCTTGCCTCCCAGCATGGCATGAGCATCTGCTGCAGCCACTATCAAGGCTGTGGAAAATATTATGGCATGTGAAAAAAAAAGAATCTGCTTTCTATAAATCTTGCTGAAACCAATCTCTAAACAGAGCTAATAAAAACTTAAACTGTGTTAGTGGACTGCCTGAGCTGTGGAGTGTTGAGAGCCACAGACCCACAGGTAGCCGAGAGCCAACGAGTAAACATTTGGAGTCACGCGCAGTTCACGATTGCGTCACTACCGGTGGGTCACTGAGGGCATGTTTGCATTGTGCATGTACATGTTGTGTTGGGTTTGTAGGTGTGTTCTTGGGCATGCATGCATTCATGTGTATGCAAGTACATGTGATTATTAACGCAGCAACACTGCCATGTTAACCCCGGTGCATTGTTAAGTGACTGATTAACCCACTTGGGGGCTTATCCACACACAGGGCAGCTACAGCACTGCTCGACCCTTCGGCCAAGGTGGATTTTGACTTCCAGCAGAGCTACAACCATTCAAGGGTCCACAGTATTGACATATTGATTGCCCCCAAAAGCAATGTTGAATACACAATAGCATAGATTGCTTTAAGTGCAGACAATCATAACTCCAGAAGCAGGAAAAAAACAATTGATTTGGGGAGAAATAGAAGTGAAGGCAGTTTCATCAAAGCTTTGAGGACAGTCTGTTTGTTACTGCAGTGAGCCAGATATTGTTGTTTATATTATCTTAGAAACTAAAAGGGCACTAAAGCAAACCCATTGTGGCAAACATTAAGCTTATATACAGTATTTCTGCAACTAAATATGTAAAAGCCTATATTTTTCATCATCTTGAGTGAGCATTTGATCAAGTGAAGTCAAGTCAAGCTGGTTCTTATTTTGGGATTTAACCCTGCATCACATTCAAAACTAAAGCCTTCAGCGGTGGAAGAGTGATTAAAAATGTTGCAGCATGACAAAGATAAAAACACTGCATCATGTGCCAAGACTCAGCTGACAAGAGGGTCTTAAACTCATTTGCAGGAGCTGGATATGTATGTATTACTGAGAGCTGTATGTACTGTATGTTTATGTGTGAGTGTGTGTGTGTGTGTGTGTGAGGCATCCCATTTTCCCTCTAATGAATGGGGGCAACTGCAGGTTAGCTGGAGATCCGTGTTTTTATCACTGTTAACCTGGCATAAACACCCATTAAACTCCATCACTGCCACGGCTTTAATGCATTTTACAGCAGGAGTGTGCACTCCAACCTGACAGATCAAGAGTAAGCAGAAACAGTACTTCAATATAAACCAGACTCCTATGATCCCGCAGACCAAACAGAAAATACTTGAGTTCATCAGTTACATGTGCTCTGTTCAGCTTTGTTCTTTTCCATCAGACATGAACTAGGTTGCACTGATATACTATTAACATACCATTTTTACTGTACTAATTACAGTACTATATCATGTATGAAAATGGATGAAACTTATATAGTGCTTTTAATCAAAATGCCTCTCATTCTCCCCATGCACACACAGATGGCAGCAGAGCTAGGTAGCAAGGCAGTGGCCTAACCATTGGGAGCAACAGTGTCTTGTGCAGGGACACCTGTGGGGAACTGCGGTTACTTAAGACCTGCTCTACCTCCTGAGCCACAGCTGCCCATGTATTACTGTACTGTAACATACTAACATACTTAATTCTAGTGCTTTTCACAAAACAAAACAATCCTCAAAGTCATATTGCTGCTAAAAATCAACCCAATGCTGGAGCTGGGGTTGGCCAACTTAAAAGACATCCTGGATAAAATATTAACAGTGTGTTTGACTTTAAAGTGTGTACAGTGAAAAAAGCATTGAGCCTTGTGACATCCCACATGTGATGGCCGCTGAGCATGAACTGTCATTCATGAAAAAGAAGGCATTGAAAAATAAGAGATGAAGCCGTCTTCCAGAGCTAAAAGCACTCAATTAAATTTGGAAAATGAAAGGGTGTCGAAGGCAGCGCTGAGGTCTAAGAGGATTAATACTGAGCAATCTCCTGCACTGGGTGTTTAAAGAAGATTGTTAGTTACCTTAAGGGGGATCTGTTCATGTGCTGTGTGAAGTCAGAGACAAGCTATTCACAAATGTTTTAAAACAAGGACAGTTAAAACTACTTTCCAAAGATCATTCAATATGCATGGAGATTAGTATACAGTATATTTAGTTTGGGCTAAATTTGACACCCAATAAACTGCTGTGTGAATTGTGTTGCATTTAACATTTGATTACAAATTTGCAAGCAAAAGAGAGCTAAAAGTTAGATTTTGTAGTCAAGCCAGTCCAAGTTATTGGAAAGATTTGTGTATCTACCTCTTTCCTCTCTGATTGCTGAAAAGCCATAAAAAATGCTGTTCTAGATAGAAGCCCTTGTTCTTTGACTATGTGGGACTGCCACTGGTGAACCTGGTGTTTACCACTGATGGTTGAGATTGCTGAAAAATGTTCTCATATTTAACTCCATTATAGCTGTGCTGGGAATATCTCAACATGGCACCTTGTGTATGTTCTTGGCCAGTTATCCACATGAATGCAAGGTACATTGCCAAAAGTTGTTTATTAAAACAATGTTTAAGATTTTTCCTCAAAGCAGAGGTTGAGCTGTTGCTTGGCAATGCAGAGCTGTTCATGATGAAATGAAAAGTTGAGATCAGACATGATTAATACGATGGAGCCAATTTATCACAAAGTCTTTCCACTGATGTGGTATTCCTGATCCCTCTCTTATCCATTGCACTTTCTCCCCAGTCCACTGCACTCTCCATGGCTGTCAGCACTGTGCCTTACTACTAGAAACATGCTGCTGATGCAACAGATAGCTAGAGCTCAGGCTGAGGCAACACAGAATCTGTCCATGCAACAGGGTGTGATGCGAGCTCCGCACAGCATGTGGAAATGGGCCACCGCAACGTTCAAATGAGTGAGAAGAAGCGTGGAAAAGATGTGGAGCAGGGAGAGAGAGAGAGAGAGGGGGGAGGGGGGGGGGGGCCGGGTGTCTGTCACAAAAAACTGCTTTCACTGACAAAGCAGCACTGGCCGGCTTCCAGCACTGCACCAGACACACGCGTCTCTATGCATGTGTATGCGTGTGCATCCATTTGTGCATCCAAGTGTTCAGGATCCAAAGCTCACATCAAAGCACAGCCCCTTTTTTTTAATTATGTTACATTTAGCCTTGTGATAAGAAAAAGCCCAATGCAGGATGTAAATGCAGAGTCATGTGCACTCATTTAGTCACTGGGTCTCTGGGGGGAGCTGAGTCTGTGTTGTGCTTGTATCTGCCTCAGGGTGTCTAAAGTCACACACACAGTACTGTACTGTTTTAAATGCAAACACATTTTTCTTTTCCTTTCTGTCAGACCCAACTGCTGCGCCTGTCGAAGCTTTAAAAAAAAAAAAAAATCAACAAAACATATACGCTACAGTAGCTAAGGGTGAGTGCTTTACACAAACACACGTTCAGAGACCTACCCTAGCAACAAAAGCGTGACTGCGGCTTGAATCCTAACAACCTCTGGGTCTCCAAGGAAGTTTGAAGGAGTGTGTATCTATTCTTAACTCAACAACGACAGACATACAAACACACTCACATAGATGCACACCTGAATTCAAACATGTCAGCAGAACCACTCCAACAGAAAAGAGTGCGCTCCAAATTCACGAAATAAAGTCTGAGTAACTTTCCACAATGTTCATCTGCTCACTTTGTAGCTGTGGAGAAATCATACACCGCTAGAATCTTCATCTTAAAACACCCTTATAATGAAACACTGAAAAGGTGTGCTTCCTTCCTGGCTGAGACTGTAAGTAGTGGTTTATGTGTGTTTCTCTTAACACGTGAGAATTTCCTTCATTCATTGAGTGAGAGTTTCCTGTCTGCGCTGAGCTCAATGTCACGTAGTCAACACACAAAACACACTAAATAAAGAGAAAAACTGTGAGGAGGCCCTAATAGGTAGCAATAAACATAATAAACTTGAAAGAAGTGGCTCCCAGTGCACCAGCAGAATCAGAGCTTAATTAACTATGAAACTATACAGATTAAGACAACATCAGTAACAGAGAGACCTTTTCTATAAACCACACAATAATGATATCATTACTATTGCAGCCAAACAAGTAAAGCCTGCCAAATTAGAAGTTACGAACCAAGGCTTGCAAGCACTCCACCTCCCTGCTAAGCAGTCAGAAAACAGCAGGTGCAGAAATATGGCTGTCCAAACCACAGCAAGAAAGAAAAGGGGAAGCAAAGGGACTCTTCATACAATACAACGGCTAAAAAAGACATGCAACGGGAAAGAGAAGAGGGGTGTCTGTTATTGTGGAAACTGACCTCTTTATTGCTGACTTTGTTGTCACATCCTTTAAACTCACCTGGACAAGATAAGCCAAAAACTCACACACTGAAGCCCAGGTCCTCAGTGATTCAGTAGGAACAACATAACAAACATAACAACACCAGCTTCCAAATAAAGCGCTCCAATCAGCTAAATCCAGGGTGGCGGAGAGACAGACAACGGAGGATAACCTCTAGATGAGCTCCACTGTAGCTGACCCATCTGCAGCGAGACAATAGACCCCAGGGTGAACACTCCGGCTGGCTTTACCTTGTCTGTCCTTGGAGGAAGCCCCTCCGGTTTAGGCAGCATATCCCTAAAAGGTATTGGTGGCCATCTTGCTTTGCCTTCCTTCAGCCTCAAAAGAAACGCTGGCTACAGTAGCTGTGCGCAGGGCAAGCTCCTGGGTGTCATGACTAGGGCGCCTGTGAGCTGCTGTAGCAAAGTGCAGCTACAGCAGACGCACACACACTCGCCGCACACACACAGACATATACACACACACATATACAGGATGCCTTTTGCAGACGCAGACAGAGCCTCATCAGCCAATGGCGTGAGGACCTCAGCGGCTTGTAAATTATCTTCCATGCCTAGACTCTCCTAAACAAAGGATCCCCTATGTGGGCTTTTTACTCCAGCCCTACACACATGGATTGGAGGCAAGCTGTGGAACGGATACTGCACACATGCTGGATCTGGATCACAGAAAAACAACTCCATCACCGCTGAGATATTAACCCCTGAAGCAGCTCACACTCCTTTTGGGCTTTTGCTGATTTTCACCAAATTCCTTGAATTTCTAGGCAGAGAAATTAAACCTAAAACCAATTAAAAAAAAGGATTATTACTTACAATTTGAGGTTAAACTGAGGATCAATCGATTAATTGCTTAAATCCCATATCCTAGCTTATTACATGCTTCTTTTCCCATCTTTATAGCAATGTAAATTGCATATCTTTGGGTTTTAGACTGATGGTCGGACAAAACAAACAATTTGAAGACTTCAACTTTTGATAGTCATTCTTTAGCATTTTCTGACATTTTATAGACAAAAAATCATTCAAAAAAAGTCAACAGATTAATCGATAATGGAATTTAACGCTCCGAAGCCCTAACTATTAATTACATTTACACCTATGGCTAAAGGATGATCACTTTGAGTTTGCGCTGCAAAGAAAAGCTGGGGTATGAAAATGTATCTGAATGCAAATAAGCAAAATACTCATTCTCTCAAGCAGAAGCCAACATCATGTGACAATGACAATCTGGCAAGTTGGATAGTAGCTTGTGTTTGTGTGTATGTCTCCCTCGCCCTTAAAGTACTCCCCCAGAGTTTTAAGCCATGTGATCTATTATATTATATTCAAATCGGTGTAAGTGTTGTAGTATGAAGCATGTTATATCATGCCCTGCCGTTTAAACAACTATATTAAACAAATTCCCACATGATCTAGAAATGTTGTGGAAGACTGTGGTGGGAGCTGGAAAGAGGATGTTCACAGCATCCATACTGTTCTTTCTCTCACACTCAACAACTATTTCCCCTCATTCTCTCTCATCCACCCCCAAAGACATTTTCTCTTTCTTAACAATTCCCTCAGGAAAAGCTCTGGTTAGAGAAAAAAACAAGGAGACAGAAAGGAAAAGACAAAAAGAGAAAAATGTTATGAGAGAGTAAAGTACTCCCCCTTTTAAAGGCAACCATGTGGCCAAGACGCTGAGGTCACACCAGGACAAGGAAGCCCAAGCCAGTGCCTGTCGGTAACACTCTAGTAACTAACCTCAGCCGTGTGTTTGATTGTGGAAGCAGAGAGCGTGCAGCTTAATCCAGACGCAACAATGAAAATGATATTAGCGTAGTGTCCAGCATGCAATAAACACGCAAACATCAGGAAGAATAAAACAAATGTAGAAGTATGTCACGGTGGAGGATGATGTCAGAATCTCAAAATTCATGAGAACGTCACACCCAGTAGGCCTGAGTTATAGCCAATATGGCACATGATCAAATCTGGTTTATAAAAGGGATAAGTTCAATCGTCCATTCAGTCAATGGAAATGAAAAATACTGTATGCACACCTGAGGCAACATTAACGCAGTTAATTTCTGAACATTTGCATTTTCACACAAAATTAACATTTAACTACGTTTTAAACACTACAGTAAATTTTTGAAAACGAAAAGTATACTAAAGACTTGCATTCTTGGTGGCGTGGTTGCAAGGCTGCTTTTATCACACTACAGAGCTCAACAGTCAGTCAGTAAGTTAGTCAGTTAGATGCTTATAACTTATCACAGTCAAACTCCTGCATGCTGTGGCTTCAGGCATATGTGGTCTCACAGCAAACATTTTCAAAACCAGTGCCTTGGAACAATGCAGTGAATGTCTTTAGGCATTTATTTATGGCAATGGCAAAGTGTTGTTCTATCATTATTTTTGATTTACTTTGTAGAATGGATAACTTCAGTGTAAACAGGTAGCTGACATTTTAGTGTACTAGTGTATCTAGCATCAAAAACAAGTAACGTTCTACATAAGTCATTTTCCCCAACAATAATAATCACAGGTTTCCTGACACACTGTAAAACTAACACAGATGTAGACTAAACACTTTGTAAGGCATGTGTGTGGTGTGCTGGAGCAAACTTCACCCCCACAAAATAATATTTCTTCAGCAATGTCAGTAACAGAAAATCTCAGTCCACATTACAACATCAACATATTCTCAGCTATTGCAGATCTAGAATTCGCCTAGCCATGTGGACATATGGTAGCTTTTCAATATTTAACCCTGAAATGGACATAATGAACTTGGATGGACACCTTCAAAATCCACGTGTATGCACGTAAGAGCATTTCACTGCCATTTAAACCTGCCAAAATATGCATTATTCAGTATTTCACTCCTATAACTCAACAATATTTTCCTGACTAACAGTAATGGCTGAACTGGATCCACCTTACTCTGGACACGTTAATGATGGTAACAGGTTTATCCCATTTTTCATGCTCAGCAAATTAGCGAGAGCCTTTTCTGGTTTATTATAAACGAGATATTTTCAGATTCATTGTGGCAGTTACAGTTGAGCTCTCCTCTGTATGGGAACAGGAAAGTCACAGGTAATCTGACTGGTTTGACATACAGTATATGTCAAAGTCTACAAACCAGACTGTTAAACAGGTTACACCAACCTCAACAACAAAGCCTGTGTAAGATACACACCTACCTAACTGCTACCTTTTAACTGTCAACTGGCATGTGCGTTATAATATAATAGTATTGACTTTTTACTAAACTATACAATTCAACAGCTAGATGAAATTAAATGATACATAGAAACTGTGACTTTACTCCCTATGATATGGTCAGTCAGTCAGTCATTTTCTACCGCTTGTTCCCGTTCGGGGTCGCGGGTGACTGGAGCCTATCCAGGTGGCTTCGGGCCTTAGGCGGGGTACACCCTGGACAGTGGCCAACTCGTCGCAGGGCTGACACAGAGACAGACAACCATTCACGCACACATTCATCCACTAGGGACAATTTTTTAGAGTCACCAATTAACCTAATGCATGCCTTTGGACGGTGGGAGGAAACCGGAGAACCCGGAGAAAACCCACGGTAACACGGGGAGGACATGCAGACTCCACCCACCACGAGAGATCGTGGTCTGGTCCGGGATTTGAACCCACGATCTCCTTATTATTTTCAGTTTAGCCTCTGGCTGTAACATTAGTTTAAACAAACAGCTCAACTCTTACAGGCTCCTGTAACCTTTCATTTTCTACTATCAAGACAGGTGTTAAAATGCAGGGAAAAAAAATACAATTCCACAATGTTAAACTATCTTTATGACAATATAATTTATAAAAACATGCACATTATAGTCCATCTTTGTCTTAAAAATATAGTTGAAAATTCAACATGAACTGTGTTGGTTGTACTGTGTTTTTCAGCCTTCAAAACAGCCCTCCTCCTGCAGCCACTCCATTCCTTCATCCGAAAGTACTCCACAAGTACTAACAATATTCCACCGCACCCTTAATTTTCAGCTCTTTACGTGTCCCATGTTTTTTACCTTTAATGAGCTGCCCAGCTCTCGTTAGAAACAAGTAGGCTGGACATTAATCACCCTAAGCTGAGGTACAAGAGAATGCAAGGGAGGTAAAGAAAGTCGTTCTGCACCACAGTCATAAACTGTCTCTGACACATCTGGAGGCTGACCCACTGGAAACCGGCCCAGTGATGGAGCCGTGCCAAATGCGATTGTTGCCAATAGTTGTCATTATTGCCATTACTGCTGACGCTAATGTAAACTTGCCTCGCATTTGCATGGAAAAGCTACAGCTCTTTGACGAAGAGCACAATTTTGAGGGAATTTCTCCACTTGTATTTTCTTCATTAAAGTTGTGACTTTCTAGGATACTTTCATGTTCAGTTGAATATGTGTGTGTGTGTGTGGGGGGGGGGGGGGGGGGGGTGTTGTTGCGGAGAGGGTGGTAAAAACCCCAGGAAAAACGGAAAACAACAAACCTTGCCTTGTTCCCCAGCTTCCCCTTCCATTACCT
>CM022471.1:13966665-14068125 GCA_011952105.1 Coreoperca whiteheadi
GGGAATGAAATATGAGGGGGTGTGAAAGGGGGGGGGGGGGGGGGGGGGGGGGGGGGGGGGGGGGGGGGCGGGGTACTGCTGCTGAGGTGAGTGTTAACAACCCTGTGAAAATCGGAAAACAACAAACTTGGCCTTGTCCCCATGCTGCACATCCAGTTCACTCATGTACAACCTCTCACAGAAAAACACTCAAAACTCAAACACCTCTTTGCATAGGTCAAAGCCCAAAAGACCAACACACACAAATGTATAAAGACTAAGAATACGAAGTACTAGTCTATATGCAAACACCCACATTATTATTTGAATCCTGTGAAGCCAGACCGAGGCAGTTTGAAAGCAGATTTTCCTTGAAGAGAACCTTGAAACCATAAAGTGTGTGTTACCTGAGAGGAGGCAGCAGTATGGCTCATATTCAGCAGACCCCAGAGGCTGCTAACATATCACACTACTCACTTTTCAGAAAGAACATCTGTGGACTCAAAGACTTTGACTAAATGTCTACATAATAGCTTTCTGCCCTCTCTTCTACATGCTCTCTGCTTCCTCAAAACACACAGTCACACACACACACACACAAATACATGTTTGTAGCTTCCGCACATCCTGTATGGATAGTTTGTAACCCATGGGTGAGGCTATTTTAAGGACACAATGGATTCACATTCAAAATTCAATTTCACAACACAGAGTGTATTATGAAGCATACTACAATTCCACTCTTTGAAGGAAATGTGCACCATTCAACACCACACCCTAAACCCACATGGACTCAATTTAAGGGCTGACAGTCTTTGGTCAGCATGAAGGAACAGCGAGTCACTCCAACTCTCACACCTCCAGCCCGGCCAGGATTTAATCTTGTGCCTGCTTTGTCTTTCCATGTATGCATTTATCTGGGCTTTGTGGTGATTTTGATCAGTAGGTATAAGACAAACATCTGTACAAACACACAATAAAATATTAAACTCTTATCTTAGTTCTGTGGTTTTGACTTTTGGAGTTGCTAAATATGGAGATATGTGTTTCACCTTGGGAAGGATAGAAGAGAAAGGTGATCAGGTCCATTTAGTTTATGTAAACACTGAGACACATGCACACACTGACCCAAATACACACAAAAACACACAAACACTATGCAGGCAGAGCGGCATGGGGGCCCCAGATCCTCTCACAATGAGACAGGAAAAGGCTTACTTAAGTTTGTGCTAGTACGAGTACATGCCTACTCAGCATGTTGGCCATATGAGTGCATGTGCGTATGCATGCACTGCACTCACACACAAATATGTGTGCATGCAAAATCCAATGGTGCATTAAAGAGTGACAGCACATAATGTACAGCAACAGACAAAGCTGAGAGGATAGTGAATGATGAACAAAGGGAAAAATGGACAAGGCAAAACAATAAACAAGCACATGAATTCATTACATTCATTAGAACTCAGTGGATGGAATTCTGGGGTAGAGGTTCTTCAGAAATGATAACCAGACGGAGCAAGAAGATCAGAGTTTGTATCCTCCTCAGGTGTATCAGCTATATTCTAAATGAGGCAGGTCAGGCTGATGCATGAATAAGCTCTGGTTTCTCCAGAAGGAGGCCATTGTGTGCCCTTGGTAGGATTTGAGTGGCATTTCTTTTGGGGGGCAAAGTGAGGATTTCTTTTCACCCAGAGAAACCAAGTGGCACGACTTCAAAGCTTATCCAGGGACTTAGAGCCTTACAACAGCCAGGACACGGCGCAAACTCACAGATGCAAAGAACCTAAGAGGGCTCAGGAGTGGAGCATTAGTGGTATTAAGGTTTAACTCTACAAATATCTTGCTGAATTAAAAATATTATAGATACTAAAACACTTACAAACTGACATGTATTTATACAATTCTTTGCATTGTTGTTGCTGAAGAAATAGAATTGCTAATGACTGACAGCTAAATGTGCATTAAAGCAAAAAGACAACATCTGAGTGCTGTCATTAAATCACTGTCTCTAGTTGGATGCAAGCCTTCAACCTGGCACGGCCTGGACCTTACAGCTGCTCTGATGTATGGTGGGCTCTGGCCAGATAACTCAGCCCCACATCAAATAAAACAGACATTTCCCATTGTCCACAGTGCCTTTTTCTGGCCCACTACCCAAGTCCTGCAGCTATTGCAGATAACTACAGCACAGGGTTGTTTTAAATGTAATTCGCTTGCACCACGTTAACAGAAAACACAAAGCAGCCCTAATGAAAGGCAAGCTCATGTAATAAAATATGTCTGTGCCGAGGAAGAGGAGAAGTCCGAGGAGTGAGAGTCGGTTAACGTACTCTTCTTGGTCATAATGAGTTGGCTCTGTTAAAATGTTGGCAGTGTCTCTGACATTTCACGAACCTTCCTCGCTACCTCGGCCCCCTCCTGTCCCACACGTTTACGTAATGAAGAGGAAAAAGAGAGTGTGGATGTGCATATGCCCTTCAGCTCATTGCCTGGGTGCCCACATGCACATGTGGGGGAACCTGTTCTCATTTTTGTAAAAGGAGACAATTTCTTTTTCAATGACAAACAGAGGACAGAGTGACACACTTAACCCTATCATAGCTTAGAAAAAGATTTTGAAGAGTTTTGCCATATTTACTTCAAATCATGTACACTTAACACTACAGCTGATAATTTTCTACGAGGTGTTTTATTTTCTAGGCAGCAAGTTGTTCCATTTCACTTTAAGAGACTTGAAACTTGTTTGGGATAGATAATACATCACAGTGAACACATCATGTCTACTTTAACAATTGTAGATGTTGCACCACGTTATTACTGTGTGGTAATGCAGACCAGTGCAGACTCAATCTGCACTTGTAATTGCATACATTTCTTCTTCCACGTAATAGTTCTATACCTTAGAAGATCTCTACATACATGAAAGATATGTGGACCATGTGTCATGGCCGAAAAAAGGAAAAATGTTCCTGAATGTGTTTGTGCTGTTTACCAAACATGACAAGTGGCAAGGGTACTATTACTGGCTTAAAATGTTTTTTAATTAATATTGTTATTTTCCTTGAATAGGAATATCAAATGAATGATGGACTGTTTGCAAACATATTCAAAACATTTAATATTCAGAGGGAAGTACTAGTGTCTTAATGTCAACTTAAGCAAATGTTGCATTTTTTGTTTTCGTTCTTATGCTATTCAAATGTTTTTTGTTCAATGTGATATACATCATTCACCGTACCCTTTATATTGTTCAGTGAGACTGCTATTGTTTAATGGAGATCAATAAAACTGAATTAAAGATGCAAAATCTGCATATAGTCAGATGCTCCAAATACAGTTTGAGAGTCTTTAAAACATTTTTATAGTATCTTAAAATAATTTGGATTAACATATGTTCACAATCCTTAATTGCCTTTGTACATGTGACAGAGAGAAAATGACTGAATTTCGAGCATAATTGCATGAGATGAAGTTGTTAGAACACTGTGCCAAAACATACTGTATATTGATAGTACAACTGGGTTACAAATATCTAAATAGTGCATAAAGAATATCTTAAAAAGAATATGGCTCATATCATTTCCATCCCAAAGATAAAAAGAAGCTTCCTGAGTCATTTGCTGACCTGAGTTTATTAGCAATAAAAATAAGTGGGTTTACCTCAGTGAATAAGGTGATTTACAGAGATAATGCAGGTAATTTTGCAATGTTTAAGGTGCTCATCCCTTTTAGATTGCCCTAGCTTGCTGCTGACCCACTATGAGCAGGACAACCTGCATAGTTTAACCTAATTACCTGGATGTAGGTTATCGAGTTCAAATCCTTAAACCCATAATAGTGCGTGTCTACTGGTTATCTCCACTAATCCTCATTACGACCCTGCGAATACTGCGAACAGACAACCGTGGCAGGTCAAAGGTCAGCACCAGACAATGAGATTGCCATGGTAACCGTCGGTGCTGAAGACCTCCACTCCTTTGTGCGTGAGAGGGGGAAGAGGAGTTGAGACCTGACAGGAGCGTCTGCTGGGACAGATCCCTCTCACTTTGTATTAAGCTGGTTCCATTTGAGAACAATGAGGGCGTTTTGCTGCATGATGGCCTCAAGTACAAGCTCTAAAAAATCTTCACGCATACACATATATATGCATGAACACCCCCCTTCAACACAAACATACAGGTAAAAATTATTCACATCCACACAGACACACAAACCTTTGAATATCTGTTACAAAGCAAACAGCCACCGCAGGGTGCTGCAGTCTGCCAGTCCTCCCTACCACAGCACTGTCTGAGGGATCGGAAAGTGTTTTCCTGATACACGCGTTATCTCAGCTGGGCGACTCCTCTGGCAAATGCATTGCAGCAGAAAAAGGAGCAGTGGAAGAAGTGCGGGATATTAGTTTGCAGCAGGAGCTGGGATGAGTTGGCTAGCTGACTGGAAGCATGCAGGTTACTATTTGTAAAACGTATAGTGTCCACCTGCAGCTCTATGGTACAAAACACATGTTTCATGTGCTATGTAATTATGGTGCACCTCAAACTTACCCCAGGTGTACCTCACCAGGTGCATGGTCTTGATAAATACTAGGGTTTGGCTGATGAACAATGCCATCGGCCATCGCCGATGGCTGACAGTCATAGACTAGAGGGTGACACGGGAGTGGATTTTCACTCCTTTCCCCGTCCCTGTACTTGTTCCCAGTGAAGTTTTGAATTATTTCTCAGTTTGGTTATGTTCCATGTCCTGGATGCGATGGACTTTGTTTTCTCTTGTGGGTAGTTTGTATCTGGTGGACTGCTTATCTCTTTTCGTGGATCTACTGCCTGCCTATAATCAGTGTAAGCTCACTTGTTTCAATAAATCTGTTGAACTGAATCTGCTCTGTCTGCCGTCTGCGTTTGGGTCCTCTCCCTGTTTCCCAGCTTGACACTGAACACAACAGTCCCATCCCGTTCTCGATTAAAAACTGTTTTTTTCATATTAGAATTGCATATTTATACATAAAAACGTACCTATGATTCCCATTCCCGCCCACTCCCTTTCACTTATTTTCCTGTCCTGTCCCAGTCCTGTGATGAATAATAAAATCGACTCACATCTAGTGGGAATCCCACAGGAATAATGTGAGCCACAGGATTCCCGAAAAAATGTCAGCCTCTACCATGGACCACTGAGCCCTCTATCATCGTAACATTGTGATTTAAATACCCCCACGCACCCACCAGCAACTATTTCATCATCCATGCTGATGTTATGTCGATTTGGTAGACATCGCCTAACCCTAATAAATACAGTGATAGAAGGGGAAACAAGCACTCACAGATAATAGTTATACTATACCATATACTGTATAACTCATCTTAGACAAAATGCAAAAGCAAAGGTGTTTGAAAATGTTAAAAAAAAAACAATGACATGCCTTTCCATTTAAATTTACGTAATATGTGCTTGTCTCCTTCATCAAATGCAGAGATGCGGAGACAGTTCACAAGTAAATAAGGAGAGGTACAAATAAGAGTGTTTGCTTAGAAGTCTGCATATGCATCAAGCATCACATCTACAGTGTAATGAACACATGGTGTTAATACAAACTGAAATGTTAAAGGCAGAATGAGTAGGATTTAAAAAAAAACAATGAATAGACTCTGTGAATAGACAAAGATAATCTCTCTCCATCATCACTTATGACCCACTAGAAGTGTGTGGCAGTGTCTGTCCCTGCAGAGACCCTGTCCTCTGTCTGCATTTTCATATTTTTCTGTGTTTGGGATGTTTCTGGGCGTCAACCTTTGGGGATTGGGTGTGTAGGCCCCAGCCAATAACAGTGTGCAGGGTGTGAGGAAGCGAAGAAAAAATGCAGATATAGGGAGGCAAAAACGCCAAGCAGATAAAGCTTGTTCCAAAATTGAATCTGTGGTTGGCTTTCACCCACTGGCGAGCACTGAAGGAGGGGATGGGGATGAAGAGCGACACGGAGTCGGCCTGTTTTCTGTTGGACAGGTTAAGTGCCGGCGGTTAGCTTAGTTTGCTTTAGGGCTGCTCGATTATGGCAAAAATCATAATCATGATTATTTTGGTCAATATTGAGATCAAGATTATTTATTGCATTTATTGAACTCGAAAAACGTCTCGAATGCTTAATGCTTACGGGAGATGCAGTGACTTAAACTAACGATGAGTGAGAAAAGTATATAAAGGTATAAGTATAATAAGTGTATTTTTTCTAACACTGAAGAACTGATACAGGAACGTTGTCGTATAACGTTGCAGCATTGGCTGTGCGCTTCTGGTGTCGTTGGGAGGGCCAAATTTGTGTTTTTCAACGTGCAACCGACAAATCCTACTCTACATTCTACTCTACATTCTGCCTTTAAATACTGCTTTTTTTTTTTACATTTACATTTTTACAATGGAAATCAGAACTGCAAAAATGGCAACATCTTGCATCCTTAATTTATGTATTTCATTACCATAGACTGTATAAAATACTTCCCCCGTAAAGTATACCCCCGTAGCCATCACTCAAAGGGGACTAAATTATGCATAACTTGACACCTTTATATAATTTAAACGGGTGAGTTGTATAAAAATTCACCCCCTGTACAGTTTTCATGGGGGGAGTTAGCTATAGAGACCAACGCAGTTTTTCTACCAGGCTGTAAACATGTAATTTCTGCTGTGAAGCTGGGCATTTTAACATGGGGGCTTATGGAGATTGACTCGCTTTTGGAGCCGCTTGTTCGTTACGTATTTAAGAGCGTGTGCTATTGTCTAAATCAACTGCCAGCACTGACTTGCTGAGGGGCAACTGTTTACACAATGGGTCACTTCCTCTTTGTTCAAATGCTGATGATGGTTGGGTTGTCTGTTCTATAATGTACTTGTTTGTACTATTTTTGCTGAGATATGAATGTTAAAAACATTATCTATGAGTGCTGACATCTCCATTGTTAGCCCATAAAAAAGTGAGTCAGTTATGCAGCCTACAGCTCTAAACATGTCAGGACTGTTTCAGTCAAATTCACTCTACAAATACAGAAGCTTTTGCACTCTATGAACTGTAGTATTTTGTTTCTGGTGTTTGTGTGTGTGTGCGTGTTCAGGGCCAGGTCTCAGGCTTGTCCTCAGTTCACAATACAAGGCGAGGCCACGAGGGGGCCATCAAGCCTGAGTGAAACCAGACATTTTTAAAAGGAAAGGACCACTCTCACTGTGCACCGCACTCAGTTTTTAGTGTTTTTTGTATTTTGTCTTCATATACATAACCCCTACACTGTTCTACGTTGTTTTTATTTGTGCAAGTATGTTACGTAAAACCAAAACCAAACCAGTCCACACCAACCACAGCAGCTCACTATGGTAAAATCAGGAACAGAATCCACATGCCACTACATGAAATCCTCTTTGGCCTCTGCCCCTTTTTTTCACAATCTCATGGAGTTAGAAACGCTCGCTGAAAGGGTGTGTGAGCTTGATCAGCAAGACTGGCCAGGAAGTATGTCAACGTTATTACTCACACTACAAGTACACCCACATAAACTCGCAGTGTGGTTTCTTGAGGTAAACCTTGCTTCACCTGTTCTGCATCTAGAATTAAGTTGAGGATGGATTTGGGGATTTGACAGCTCCTCATGATGATAGCGGTCCTGACAGTGCTAGCTTGCAGCACCCGGTGCAGGCTCCACCCCTGCATAGAATCTAACAAAAACCTGTTGTCAAACCAAAAACACAGGCATTGCTATATATACTTGTGAGCCAATGTAATGTCAGTTAAGAGAACTGGGAAAACAAAAACTGGCTTTGTTGCTTGATTGATAGTAGGTCTGCAGTTCTGTCATTTTACCTTCAGTGTCACTCTGCCTGCTGTCCTCTTAACAGCATGCATGCACCACACAAACATTTATACTATGTAACGTCAAAAGTCACCACCACATATAGGTCTATAATAAATGTGTCTTTGAACCACACACACACACACACACACACACACACACACACTGACCCACATTTCAGAGTATTCCAAATAATATGTATGTAAATCTCTGCCTGGCCTGATCTTTCCCTCCTCGCCCCGTCTTAGACTCAGAAATAGTGCACAAAGGTCGTCACTTCTTATACTGCAGGTGTTATATAATCAACTCTAATCCGCTACTGCCACTGCTACGGCTGTGAGGGCTCTGCCAGTGCATGCATGCACACTTGCACACACTAGTTCACATAGCCACATGGACCCTCACTCACAGTTGTTCACATAGAGCCCTCCCCCACCCACATGGACACCGCTGAACTATGTACATGGTTATATAGCTCTAGTAGCCAGCTGCTGTCCGTTAGCCTTCTGTCCCTGGGTAAGTATGTTATAGATAAAGCACTAATCGCAAATGCTTTGCCTTTTGCCGTCTTACACACACTGCATACACAGAGCAACATTATAATGTCACTGGACTCGTGTTTCTGGACACTCAACGAATGTAAGTCCAATAATCACTAACCTTTTAGCTGTTATGGTCTTGACCAACTCCTGAGAAAATATATGAGTCATTAGGATATTAAATGATGGACTTTCTTCACCAGCTAGTGGATACATTTGTCTGTCTGCCACTTGTTGCTGGGCAGGTAACATAGCTGGAAACATGGTAAAAACAATGAAGAGGCTCAAAAGCTTGGTAGAGCTGCAGAGTTGGGTGACAATTTTCTTCTTTGACAATAGACGGATTCCTTTGACCAATGCAGCTTTCATAAAGATTATAGAAACACAAAGGAAACACACAGAACAGACATTTCAACCTGCAATAACATTTCCGTTTTGCCCATTTGGAGGCAGCGGAAACACAACACAACACTGACATGTTATCACCTTTTAAATTGATATGACAAACTTGTTAGCAAACGGTTGCGTATTTACACATCCACCAGTTACGGACCAACATTTTCATTATTTGGAGTCGTGTTTCTGGACACCTGGTGAATGTAAGTCCAATATACACTCTCTTTTAACTCTGTTTTTGGTCTCCACCAACTCCTGAGAGAAATATCTGGCTCTTTAGCTGCAAAATGCTCCACTATTTTAACCACCTAGTCTCTAACTGAGCAGGTAGTGTACAGTGTTTTTCTTTAGAGCTTTTTCACTTAAAACAGCTGCCTGTTTGTTTTCACATTGTCATTTGATAGAAAAATAACGCTTACAGCTGCTTTTAAAATTTACTGAGAAAAATTCCTCTCTTAACCAGAGTCCTGGGTGTTCATTGTCTTACTGGGTTCTCTCCTAAAATATGCATTCAAAATGCCATCCAGTGCCACTGTGCAAAAACATCCGGCTCAAAATGTAATTATATACTCATCCGCACACAAGCATGCACATACACACAGTCACCATGTGCAGCTCATAAAATAGCTCATTCTCTTGCTTGCACCATGGATGGCACACACACACACAATAACAGACACATACTCCAACCACGTGCTGAGCTGCTGCTGGTCATGTGACAGCGCCTTCCCCTCCAACACAGGGCATCATCAACACTTAAGTCGCGCACATAATCACAACTGATCGCTAGTCTCTTCACGTGTGCGTGTGCACGCACTCACACACAAGCACTTCCCCTTTTCTCACTCAACACATTCCCCAACATTTAACAGGAAGGTGCCAACATTTAACAGGAAGGTGCCACAAAGTGTACAGCATGTGTGGAAATAAACTGCGAAAAATCACAATGTGAAAGTGAAACCTTCTATTTCAACTCGCTCATTCAACTCTCAATATTTGCTGCTACCAGTGGGCAGCTGGGAAACCTCGGAGATCAAAAGCAATGCTGTCAGACAGTAACAACCGCTCTTTTTTCAGTTGCTTCAGATCAGCTGTTTGTAGATGCAAAAAGAAGCTCCGGAAAATTCACACTCATTATCTAAATTGACCTCCTTGCTGGAACAAACTGAAGATCTGACTGCAATAAAAAACCCTGTAGTGTGTTGCTATTAAATGTAATTAAAATGCACTCGTGCAGTGTAATTTAAGCCTCACCTGTGCAGCAGAGAGAGTGAGCGGAGATGAAGGTCTTCTTCTCTTCAGTTCCACGCACTTCCTCAGCTTACAGATCTGGTGGCCAGTCCTGCGGTTGAGGCAGCAGCTGCACTGGCCACAGCTGATCTTCCTCAGGCATGGCTCGCACATCCACACCTGCTCCGCTTCTTCCTCTCCTTCTTTTGTTGTTTCCGAGCGGTCCAGGAGAGCAAGCCGGCCCCCTCTGGCCCCCAGGATCCAGGTAGAATAGAGGGGCTGGGATCGCCATACCCCGCCTCTGACTCAGTGTCAAAAGAAAAAGAGGAGCGAGTGCTTTCTGAGCTGCAGGACAAGGTGGAGCTACTGTCCAGAGAAGGAGTGGAGATCTTTGGCACTGAGTCCTGCCCTGACACTGCTGCCACAGCACTGTCCTTGCTGGGATTTGGTTCACACTCAGGTGCATCTGCGTTCAACTGAGGAACTAGCAACAATGACAGCAAAGATGACTCTTTCTGGCTGTGGCGGTCCAATGGCTCTCGATTGGATTTACTATCTTTGGTCTGCCTCTCTGCTGGTGTGCAAGCTTGTCTTTCTCCCTGAGGAGAAGGGATCTCTAGGCTTTGCAGGTGGCGTGGTTCCCCCTGGCGTGAATCCCTCAAGCTCCTAGGTTTGAGGGAGTCACTACGGATAATAACCGGCGTATTTCTTTTCACAAGAACAGTCTGCAACATCAGGGCAGTTTCAGTGACAGCTGAGGACCCTGGGAATTGAGGTTTAGCACCATGAATGGCAGGTTGCATGTCTGTCTTACGCTGGCGCAGAACCTCTAGCTCAAGTGACTCTGAGGTGGAGGGGGCTTTGGTGGGATTTGAGGTAGGTGTGTTGGAGGCCAGCAGCACACTTACAGGTGATTCTGACTGTGCTGTCAGTCCATTGTTAGTGTGAGGTGGATCTGGAGGTTGAAGGGCTGGAGTGCTGGCGTGGGAGTCACCCGGATTGATGGAAGCATCGTTCTCCTTTTCTTTGTTTCCTCCCTCACAATTACCCAGCCCCTCAACAATCTCCTCCATCTCTTCCACAGTCTCATTTTGTCTCTCCACTTCTTTGTCTGCCTCTGAACTCTCTCTTCTCTCATGATTTATCTTCTCTTTTCTCTCAGTGACAACTATCACTCTTTCATCTGTCCTACTCTCGTTCATGTCCAACATGGTACCTTCCTCTCGGCGTACAGTACACACATCATCTTGCTTACCGTCACTGGCAAGATGATCAAGCTTATTTCCAAGGATAGATGAACTGTCATTTACCCCGCTGCAGCCCTGCACCCCTGGTGAGCCAATACTTGTTAGCGCAGAGGGCTCTGAGGGGCTATCTTTACTTCTGTCACTGCAGCGTTTTAGCTGTCTGTCAACATCATCACACACATGGGCCCAAATCACACACCTCTGGTCCCCTTCACTGTTATGCCTGACAGTCTTTTTGTCTTGTTGGGTTATAGTACTGTCACAGCTGCACTGCACACAGTCTTCCAGTGTGTCGTTACACGGTGGTGAATCTGCTTTAAGAGGGCTGCCCTCTTTAGCATTGTTGACTCCTAGACCCTGATCTTTGATACTTGCAGGAACTTCAAAATCAGTTTTTAGAGAAACTGGAAGGATTTCTTCAGCATCACACGTGTTCAGTTTCTCATTTTCCTCGTCAGGGGTTGAGTCGCTGATGCTGGTGCTTGACGGCTGGTTTCTTGCGTTTCCTTGCTGGGATGCTGCTCCTCTCCCTGCACTCCCCCTGCTGTTTCTCCCTCCTCTGCAAGGTTTGGGAGGCTGGCAGGGAGTAACAGACACCCGTGTGCCCCGCGGGGACTTCCTTCGCCCTAGGGGGTCTTGTAACTCGCCACAGTGGTCAGGCGGATTGCTCTGCCGTCCAAGCCTTGCAGATCCTGTTACATTTAGGGCATGGTTAACTCTGCCAGGGGACCTCCCAGGGCCCTGACCAGCAGGCCCGCTAACCCCTCTTCCACAGAGGCGTCGGCCTGCCTGGGTCCTAGCTGTTGACCTTTTGGGTTCTGCAGGTGTTTTCTGGGGCTTCCCTTTGGCTCTTCCTCTGGGTTTATTTGAGTTACAGGTTTGCCTCTTGGTGCTGATCACTTTCTGGCCATTTCTTCTCTGAGCAGGTGTCTGTCTCCTGGCGGGTTTGGTAGTAGCAGGCATGGCTGAGGGTGTGGAGGGGAGGATTTCTGGCAGACAGCATGGGAGCCAGGTGAACGTTTATCTTTTGCTCAGCACACCGTTTGTTTTCTTTTTACAGTCTTCCTTTTTCTGTGTTTTATTCTTGAATTGTAAATTATGATACTGTTGTTATTGTGAAATTGTAGTGCATGACCTATAAAGACAGAGTGAACAGTAAAAGAAAACAAAAATCTAATTACAAATAGTCTCAGCACCTCTAAATGTATTTCCAGTGTAATAATGAAAAACTGTTAGCACATTACAAACACTCAAAAACATCAGGTGGAATTTGACAACTGACAACATGATACTACAAAAGCTACGCTGCTAAATCTGCACGATTTCTCTCTGCTGGAAATGTCACTTTTGTCCCGCCTGAAATATCTGCTCGGACGAGCGAGTGCTGTAAGGTTGACCTCAATAAAGAAGATTCAGTGCACCGATACATAGAATACATAGAATATTTAAAATAAAACTAATCATAACTACACAAAACCAAATACTATAGCTTCCTGAGTGGCTAACAAGGCTTTAAGAGTTTAAAGGGCTGGCGTGTTGAGGAGTGGGCTCTGGCCGGAGGTCGGATCCTGTTTTCGTCTCTCTGACTGGCGGAAGAGGGGCTTATTACCGTGTAAAAACGCCTTCAACGTCGCGGTTTATTATTATTCTTGCACTTGACCGCTGTCATTTATAGCGCCGTGTAGGTATAGGATGTTTTATAGCCCGCGAGGCTTTATTTACACGTTTACGGCAGAAATGCTTTACATACCAGAGAGAGACAGTTGCACTGTCTGAACTGCTAATAATACTCCGCTCCAGCGAGACAGCGAGACCTTGTATTGGTTTCCCTCCTCGGCAAATATAGACTGCTGGCAAGTTCAATCCTCTCACGACGATGACACACGGACATGATACAGCACCAACATGAACATACATCGAGCGGAATAGTCGGATTTCAGCGTGCACCGTGTAGTCTTTGCGGAGCACGACAGCCGTTAAAATGTAAATCCCTCTTATGTCAGTCCATGCAGGGCAGCCCCGCTCGCTCTCCCTCCGCCAGACGGACGCAACCGACGGTCTCCGCTCGTCGTCGGCACTGGAGGGACGAGTGGGCAAGAAAACCTGGCATGGAGCAGCTGTCGTTTGTCCCAGAGCTCCCAGCACCGTGTGCTTTAGCAAGTGGCCGGAGGAGAGTGCTAACAGATATTATAACGGATCCCCTGAATAACGCCAGTTTACACGGAAAATGATTCACTGTACGTTGGTGTTAGCAAGCTAGCTAGCTTTAAACAAAAATGGATTTAAACTGAATCCGCTGTTGTGGTTGAGCTATAACATTACTGCGTTTTTACCAGCTGACGTTAAATACGTTTTCATAAATTAGACGATAATTATATTATATGATACTGAAAACTATTCTAATAAATAACCCTCACCTCCCCTCGGGCAACGTCATCTCGCGTCATTAACATGCGACTGTTTTCGTCCCGATACCGTCAGTCATCTCCAAACGAAGGACACGGATGTAACGGTGCCTCGATTCATTCACAGTTTTTGTCAGATTTTCAACTGAAACAGTGAACAACGAGATTCTCGGTGCGATACCACCCGGTGCCCATGGTAACGCTACGTTTTGACAGCCACGACTGTCCCGAGGAAGCAAGCAAACGAGATAAACTGGCAAATCAGCGAAGGAGAAACACAGTTGTTGAACAGATATAAGCTGAACGACCTTCTACTTTGCTGTTTTTACGCCTTTAACAGTTCTGATTATCTTGTGAGTATCCCTTTATAACAGACAGCCATGAGTACTGTTGTTAGCTAACATAAATCTACCTACTGGTTGTGGCTACTAACCTTAGCAGTTATGCCCCATTGCACATCTTGACTTATCAACCTCACACCTTACTTTAGTCATTAAAAAGGTTTGCTTACAAAGGTACTTGCCAGGATGAGGAATGAAATGTTCTGTGTCGTCTTAAATCAATACCTACGTCCTCACAATCAAGTGCATTTACAGTATCTTCCCCATGATGTACAGCCATGGATGTTGCAGATTCCTGAGCAGGAAGGATGACATCGGAGGCTGCGGTCTCCACACCTCCTGCCATAAGCAGCACCCCTGCCAAGAGGGACTTCTACTGGCTCCGCTCCTTTGTGGCTGGAGGTAGGCTCTGACACATACGTTTTTACCGTTGCTTTCCGATCTGTGGCGATTTACTCAAGGTGGAATTTGACACAAAGACACAGATTCAAGCCTTTGTGGCTGCGAGACTGCGTCGCTAGTCTCCTGCTTTCTTTCTGTGATCCAGAAGCTGATGTCTGCACCGCCATCCTACTGATCTTAATTGTACTGTAAATACTTATTTAGGTTCCTTCATCAAAACCTTCATAGCAGCTTTGTTAAAAGAACGATAAAGGTATCCCTTCTGGAATTATAATTGTTTTGCCTGCAGTGATTCAAACCACATTTAAGCAACAATGAGACATATGTTGACCAGGGTTATTTGTCATCAATAATATTGCTTTCTATTAATAAATGATAGGAGTAATTGGCTATTAAACTGTAAGTTGGTCTGGTGTGATTAGCTTTTCTTGTCCTTCATTTCCTCTTTTCCAGTCTTCACCTCTTCTCGGTTATTAGAGAGAGACGAGCGGCTTTTGAAGAAGGACAAAAAACGAATTATAATTGCTGACATGAACTTTAGCAAGCTACTGAATGTGTACCACCTCTGGAGATACTATTCCTCTCCTGACAGATCAGCTGTCATCTCGGGAGGTCAGATCATCTCGCTGACCTCCCTGTGGAAGCAAAAATAGAATTTCCCTTCAAAGAACAATAAGACGCCTGACACACGAAGAAAAACAAAAAAACCCACAGCCTATTATGGAGTGACCTCACATACTCAACAGCACTGTAAACATACCAACAAAAGTGCAATCTAATACAAATTTAATTGGAGAATATGGGTACTTCGTCATTATTCACATACTTTATCCCTATATGTTTACCTTTACCTCTACATCCGAGATGTATTGCATGTCTGTCGTGCTGGGAGAGGGATCCCTCGTCTGTTTTTGGGTAGGTCTAAGGACAGAGGGTGTCGTATGTTACAGATTGTAAAGCCCTTTGAGGCAAAATTGTGATTCGTGATACTGGGCTATATAAATAAAACTGAATTGAATTGAAATTTAACTTTTACCCTTAAAATATGTTGTGCTACCTTTAGCACAATAATACAACCCACATGTGATGCCTGATTGAAATCAATGATCAAATGTGCAAGATTCATGTAATCATAGTTTTTAGAAACAGACACAAGCTGGATTTAAACATATTTTTGGTTTGTACAGTATTGGTTTCCAACATTGTACTCGTGTCACACACAAAAGAGTTAAGTGTCTGGATCGTTGTTTGTGGTTATTCCGCTATTTTATTCTGACACATGCTGCACTTGAAAATCTGAGGGGTTGACTGTTCGGCTTGTTGCCGTTGTTTCTGACTGCTAGCAACTTTAAAAGACTTGTATGACGACAACGATCAACAAGACTCTTATAATTCAACCGTGGCACTATCTCTAAATGATGGGCTCGTTTCATTGTCAGCGGCACTCAAGATGCGTGAATAAATAATTAATTCTGCTGTGTTGGGCAGTCACACTGGCAGATGCAAACCTGAAAAGCTGTGTCTTGCCATGAGCGCCATGCCACACTCAATGAACGAAAGCACAAAGCTGCATATTGCTCCACCTGCAATTGCATCTGTGCCTGGGATTTTGGCTGACCAGTCTTTGTCTTAAAATCCTAGGTTGGCACTATTTATAAATTATGGGCCTGTTTTCTTGGCAGATTCACCAAAGATAAATTAACAATCATTCTGCTGTAGTAACATGAAAAGTTGCATATTTAATAATAAATGTGTTTCTCTGTTTTTGTTTAGGTGTCGCAGGATGCTGTGCCAAGACTACCATCGCCCCTCTGGACAGAGTCAAGATTCTTCTTCAAGCCCAGAGCCCCCATTACAAACATCTAGGTGAAACATCAGCAGCCAAACATTGGAAAGCCAATAACTGTTCTTTTTCACACATCTATGTCACACGAGGGAAACCTCTGCTCTTTCTTTGCAGGAGTGTTATCCACGCTCAAAGCTGTGCCAAAGAAAGAAGGCTTCCTTGGCTTGTACAAGGGTAATGGGGCAATGATGGTCAGGATATTTCCTTATGGAGCCATCCAGTTCATGGCCTTTGACAATTATAAAAAGGTACATTACGTACTTTATTGTGAAATGACACTTTCAAAGGGCATTTTTTTTAAACTGGGTGTTGGAAAAACTTACGAGAGAGGTTGCTTAGGAAATGTGATATGCATTTATGTTATTACTGTATGTGTTCTTTTGCTATAATGACAGTTTGCTGCAGTTAAAGTTAAAGACAGGGAATCGTTTTACCCGTTCATTGTTTTTATTGTTGAAACTGTTGACCTTTGTTTCCTATCTGCTGATTCTGATAATATTCCCTTCACAGCTGCTAAGTAAACAGATTGGGATCTCTGGACACATCCACCGCCTCGTGGCAGGATCTATGGCAGGTAAGTTACCTTTATCACTGATAAGTCTTGCAGTCAGTGCCAGCTAGATATCATGTACTGTACTGGCATAGACATTGTGCCTCTAACTCGTAAATGTATTGATTATTAGCAGAGCATGCAGTGTTTTTGGTTCCTCTTAAATCATAGTACAAGTAAATATAAAGAGATTGGGAGACAAAGCGGAAAGTCAGTTGTGTGACAGTGAAACGCAGCCGCATGTGTGTGTTTGATATCAGTAAATCATGTTGAAGCATAACCATAGTCATAAATTGTGTGTTTCTGCAACAGTTGTTCCTATGTTGTGTGTTTTCAGGGATGACTGCGGTGATATGCACCTACCCTCTGGATGTGATCCGAGCCAGACTAGCCTTCCAGGTGACAGGAGAGCATCGCTACACTGGAATTGCCAACGCCTTCCACACCATCTACCTTAAGGTGGTGTGCTAGTGTTCAACTTCTCAAACATTGGAGCCTTTCATTAAAAATGCATGAAAATCAAACGCTCAGTATGACTTTCACTGCGAGTTGTTTTGTCAATATTGTTAATAATGTATACTGTATCTACCCTGTTTTTCTTTTTGTAAAGGAGGGGGGCGTCCTGGGCTTCTATAGGGGACTTACTCCAACACTTATTGGAATGGCCCCTTATGCAGGTAACTATTGAGATTATTTCGCATAGATTGATATCAGTCTTGTGAACGTTGTGCCGAACTTAATAAGATGTTCTCCTTCACATAATAAGATGTTCTCCTTCACATAATAAGATGTTCTCCTTCACATAATAAGATGTTCTCCTTCACATAATAAGATGTTCTCCTTCACGTACGTAACCAGTGTTCTTAGCTCCATTAGCTTGACTATTTGTCTCCCACTCGCTTATATCCTCCAGGTTTCTCATTCTTCACCTTTGGCACCTTGAAGAGCCTCGGCTTGAAACATTTCCCAGAGATGCTGGGACGCCCCTCCTCTGACAACCCTGATGTCCTCATTCTGAAAACCCGCGTTAACCTGCTCTGTGGAGGGGTTGCCGGTGCCATCGCTCAAACAATATCGTAAGTGCTCTCAGCAGGCAGCCAACAAGTTTTCACACTCAAGACTTAATATAAATGATGAGCTGATAAAGGTGGCTGGTGAATTTGTGTGGACTGGCTGGAGTTTGTCATTGTTATTGATTACACAGATTTTTTGATGGTTGTCACATTGTGTTTCTTCTCCCAAGGTACCCCTTGGATGTGGCTAGGAGAAGAATGCAGTTAGGATCTGTGCTTCCTGACTCTGAGAAATGTGTGTAAGTAACACCAGTGTTCCTGCTCTCCATATTCTGTTATACCATGATGTACTGCTGTACATTATACCTGTCAGCGTGTGCAGTGTACTTAAAATAATGGTTAGACTAGTTAGATTTCTAGTATCACTGAAGAATGTTGTTGTCATGCGTTTAAAAGATTAAAGGGACAAAAAAACAAACAAAGGAATAGTTTGGGCGTTTTGCAGTGAAATTGTAATCTTATGGGTGACGCTTTAAAGAGAAATGAAGGAGACATAATTGTAAGGGTGTACTGTAATACTGAGGGTAATAATCAAGACAAAAACAGCTCTCACAGCACAGTGCTGTTGAACTTCATAAGTAATAGGTTAAGTGCTCATCTAGCTACAGAATTAATTGGTCTGAAGAAGTCATTAGCGTATCTCTAAATGAGGGAGATGTTTAGAAAATGAACCTATTTACAGAAGCCTCTGGCAAGTAGTTCTGCACTTTCTGTAATATGGTGTCCTTAATAAATAATGTTTGGTCTCTGTTTCTCTCATCTTCTCTGTTGCTTGGATCCAGTTTTTGTTTTAAATCAGAAAAAGCAGGAGGAGCTCTGGAAGTTTGACTACAAGTGTTTTGGACATTAATTGAGACATTCCCTCTTGAAATAGTTGATTCCACATTTGGTTTTGTAAGCAGAGTATGATGGAAGTGCGTGCTTACAACTGCACAGAAAATTCCTGAGGTTGGAGGGGGGGGGGGTTGTTTACATTAGATAAAATGTTAAAGCCCAAAGCTTTAAGGAGCAGAATAGCAACTGAGCTGTAAAACCACAGCAACATACCATTCATACCTGTACAAGTTCACATAATGGCAGTCCAAACTCTTTTGTATTAATATGGCTGCTTTTCAACAGGGATGAGTTCCCCATAGCACAGACTGCTCTCAACAAAAAAGCTGATTTATCATGTCTGTAATGTCAATAATAAAATCTGTCCTGTGGTGAGCTCAAGTAAAAGCCCCAAAACAAATCTTTGGAAATAACATGACCACTCTTAAGACCAAAATAAAGTAAAAAAACTAGTTTTCTTTTCTTTTTTCTATCATTCTAAAAAGTGTATACATTTTTGTTTTGCTCCCAAACAGATCGCTGAGCAAGACCCTGACGTATGTGTATAAGGAGTATGGGATCAAGAAAGGACTGTACCGAGGCCTTTCGCTCAACTACATCCGCTGTATCCCCTCCCAGGCCGTAGCCTTTACCACCTATGAGTTCATGAAGCAGTTCCTCCACCTGAACTAGTCGTTGTTTTTATACCGTCCAAGTCTGCACCTGGGCCGTACGCTCCGAGTCGTTAAGCAGGTCGACCTCAGTACTTCTTCCTTGTGATGTGAGGCTCACTCACTACGTCTTAAACTCTTCATTGTGGGAATCGCCTTTTCCTTGAGTTCACTGGAAGCAACAGGGAATTCAGTTAAAGTTGAAAAGGGAGACTGGATATCAGACAGTAAGGCGCTGCATGTCTGTCCTATTTGCATATCCTCTTACTTCCTGCTTCTGTGATTCGCCACCTCTTAAGAGAGGCTTTACTCGCGACATGTGGCTTGAATTTGAACAACTCCCTCATCAGCGTCTCCATGGATACAGCGGGGCAGCAGCATCTTTGGTCTGCTTGGGTTTGTTGGATGGCTTGGGGCAGTGATACGTTCTTTAACAATGTTGATGGCAACACCACAAAAAAACGCTGATTGTGTAGAAGCCTCCTCATTCACACAGCAAACACAGATGTCCACACATTCTCACTGAAGACGGACACCAGCTTAAAATGATAAAATTAGCAGTTTCTTTCTAATCCGTTTCTTTGCAAAGAAGGGAACGCAGTGATATGCATTTATTTGAATAGTATATCACCTAAATTCTAGAGCTACCCATTTTCTTTATTGTTTATCATATCTTCTTATTTTTACAGGCTTGGTGATGATAGGTGGCACAGTTTAAGGCAACTTCACATTTTATTGCCAAACCTTGAATAGAGCAGTTACTGTATGTATTTTCAGTTGCAGAAAAACTTTGTTGTTTTTTTTATGTTTGTTAATGTGCACTCAGATGTTTAGTCTGTAGCTTTGATGACACTAAATTATTGAATGGTGTACATCCATGCTAGAAGGAAATCAGGAGAAATTTGCACTTCATCACTGTAGCTTTTTCTTCATTTATTTATTGATTTAGCGACCTGTTGCCACTGGGTGGCAGCATTGAATATAAATTGTATTGTTTACCATCAGAGCTGGACACAACATCCATACAAATGTCACACATCTCTTATCAATTACAAGTGAGTTTAGGATCTTAATGAATGTTTCCGTTTTGCTTAATCAAAGAAAGTTGGTGAGTGTAATATATGCAGTGTTTTTAATCCAGTTCTACCCACGCTGTTTGCATTTACATCCCCAGGAAGGCTGAACATTAATTACTGAATGAAAGTTGTTTAATCACTTTCAATCTCAAGTGCACTGCAGGCCTTCAAGTCACCACAGATGTTTGTGTAAGCCTCATCAGTTTGTTGTACAAGCATCGCCATTTTTTTTTTCAGCCTCTTGCCTTCCTCTGCATTCGATGTCTTACTTCACCTGAGTGATTAATGTGTTTTATTTATTAGTTTCTCCACATGCTCCAGTTGATGCCTCATCTTTTAGAACATTGTGTATGAATTGAGGGTAATTGCAAAGAGCAGATGCCTAAGAACAGTGGTTTCCAAACTTTTTGGCTTGTGACCCCTTAAAAAGTGAAGCAGTGTACGACCACTCATCACAGTTCTGTCCACCAACAAGTGATTTTTCCCCTCTTAACCTCTACGATTGTCCCATTTGGAGACCCAAAGAGGTTCAACTACCCAACATTTCACAATAAATTAGAGGAATGTCCAAACACAGAAGCATACATTTGTACATGTTTTTTTCTTCTTTTTTCTGTTCCATTAAATTAAATTTTCCAGAGACAACCCAGTAATTCTGTCTACTTGACCCCCACAAAATCTGTGAAAAACCTATGACGTACCTGGGGATACCTGGCCCCCGAGTTCACCCCCCCCCACTCCTCCCTCCCTCCCACATATAAATACGTGTGGACAGCGTAGGAGTAAAAACGATTGCAGGTGTGCAGCTGAGAGTAGCAGTAGTATAAATACTACCTCCATTACTTGTAAGCTAGTAGTTTAGTGTTATAATGTGTGTGGTAACTTTACACCTTTTCTACCACTCATTCGTATCCTCTATTCTGTCACTCTCCACTGCCTCTGCTACCTGCCGCATCCTCTCTAGGCTGAGCTAGCAGTTCAAACAGCTCTAAACCCCGCCCACCCAT
Organism: Coreoperca whiteheadi; assembly: GCA_011952105.1. Taxonomy (NCBI): domain Eukaryota; kingdom Metazoa; phylum Chordata; class Actinopteri; order Centrarchiformes; family Sinipercidae; genus Coreoperca; species Coreoperca whiteheadi. The sequence goes on from CM022471.1 coordinate 13,988,079, forward strand.
CAGTGAAGGTCCAGACCCGCAGGTTGGGAACTACTGCCTTATAATATTGAACTCTAACGAGAATTCACAGACTGCTGAACGCTTTGAAAGCTATTTACTGTAGAGAAAGTGGGGTGTCATAAAGGCCTCAGTCTGCTCCTCACTTGGATGGTTGCCGCCCATCAACCAGTACGAAAAGAACTTTGCAAGAGCATTCAACTTCTGATTGGGAGTGGACCTCTGAAAATCTAACTGCAGACATGTACATTCTTACACAGCTGTCAGATTTTAAATTGCTAACACACGACATTGAAACCAAAATGTTCATTTCAGTTTGTCTGTTCGGCTTCGAGTTACTTTCGTTTAACCTAATATTTGGAAATCACCTGGCCACTCCAAACGCTTCGTGCTGTTCTCTGAGTATATAGAAATCTCCTCTGTGCGAGTAAATCAGAGACTTCTATGTAACAATAAATGAACTGCGGTATCCGACCGTGCCTACCTGCCTGGGCTTAAGAGAATAATCGAAGCGGCAACAATCATTCATCTACAGTACTGCTGTACAGAAGCTTTCATTTGCGTCAAATACGTGATCTTTCACTGTTGTTGCTGTTTTTTTTAGTTCTACAATGTCTTATCAATCCTTGAAGAACCGATCAGCTCTGTCCCTGCTGCTCACTGCAACAGATAATCATGTATGGAAATGCAGATATTTATCTATGTAAATGTATGTCATAGTATACTGCCCTACTTTATCAGGCTGTTAGATGTGACTGAAAGAAGATGCATCGTTTTGAGAATGACTGAACAATGAAAATGCCTTTTTTGTTTGTCAGTTGTATTTGCTCTCTTTGTACATTTTCAGCCTTGCCTGCCCTGCTTTTCATAAGCAGTGTCTGAATTACATTACATGTCACCTTCCTAAAACAGCACCAGCCCTTGCGTCTTTATTTTGCCTTTGAATGTGAGCTCATGAATGAGCCTGTCTAGGGTCGGGCCGTGTCTAATAAATTCGCATGTGACTTAGCCCAGCGTGTAACGTCGGGATGGACGGTGCCATAGTCGCTGGTGGGGGCGGTGGCACGTTTGAGCGGCTGTGGCTTCGTGACGGAGCGGGTCGTCCGCCAGTCGGAAGGTTTGATTCCGGCCTCCCGCAGCCCACGTGTCGAGGTGTCATTGAGTCAATATACTGCCCCCCAAATTGCTCCCGGGGGCTGTGCCTTCAGTGTGTGAGAACGATTAGGTTACTTTGTGCTGATGGGCACTTAGCTCCTGCCATCAGTGTGTGAATGTGATATGGGGTGTTAAAGCGTTTGGAGCAGTCAGGAGACTAGAAAGGCGCTATACAAGTAGGCTACAGTCCATTTACCATTTACAGCTCATCCTCACCTACTCAGCCGGTCTTTATTTACTTTTCCTCCCTGTTTGTTATAAGTGTGCGTAGTGAGTGAGTGTGTGTGTGTGTGTGTGTGTGTGTGAGAGAGAGAGAGAGAGAGAGACAGTGACAGCGACAGCGCTCAGACGTGTGATGGCGGTAGGAGCACAGGGCCAGGCTAACAGGGAAAGGTTAGTAACGAAGTTGTAAATGTACAGTGTAGGTTACAACTTGCCCGTGAACATACCCCGCAGCTCAATACCCAAGACGTCTTGCGTCCCAGCCGCTGGGTAAAGGCGGAGGTGGTCATCAACTCAGCCCTGGAGGAACACCAAGTCTTCCCTGTGCTTCCCGGCCTGGCTCTCAGACCACAGTGCCTATGCATACATATGCTTAAGCTACCTCATTAAGATCATATCATATAAAAAATATTTTAAGTATTTGGCCATAGTAGCTAATAAACTATTCTTATTATCTTTTTACGCGCGAAGCTTTTATTGCACTTTCAGTTATAAGGGGGGGGCTTTACTCTACATCGTCCATCGGCCCGACGCTAATCTTGTCCCTTTCTGTCAGACTGGCAAGCTACACCCTTTTTATTTATTTTTTTTACTTTGAGCTTCACATGCACAGACCCCTATTATTGTTGATGTTACAGTTGCATCTGTAAACCCACACAGGGACTCTATGATGCATTTGCATTTATTTCGCCGAAGGCGGAATACACTGCCTGTTGTTGTCCGATGGCACGTACTGATTTGACTGGTAAATGTGATGTGTAAAAGATGTGCATGCTCACGTGTTCCTTGATGTGTTTCATTTTCCACACCATCAGTTAAGCACAGTTAGACTGCCCTAGTCAAAACCCTGTCCTGCTCTGTATTTCTCTGTAATGCAATATGTGTGTGCTTTTATGAAACGCCCTCCTTGTTTGCAGAAAAAGAAAAGGAATTTGATATACCTCCTAGCATAAGTTCCTCTTTCCTATGCCCTCATTCATGCCTGCACACTGGAAATCACAACTGATAACACACCAGGGAAGGACAATCATATTATATTTCGACCTCATTTGCAGTATGAGGGAGGAGATACACTCATATCACTGAGGGGCGAGAGCTTGTCCAAGCCCTGCACCTCCCTCTTCCTTCTGATTGCACACTTTCTTGGTGTTTTGTGCAAGACAAATGGGGAGAAGTAAGAAGCGTACATCAGTGAAAGAAATACAGTTTTGAGCAAAAAGGGGAAACTTAACCTGATTCAAATCTTGAGGCAACCTTTTTGTGGGTGATAGAATTTCTTCTGTAGATTCCTTCATCTTCAGGGGTTTGGACACTTTTGGAGTCGTCTTCTTCCCGTGTGACTGCCATGCCTTCTTACACAGTGACTGTTTCCACAGGGAGCCAGTGGTTCGCAGGGACTGATGATTATATCTACATTACACTGGTGGGCACGGAGCGATGCAGTGAGAGAACACTGCTGGACAAACCTCTGTACAATGACTTTGAGAGGGGGGCGGTAAGTGATGTTACACTGCTGTAGACCTGATGACTGTGACAAATATATTCATTTTTATCTTCTGATGAATGATGAGCATCAACAACTGCACACAAACCCTGGGACCGTTGAGATTGTTTGCACATGTTGATATAAAAGAGGAACAAGAATACACTGCCGCACCTTTTGTTTCAAATGACAAATATTGACTAAAGATGATGAGATAGAAGTAAAGTATAAACAGCTTATTCATATAACACCTTTCTAGGTCCGTCTTCACAGTGTTTCACAAGAAAGACCAAGCAAAGACATAACATGAAGACAATTTAAAAGTAATAAATAAAATAGAGGTTAAAATAAATATATAAAACTAAGCAAAGGCAAGTCTGAATTGCACGTCTTGTTTTACTGTTTTTTTTAAATTCCAATCAAGCTCACGTTTCATAACATGACTGAGGGCGAACAAGCTCCTTACAAATAATTTTTAAAAAAATAAAAAAACACATGTTTTTAGTGTTTTCACTTGTGGAATATTTTATGTTACAACTGAAAATGTGCCTGTATCATGTGACCCCCCACATGTTAAATGTCCAAAAACTATACGTGCCTTTGTGTGACTTTATGTAAACTGTTGTTTCACATGTGACGTTAACTGTGAAATTCAAGTTCCTTAAAAAACAACACGTTTTCATGGTACATGTGGTGACATTTGATATGTGTGTCACTTACTGGTGCGACAAAATTAATAATAAACACCGATTCCGTAAATGACACAATTTTTCCAGGACACTATTTATTTAGCTGCTGACTAAATTGCAGGTGGACTCCTATGACGTGAGGGTCGGGGAGGACCTGGGTCAGATTGTGTTGGTGAAGATTGAGAAGAAGAAGTACTGGGTGCAGGATGACTGGTACTGCAGGTACGTCACAGTCAAGACCCCATCTGGAGACTATGTGGAGTTCCCCTGCTTCCGCTGGCTGGTGAATGACAAGGAAGTGGTGCTGCGGGATGGACAAGGTAGATTCATCAGTTCTTTTTTTTTTTTCTTTTTTTTTGCCTAACAGACTACCTGTCTCCTCTTATTCATCAGTCAGAGTCTGAAGTGCAAAAACGCAAATTGAACAAACCGGCTCTGCTCCATCTCTCACTTTGTCTTGTGTCTGTTGTAGCACATCTGCCTCAGGATGATAAGACCAGCCTTGTGAAGCAGCACAGACAAAAAGAGTTGGATATGAGGAGAAAAACCTACAGGCAAGTTAACTCTGCACATGCAGCTTGTGACTGTATGTTATAGGAGGGTGAGGCTGCTCCCTTATAACTCTGCTGTCCTTTATAGATGGAAGGAGTGGCAGCCAGGCTTTCCTATGAGCATAGATGCTAACAGACACAGCGCTTTGCCCCGGGACATCCAGTTCGACAGTGAGAAGGGAGTGGACTTTGTACTGAACTACAGTAAGGCGTACGTGCTCGCTCACTGCTATGGTAAAGCTTGGACAGGTTTACAGTAGTGAGGACAGCTGATGCCCCTCAGTGCAGAACAGAATGAGTCAGCGGAGCTTTAAAATTGAAGGTGTTTCTCAATGCAAATCTTTGATCAGATGTTGAGCTCCAGCCTGATAACATGTTTCTATTTTCTGTACCTTGGATTACCTGGAAAAACAGAGGCGTCATTTTGTGTTTATCACCAGGGACATTTGCATTACACTTTCGTGTGAGCTTGCACATAGACACAATGACTGTTTGCATCATGCAGTAGTTCAGAACAAAGCTAGAAATTGCAAATGACAAACCATTGAAAATGATGTATGATAATGTATGATTTGTGAAATGGAGAAGTAGTTGAGATGGAAAATGAGTCATGCAATTTGAGCTTCAGTGAGCTTCAAAGGTTTTGACAGACATGCTGCGTATTTGTGGACAGAAATTCTCGAAGTAAATTTGCATTTATTGCTTCCCTTCTGCTGCAAAAATTATAACTATATAGTATAACATGTAATTTTCTTTTCCAGAACTCATTTTTGTTGTTTAACTGACAGATTACATGAACCTTCATCAGATTCTTTTACTTTTTTGATCTGAATATGGTAACAAATATGATGTATAAGTATAGTTGTATAGAACTATAAGAGTATAAGAATGATGAGGATGATAATGATAATAACCATGAATCTCCAGAATAGAGAACCTGTTTGTGAACCAGTTCATGCACATGTTCCAGTCCTCCTGGAGTGACTTGGGTGACTTTGAGAAGATCTTTGTGAGAATCAAAAACACAATCTCAGGTCAGCCTCATATATTATATTATATTATATTATATTATATTATATTATATTATATTATATTATATTATATTATATTATATTATATTATATTATATTATATTATATTATATTATCCAGAGTATGTGATGCAACACTGGAAGGAGGACTTCATGTTTGGGTACCAATTTCTGAATGGCTGCAACCCCGTAATGATCCAAAAGTGCACCAAACTTCCTGACAACTTTCCCATCACTCACGAGATGGTTTCTGTCAGCCTGGAGCGGGACCTGACCCTGGAGGAGGAAGTAAAGGTAGACATGGCTATATTTGTTTCTGTGAATCTATTTAACTTTATTTTCCATTTCTAAGATAGAAACTTTCATGCTCAGCTCACAAAATCATGTCTCTCTTGAATTCTCCCACTGACGCACAATGTAAATCAGTGTTCTGGCCCCAGGCAGGTAACATCTACATAGTAGATTACGAGGTGTTAGACGGCATCACTGCTAACTGCACAGACCCATGCACACTGCAGTACCTGGCAGCTCCAATCTGTCTGCTCTACAAGAGCGCTCATAACAAGGTTATGCCTATAGCCATACAGGTACAGTAATGCTGAGCAACAGCAGTTACACCATGAGGAAAACATTTCCTTTTCCAGCTGACATTTCAGTATAAATACATTTCTTCTCTTTTTCCTGCTTCTCCTTCGTCCTCTGCCTTTTGCAGCTCGGGCAGACCCCGGGTGAAGACAACCCGATCTTCCTGCCCACTGATAGTCAGTATGACTGGCTGCTGGCGAAGATCTGGGTCCGCTCGGCTGATTTCCAGTGCCACCAGACCGTCACACATCTGCTCAGGACACATCTGATAACAGAGGTCTTTGCTATTGCCATGTACAGGCAGCTCCCTGCCGTTCACCCCGTGTATAAGGTAAAGCTCAGACTCATTCATTGATTAACTGATTAACTGATTGATTGATTAATAAATGGATTGATGTTCCTTCTCCCAGCTACTTATTCCACACATTCGTTTTACCATCGCTATCAACACCAAGGCCAGAGAGCAGCTCATCTGTGAGTGCGGCATCTTTGACAAGGTGAGTTTATGGCTGTGTAGAAGAGCAGCGTAGAAAGAAGACGACAGAAGGGGGGAGAGAAAAAGAGGAGTCCACAAAAACAGCGTTAATCTGCTAATCTGAATTGTACTGAACACAATTAAGTGGCACTTTGGTTACGACAAACTCAACAACAAACTTATATTTTCTGACTCATAGATCATTGAGGCTTTTATTTTTGAGTTAAAAGCAAACAAAAATTACACAAATTACATAAAATAATGAGGAAATAATGTGATGGAAGAGGGGGAAATAGGCCTATTCATTTCCTTTAACTAAATAATATTCAGACAATGACAATCTCAAAGTTATATGTAGATTTATGTGGTTTTGTTGCTTTAAATTGGACACAGTGCATTCAGTAATGGACACTCAACCACATGCATACATAAAAATTGGAGAACCCAAACATTAGCTGCATGGATAATGAGAGAAAAGTGTGATGATGCCGTATCTTCTCCATCCTCATCAAGGCAAACGCAACAGGTGGAGGTGGTCATGTCCAGATGATTCAGAAGGCCATGAAGTCCCTGACCTTCAGGTCTCTGTGCTTCCCGGATAGTATCAAGGTCCGTGGCGTGGACAACAAGGAGGAGCTGCCAACCTACTTCTACAGAGACGACGGCTACAGGGTGTGGGACGCCACCAAGAGGTGAGGAAAAACTTTTTTTGTAGAGTTTATTTTATAGACGGCACTTATGAATAGTTTAGGGAGAGGAAACAGTCATAACAAAGGATAAACAGTGAGAGGTATGGGATCCTTTGTGTGTGTGTGTGTGTGTGTGCGTGTATGCGTGCGTGAGAGAGAGGGAGAAGTCACAGCATTTTTTATTTCCTCTATGCTGTTCTGTTTTTTTTTTCTGGCAGTTTTGTATCTGATGTGGTGCATATTTACTACACCAGCGATGAGACGGTGCAGGAAGATGAAGAAATCCAGGCCTTCGTCAAAGATGTGTGCAGCTTCGGTATGCAGGACTTCGATCACTGTGGTGGGTGCACATTACAGACGTCGTATTGTGTAATTCTTCTTTTAGCATTGCAACAACAACAAAATGCAACAACTCACCAATACGTTAAGCTTCTTTTTTCAAGGAGAGAAGCAGCTCACTCCCCTTCTATATTTCAGTCCCAAGATTTCCTGAATAAGACAGGTATAAGAGGGAACAGACAGCATTGCAAATCCAAATCTGTTCTGTCATACCCGAATGGTTTGATGGTGAAGACCGGAAGCCACAGGGGTTGGATGGTGTCACTGACTGAGGGTCCTGTTTTGTAATACCCTTCCCGTCTTTCTCCATTGCCTGTCTGAGTGCATTGTGCAAAGATCTTTTACACACCAACCTTTCCCAGAAAAAAAATGTGATTTTGTGTAAAGATTCAAGCTCACATTGTCAATTCTATTTGTGCACAGAGTTTCCCAAGTCCCTGAAATCACGTGAGGCGCTGACAGAGTATCTCACCGTCGTCGTGTTCACTGCTTCAGCCCAGCATGCAGCAGTCAACTTCGGACAGGTGAGTGATAGATCATCAGGAACCTGACATCCAATATTTTTTATTTTGTAAGATGGGGTTAGAGTAAAAGGTATTCTAAAAATGACATGCTAACCTTAGAGTTGTGTGTTGTACAAGATGAATTCTTGTAGATTAGTTGACATGCATTAGGCACAGTTGTTAAGTTCAGCAAATGTGTGGGTGCTCACATGCACAGTTGCACACAATGATGGAGGAAGTACTCACATCCTTGAACCTAAGTAAAAGAACCAGAACAACAGTATAAAATTACTCCACAACAAGTCAGTCATTCATTAAATATCCTACTAGAGTAAAAGTGCACAAGTATTAGCAGCAAAATGTACTTAAAATATCAAAAGTAACAGTGCTGGTTCTGCAGGATAATGGCCCCTGTGACTGATATATTATTATAAATGAAATTATTAGATTGTTAATATTGATGCTGTGCAAGCAGCGTTTTAATGTTGAGGCGTTACTAGTTTTAACTACACTCCCTCAAGTGGGTCACAAGTGAATGTGAGCAGTCGTGAGATGATTAATGGGGTAGGAAAGACAAAATAAAAAAACAAAATTCCCGCTACACAAATCTGTATTTATATTTTTTGCTTTTCTATTACAAAATATTGGATAAGCTGAGAAGTTTAATGGGGAAATTACTCTTTCGTGGAACTGCTAACTACTCAGACATCTGAAATGTGACAAGAGACTAGACACAGCTTTTTTACAAGGGGTCACAAATGGTTGGATTCCACTGGTTTAATCTTAAACCATGCAGTGTATTTTCTAAGCTTATCAAGTGTTTTTTGATGTAAAATCTTAAGCTGTAATGTAACTAGAGCTGTCAGATAAATACAGTGGAGTAAAAAGTATAATATTTGCCTTTAAAATGTAGTGCTGTAGAAGTATTAAGTAGCGGAAAATGGAAATACTCAAGGTCCTCAAAATTCTAATTAAGTACAGTACTCGAGTAAATGTACTGCATGCCACCACTGCATCCACATGCTTTGTCTTTGTGTATATTGTGTAGTATGACTGGTGTTCCTGGATCCCTAACGCTCCATCTACCATGCGAAGGCCCCCGCCCAAACAGAAGGGCTTGGCAGATGTGAACATGATCATTGAGAGCCTCCCCGATCGCGGACGTTCCAGCTGGCACCTGGGGGCCGTCTGGGCTCTCAGCCAGTACCAGGAGAACGAGGTCCGGAGAGGGTAGTCTGTGTCCAAACACATAGGCAATCATTCACACACTTACACACACGTCTCGATACAGACTGGGTTGTTTTAAGGACCAGCCAAAACAATCATAAGTTGCATATAAACTATAAAAGTCGTATTTCCCAAGGAGCTTCCCTCTACTTCAGCATTAGTGCGCCTTCGGGCTAAGTGACCCGTCTCCTCCCTCTCCCTGCAGCTGTACCTGGGCATGTATCCTGATGAGCACTTCATTGAGAAGCCAGTGAAGGCGGCCATGGAGAAGTTCAGGAAGCAGCTGGCGGAGATAACCAGCTCCATCAAGACGAGGAACGAGGGAAAGAGGCTGCCTTACTACAACATGTCCCCTGACAAAATCCCAAACAGTGTCGCTGTTTGAGTGATAAAACCCACCGCTCTGGGGGGGAATTATGACATCTCTACTTGAAGTTCTGCTGATATTACTGAGCTGTCCAAATATGCTGTTAGAAAACTGTCAGCTGAATGTGTGATTTTGATACTTCTATAAATTTAAATGCAAAGCCAACTTGCAAACCTCAACCTTGTTTCTTAATCATTTTTCGTCACCTATTTGGGTGAAAATTGGTTAAAATGGTATTGCTGCCAATTAAAATGTTTTCCTTTTTTTCAGCTGGTGTGTTATTTCTATCGGCTCCTCTTTCAGGAGAGCAGGACATAAGATGTTAGCCACCCCTGAATGAGAAGTTTAACTTTTTTTTTTTTTTACATCTGATACTACTCATGCAACATAAACCTTTTCAAATATTTTGTAACAGTGTCACTGTCACTAACAAATCCTGGTACCATAACATTTCAATTCAGAGCACAACATTTACTAAATATACACTGAAAGAGACACAAAGCGTTAAAAGTAACTTAATTTTTATTTGGTTGTTCTTTTTAATTCTACATACTTTTGTTCAATAATGGATAATTAAACTGAAAACACATCAATATTTCTTTTAAAAACATAAGTACTTTTACGAAATTCTTTACAGTTACTATTCCAAAGTAAATTCACAGACAAACTTGTGGAATGATATCATAAGACAGGGGAACAGTCATATATGTTCAAGTCCAGTCAGTAGTAAACAGATGTAGCTTTATGCAAGTTACACTCTTCCCAGACATGATGAAATTTAAGCAACAGGATAAAGACAGACAGAAAAATCTAGACTTAAACCTAAAGTCCTGGGAAGGTGAGGTTGAGAAAGTACCTTTCCCTCTCAGTTGATGTCCTGCTCAATAGGATTACACAATGAAGAAATCAGTTCATGGTAATAGAGACACTAAGAAAGAAAGTAAAAGAAAAAGCTCAGAGAGGATTATTCCTGCTTGGAAAAGCATCCTAATCAATCAAATCAATCTTCATCAGGACTAAATCAAAACCTCTTTCTCAGACTTCATGAAAGGAGCCAGCTCCTATAAAGTAGAAAGTAAAAAAACAAAACAAAAAAAGCACAATCTACAGTCCATCTTTAAACGTCCATCTCAAGGAAACTACACGTCTAAATATTCCATGTTTTTATGTGAAAAACATGAACTGTTTGAATTTGATGCCGTGGTGTCTGTATTCTGAATATGTTAAACAAAATGAATTAAGCAATTTAAAAAGCCAGAAGGAAGAGCAGATATTCACATTAAGTTTGAGCAACCAAGCTTTTTACAACTCTAATATCTAAATGACAAACTTAAATGCAAAACAAAGAGTGATTTTGTAGTATTTATGCCTGGGAAAAAAAGATGTGTAAGTTGCATAAAATCACTAATGAAAGGGGATTTTTTAAATGAACAAATTGTACTCTCTTTTCTTTTTAAAAATAAATACAACACAAAATGAAGAAATAATCTTTTTATACCCAGAGGATACCCTGGACATTAAACACCATTACATAACTATAGAATAGAACAACAACAAAAGGGTAATTGCACTTTTTATCTGTCTAATTGCACTGAGCGAGGGTATTGCAGTTTCAGAGAAGCTTCTCATTACTAGGTCTTAATCCAACTTGACACACAACAACCCCCTCAGCTCATATTATGTATTAAAATTATATTAGACTCAAGAACTCAAGTCACCATGGGGCGTATACACAAATACAGTATGCACTGTTGCAAAAAAGCGCAGATTTCATTTATTGCTGCTGCTGCGGAGCAGTAATCGTCAGGTATGTTGTTGGACCATCGCTGTTCACAGACAGTGTTACTGGTATCAAAGACTAGTTTTTAAAAATGTGTGTGTTGCTGGAATGGCTGAGAGGCTCAACATGAGCCTGGCATTGCTGTGCTCCCACATACACAAAAGCACTTACAATGACTATATGCCCAAAACACATGGCCCTGAGAAATCAACTGCTGCCTACCTTAGACTGCAACTTCAGCTCAACACCAGCAGGTGGCGCTCCAGTCAGCTTGTCAATTAGTGATATTGATATTGTATATCTGTCACAAGCAGCAAATGTATTATGGATATATTACATTATTTATATTGCAAAATAAATTATCTGTTTGTTGATAAATGAGAATGCCCTACAGTGTTAATGTAAACATCCTATTGAATGTTGAAATAATGCAGTTAAAGTATTTATGCTGTGCTTTTGAGAAATGCAAAAAAATGTGACGTTGGAACAACTTGTCTCATTTGCGTCACATAATGTCAGATCTGATAAAAACAGTCAATCAAATGAGAGGCAACATTCTGCCGGTCTTGTGATTGAATACTAAAATAGACATCCTCCACCATGTGATAAGAGTCTGGCAAGACAAAACAAGACACTTTCAGTGAAACTGCGACTTCTGCTCTTCTGAAAGCAGTCAAAATTAAATACACGTTAACAGTCTGCCTGGTTTTAAATCAAAACTATCAATTTGGGGTCAATCAATGCACTGCCTGCACAATGGGAGCAATGGGATGACAGAGTGAAAATAGGCAGCTGTGGATTTCTCAAGGCATATCCTGTGACTAAGCAAACAAATCAACATATTAAAAACTGCACATGGAATATCGCACAGTAAATACTGTGTCATTCGCATGATAGAAAAACAAGAGCGACGCTGTTCAGGCTCTCATTTATGATCTCAAGACATAGAAATTATCTGGCAATTTCCTGTGACCAGTAAAAAAATGTTGTTTGCTTTTTTTGATATTTTATTGAATTTTTTTTTTTTTTTTTTTTTAAATTTTTTAAAAAAAAAAAGTTTACATTTTCAAAGCCTTCAGAAAGTTCATGTTGGGGTAGAGAAGTTATGTGGCTGGATTATCCATTATCCGCACTAGAGCTATGAGCCTGACATGTCATTTTCAAACAACTCGTTTTTTTCCTGTTTTGACTAAAACACTCATATGTTTATTTTAGCATGATTCCATTTTTTAACACCAATTCCTTTTTTGTCATCCATGGGAGGGTCAATATATAGTGTATGTGCGTATGAGGAAATGCAATGTCAAATAACAGAGGAAACAAACATTTCCAAGTTTGTTTGAGTGTGCTCTCCCCCCATGTACAACATTATAAGACTTAATTCATATTAAAAGAAAAAACAAAAAAAGAGGAGCAAAGAAGATGGGAGGGGATTCGTTGTGGGAACTAAAAAACAAAAGTGCTTCGATGCATGTCCAGATCAAGGCCTGGTCGGATCCAGACCAGCTCGGAGCTGACAGACCACACCAACAGAGATGGCAGTAGCTGGAATGTTCCAGAGATCCGATGCGCGGCGCTACATACTGATCCACGGCAGGTTGGCCCAAGACTCACAGTAGGTAAAAACGAACAAATCTAACAAACCCACAAGTAAACAAACCACGCATCAGAGATGTGCAGACCTCTGCAGCCGTTTGAGAGTCTATTTGTCTCAGTCCTGCTCCTCCAGAGGTGAACATACAAGAGTGTGTGTGTGTGTGTGTGTGTGTGTGTGTGTGTTTGTAGAGTGGTATGCTCCAGGCCTCTTCAGACATTTACAGAAGTCAGTAAAAACAGTCCAGTCCTGGGAGAGGAAAGAGGCAAGAGTGTGGATTGAGGGTGCAGGTGGAGGGAGGAAATAAGGTCTTATAGGAGGAATGTGGATAGAGGAAGGTAGTCATGGTCTGTCTGTCTCTGTGGATGGTGTTTTGGGAATACAAGATGACCGGAGGGGGACGAAGGGTCAGTCCGGGATCAGGAGAAAGGGAGTGTCTGATGGTTCTTCAGTCAGAGCATTTCCAGGACTGCTGCTCTTCACTGTGGGCCTGTTTGTGTGTGTAGTAAGAGTAGGACAACCAATGACATGGACTGAGTGGTCAGACATGGAGCACCTCCATACTGTAGTCCTCTGTCTCTGTGTACTGGGAGGAGTTTGTGTCCGACTGGGTGTGGGCCAGAGGCTCCTTGTTATCCAGGCTCGGCTCCAAGAGAGGTGGCTTCTCCAGCGCCAGCTTTTTACAAGTTTCTGGACGGTTCTGGACATATATGACCCGGTTGTAAGCCTTGAGTCTCCTCCATAGATGGATGTACACTTTGCACTGGACGTACATGAACACCAGTCCACCCGTGAAGCCAATGGCCACCACCACCAGCTTGGTCCAGAAAGGCCACTCCATGATCCCTGAAGAACAGAGGACAGACAAAAAAGAAGCATGTGCACGGGTCAAATACAGACCAGGCAGCAAAAAAACATAAATAAATAAATTGTCGCATCAATGTGATAAAGTTTCCTGATTTGTCAGATATTTCATTCAGTAAGATTAAACAAAAAACAGACCAAAATTCTCGACACGTTTCTCGACTGATTTTCCGGAAAATGCACTAAAATTACACACACCGCAATAGAGGATTTTATCCATATCACCCATTCCTTTTAGAAACAAACCGTCTGCTTATTTAAAATTCCATCGAAATAACTAAAATCAGACATGGTGTCCAATGTGTAATTATCTAAGCCAAGCAGGTTTAGAGTCTGCAAGTAAACTTTTCATACTGTAGCAACATATATGAAAATAAAACAAAAAACAAATGACTGTTTCAAAAGTTAAAAGGATTTCTATGTCCCCTGAAGCAGTTGCAGCATTTCGGCAAATTGCAAAAACCCTGAAACATAATGCTCCAAGTAAGAGTAAGTGTAAATATTTGGAACAGGCTGCTGCACATCATCCAAAACAAAAACTAAAAGGCAGAAAACAAAAATAACAAAGACCAAGTCTATCTTCTTTCAAAATACACACCTGACCTGCAAGCCATCAGTCTTTTCATTTTGGCATTTATATTTCAGGTAGTTTGAGATATGAACACAAGAAAAGTCCACAGCTGAGTTACTAAACCCTGCCCTTGATGATAGAATAAGTATATCGAATTAAATACAAAACATCCCTCATATAATGGGAGGAATACAAATTCAAACAAGGTGAATAGTATATTTCAGTATGGTATTAATGCTTATGCAGGGCAGTGATATCGGGTGCTCTATATCTAACATTATGAGAAGAGTATGTTTGTGGGGTTTGTTTAATTCAAAACCCTCAGTCCAAAAGTATTACACAGAAAATAAATCAGTGTGTTCTTCGACTATGTGTCTGTCTGTGTTCATTAGGTTGGAACATTCAGTGAGGTGGTGTGAATATAACCAGCCTTTCATTTGAGTTTAAGATCTCTTTTCCAAGAGAGACCACTTAAGGGTGAAGAAGTCATTTTATTTTTATACTGAAGTCAAGGCAGAAGGAAAGGGAAGGAAAGGGGTGTAAAGTGCAGTTGGAAAAGAACTGGATAAAGGTCAAAGTTGAAATGTTTACCTGGGATTCTTCCGGCTGCATGAGTAAAGAAAGTGTAAGTATCATGTATTACCAAAGACACAGAAACAGATTGATAGAAAAGGCAAAGCGCAGAAAAAATAAAGTCAAATATTACAGTCACACACTTTAGCATGTTATTCAGCAGCATGCAGTCAGAAACATTAAATCTGCTTCATAAAACAAACAAAAAAATGTCAAACATTTCAAGGTGTGTTATATTCGAACCCTGCTGTAATCTTTGCAAGCAAATGGAGAGAAAATCATAACCGAGGTTCTGTGTGACCTGGCAGAGCACAAACAGGACTGGGGAGGAACTATTTGACATCACCATGGTGATTGAACCTGATGGCCCTTAGGGACTCTAACAAGTCTGAATCATCAGGTTGGGCTGAACAGGCACAGCTTGCTCTTCCATCTGTACACTGTCTCAGAAGCACCAAATATGCCAGAGAGGAATGAGTGGCAGCAGACGTAGTGCCAGCAGATGATACAACAGCTCATCCTTAAAGCAGCCTTCTCCATTTTCAGCTCTGATGGCGAGAGCGCAGTGCTCCGAGAATGGCGGCAATCCGTCCGAAACATAGTATTGCTGACCACTTTGGTCAAGATGGGTGTAAGGAGCAGTCCAGGCACCAGGGGCTGCTAAAGGGGCTTTTAAACTTCTAGTCACGTTTTCCTCTTATTCTGAGGTTTTCAAAAGCCATAATGCCCTACTGTCCACTTGCTGGATTATTGCCTGTAGCTTTTACAGTCTGTCACCAGCAGGTTCCAGTTTGGCACATACACATAATATTGCAAAATGTTGGTGACAAAATCTGAAAGCTTATCATCGGACAAAATGGCCATCTTCATCAGGAAACAGGCTGTGGGTTTGGCAAGAAGTGAGACATGATACCACTCTCATGTTGGTAGGTTAAACACGAAGCTACAGCCAGCAGCTGGTTAGCGTAGCTTAGCACAAAGACTGGAAACAAGGGGAATCAGCTAACTCTGTCCAAAGATATTAAAATCTACCCACCAGCAACTCTAAAGCTCACTAATTTACATGTTACATCTTGTTTGTTTAATCCATACTAAAATGTCTCTGCTGGTTGCCTGGAAACCTCACAGCGATGAAAAGATCCTAGAAAGTGACCTACCAAGAAATAGTCCAGCACAAACTAAAATCCCAACTTTTTTACACTTTGGTTTTTGTACAGGTTAAACACACAAGATATACACATTGATTAGTGAGCTTTAGAGGTGCTGGTAGGCTAATTTGTTTTTCCCTTTAACAACAAGGCTAACCATAATCTGAGCTTCAGCTTGGTCATTTTCATTCACACTATGCACATGAAACCTGATCTAAGCCCCTTGAAGACATAAGAATGAACCAAAATCACCTCACTTTGCAATAATAACCTGAAAGTCTCAATCTCAAACAGCATCTTAGAGTGATGCAAATATCCATTTTTTAAAATCTCTTTTCTTCTATTCTTTTATCTCTTGACTTTGTCTTTTATGGACTACAGGTCTGGAATCCAAGTGAACTGAAAGCCCAAAAACAGAGAGAAAATCATCTCTAAAAGAATCTCAGCACCCTCTTCTATGCAATTGTTCAGTCTCAGCAGTGACTTTGATGCCCACTGAGCTTGTGCAAGTGAATTACGCCCACATATATTCCAATCTTAGAGAACATTTCACACTCAATACTCACAACACTGAACTAACACTAGTTATGCAGATTTGTCATTAAAAAGTGTACATGAATGACTTGGAGACTGTGAAAGATTGTGGATGAATGGATGACATCCAACACAACATCTAACACAGACAACAACGTTATGGTAATGCTTATGTGTGTGTGTGTGTGTGTGTGTGCGCGTTTCTGAGACTGTGCTGACCGTTTTTGATTTCGTCTGCTGTTCTGTCGATGAGAACGTAGAGCGACCACACCACGCAGGTGATGGCGATGACATGGAAAGTGACCGAACACATGATCTTCCTCCTCTCGCTAGCTGTCATCTGTAGCTTCTCCCACTGTCGCAGAGAGCAAGAGGGGACAAAGGAAGGACATTTGAGGAGGTCAAAATGGGGCACCAACAATACATTTGCACACAAAAACACAAGCATTCTTTCAAACACACACACTTAAAGCAATTACAGTGTCGCTCTCTTAGCGGTTTTCTGCAGCAGCTCAGAGTGTGAGCGAAATATTTGATGGAGAGAATTTAACTACTGTGATCAAGATCCAAAGCTACACAATGCTTCTTGGCAGGGGGAGTGAGATAGAGAAGAAAAGTGGCATACAGGACCCAGCACACAGAGGCGAGGTACCTTCTCTGTCACTGGCTTCACAATACATCATCAGGAAATGAGCCCAGTGATAGAAAGAAAAAACAAACAATGCCAGCACCATCACCATGCAAATAAGCTGTATAGGCTCTCCAAACATCCAAAATGCACTACTTATGTATTCAGTGATGAAATGGTACAATTGCAGGGTCATTTTGACGAGAAGTGGGGGTAGGAGATGAGACCAAGCATCCTTTGATAAACACTTAAATATTATATATATTATCATATTATATATATATATGATAAACCAAGACTGATATCCTCATCTCATCTGGAATTTTCTTTGCAAGCTCACACACAAAACAACTTCAATGTTCACCATTGAGATTCAGAAGCTATTACTAGCGGAGCATTTGTTTAAGGCCTTTTGTGTAGCTAATGAAGGGTGGAGGAATTTTAATTAGAGTGTCCAGCTATCTCCAGGCCACAGCAGTTGATAAGAGACGTTAATGGAAGTGTACTGCCTCTAAAGCATTTGAAATGAATCACATCCCCCCCACCAAAAAAAAGTTCTGCTTATGAAAACGGCTTCAAAGCTCAGTGTCATGCTTGTGTTATCTGCATGACAGACTGGAGACAGCTTTTGGCATTTTCAGCTTCATAACGAAGGAGTGATGTGAGCTTAGTTGGGACACTTGAAGGCAGAGCTGCAATGATGGCCTGAATTTATCCACTGAGACTGAACTAATGAACGTGAGCATTAATTGACTTAACGTTCCACTTCAGACGAATATGTGCACATTCAGACCGTGTCTTACCTTGCGCAGTGGTTTGAGCTTGGTCTCCATGATGAACTCATATTTACAGAGCTCACAGCAGCGAGTATCAGAGCTCTTGATCCACTGCTGTAGACAGGACTGGTGGACAAAGCGCAGGCTCCCCGTGCAGTGGCATGGTGTGATCAGAGGACTCTCGTCATCCCCTTCACAGTGACAAATCCTACAGGAGCCAAAGAATACAAGTCAACACAAAGCTAGAGGCAAGACAGCTGTAATAGAAGGAAGACAGGGGAGAGGAAAGATCAAACAGAGAAAAGTTGGCAGGAAAAGCTGACAGATATTTCCCCAAACTGAAGCAAACTTGAGTTATGGAAGATATATGTCGGCAAACTTGTAGAATTCTCTAGTAGTATGTATAATAAGACAAAGTCTGTAGAAAATGCTCATTTATTCCACAATTGCCACAGATATAGTAAAGCATGGCAGGTGGGAATATAATTTCAAAAATATAAAAGCATATTAAGAACCTGACTGCAGAGGACAATGCATGTCCCACATGAATTGACTCAATCAAGACAAACTTATTTGATGCAAAGCCCTTCATTTCACTTAATTTTCAGAAAATAATCTTCTCTTCTTCTATTTTTGCAACGTCACAGACAAATTTAATCTCAGATACCCTGCAGTTGTAGCAGTAGCAATGTTAGTCTCAGTGTTGGGGGAACTGATACAAGTTGCCTGTAATGATAACAATGTTAGGTTGACACATACAAGGAGTGCATACAATATAATCAACAACAATGTTATGGCATCCAACACATCAGTGGTTAATTTTTTGGATGTACACCCACAGCCCTGTCAGGTGGTGGGGGGGTAACATGCAGCAAATGGACACAGGCTGGATTCAAACCTGGGCTGCTGCGCTAAGGACTCAGCCTTATGGTACGTGCGCTCTACCATCGGCGCTACCAGGACACTCCGAGGTTATTCACTGTTAACTACATAAAAGTGGACATTGTTTGCATTTGTACTACCACTACTACTACCAATATCTGACTAACTATTTATTCAATACTTTTAGCTAATTATTTCAAATGTTTATTCATTAACTTTAGCTATCTATTAACAATTTATCGCTCGCTTGCTAAGATAGTTTTCACGGACTCTCATTTGCAACATGTGATGCTCAGGTGTTACAGCTGACTCAGTATGTGGATTAAAATAAATAAAAACAAAAAAAAGGAATTTAGCAGTAATAGCTACTCCCCAGTCTTTCCATGTACCCCCTGACAACTGCAGATGTACACCCTGGGGTACAAATACCCCTGGTTGTGAATCACTGTAATACACCACCACACACCAAAAATAAAGCATCTCAGATCTGCTATTTCTTTAAATGCCACTGCAGGCAATTGCATTCAACTTAACAGGTGTTTGTGATATTTTGTTCAGCCCCTGTAGATGCTTGGTAAGGTATTCTGGGCACAGGTACCGACAACTGGAACATTCGATTAGGTGTCTGCTACCTCTAAGGACTGCTGGACAGGCTTTTCTAAGGGAGAGGAACCAATCAGATTTTTAATATCACACTGAATATCCCCGCCTCCCCCAAGATCACATATTGGACATTGACTGACAGGTTGGAGGACAGGAGCTATTAGTCATCCACACTAAGGAGGAGTGTATTTGTCTACGTCTGTCTGTTCAGTGTAAGTGAGAGTGTGTCTGTGCATCTGATGACGAGGTAGATTGTTTGAGAATCTAGACTATGCACACACTTTTACCAATAAGTCACCCATAGTCTGCCAAAGCAGTGTTTCAGTGGTGAGGGACAAAATGAGGGTCTGGAGAAGGTTATTAGAGCAACCTATTACCTCCAAGTCACGTCAATACCCCACGCACAGACCCCACTTGCAGGAAGCAGAAGCTAAAGTCATTATGATCTCAGAATTCAATGTCAGGACATTCATCTTGTTGTGGCTGTTCAGACAAAGGCAGAGTCCTCAGTGAATGAGCAATAAGTTGAAAAATCAACTGCTGCTTGTTTCACCACAACACAACTTTAATTAAAGGTCAGGCTGATGTCTCTGGGTAGACTAACAGAGCAATTGTACTGAAAAAACGCTATTATATTGTAGAATAAAGTGCACATGATGCCCCCTGCAAAGGCTTCATGGTTAAGTAGTTATTTTAACCTATACTTCAAATCCACTTTTGCCACCAATTTCTACCAGCAAATGCATTGACCAGGAAAGGCTTCTACCCTTTTCCCCCCTGAGTCAGATGCAGAGAGCAGTGGTACTTCTCTCTGGGGAGGAAGAAACAAGCAAAGAAAGGCATTGAAAAAGGTGGAGAAGGAGAAGAGAGCAAGGTGTTCAAATGGGTTTGTCTTTATCCCAGTTCATGGGAGGATAAGGACACATGAAGACACACACGCCCACACATGTCAGAAAGTGAATTTCTATTTCCAGACTTCACTGATCTGGCCAAAGCGTTACAAGATTAAAAGGCAAAGTGAACAAAGGAGGATAAAAATAGGTCATTTCTATGTTTTTTCAAATAGAGGAGGAGGTGAAGGGAGTGGAATGAGGACCGAGGGATTAAGGGATTGAGGAGGCACAATTAACATCTATGGAAGAGATGCTTTGATTGTGTTTGTTTGCATGGATCACAAGATGTATAACTGCACAGTCTCAACCCACACATACTCTACTGTATTCCGCATAGAAAAACAAATAAATAAAAAATAAATAAATCAGCCTGAGGACCTGGACTCTCTCGCTGCTCATATCGAGGTTTGGCACCTGTAGAAATGGACAGATTCGACAAATTATTCTAATGTTGATGTGGATATATAATATATATATATTTTTTTAAACGTAGGAGGGGATAACCGTAGAAAAATCCTCACACCTCCGCATGGAGCCATAGTGGAAATAAAGTGATCAGTAAAACAGCATGACTGTAGGAATCTTCAGCTGAGAAATGTAGGGTTTCATGGAGGCTTCACCTGCTAGAAACAGCTAATACCGTATATAAAACGGCTGCAAAAGACACTTTAAAGACAGAAAACGCCCACAAATAGCACACACAAGATTCAGATTCGTCATTCAAAGTAACATGTACATCTGTACATTTGACAGAATAATCCCAAACTCCCTTGCAAAGTTATAGATACATTTACTGTGTCTGTGTTAGCAGCAGTATATTCCAAGCCCTGTTAATCATGGGAGGGAGGTTAAAATTTAATTTGCATCGCTACAGCAGTCAAAACACACCCTGTTCCACAGTAATTTTAAGATGGCAGAGGCGGCTTTTGGTATGTCAACATTAAAGTGTGAGAAGAAAAGCAGTACGGAAATCAAAAGCACCACAAGCTGAGAGGGAAACAAGCTCTGCAACATCACAGCCCTGGTGAAGCGTTCACTTTCTTCCTGTTCTCCCTTGTCTGTTTCCTCGTACTTTTCTCCTGTGGCAGTCAGCCGATCTTTGCACTCTTCACTCTCCCAGTGTGTCACTTTAAAATCCCCTCCCTCCAGCTATTCCTTGCTCTGCCCTCGTCCTGAAAAGTTTATGTATTTATTTTCAAATTAATATTTCAACACCAATCTGTTGTTTTTGGGTTTGTGCTAAACAGATTTTCATCGGGGTGGTATGGGGCAGAGTCTGACATCTGAGGCGTTTTGTTCTCAGCCTGTTCAGTTCGGTCGGAACACTTTAAGCACTACATTCTGCCAGAGACACGCTGATCAGAGAAAAAACACAATTCAATTAGTGGCAGCACCACTGGTAGCCATCTCCCTTTTTCCTCCTTCCCTGCAACTCTTACTAGGTTTCTTGTCTCTCCTTGTGTGGCCATGCCTGCCTTAAAAGAGAATATTGAATTTGCTGAGACGAAACGTGTCTTTCCGAGGAAGGTTAAGGAATTACATTGACTCTAGGTTTATATTGTCTGACGTAAAAGCTAGAATGTACCCTGTGGAGTATTTGAATACTAGAGGCTCTACGGAGCAATGTTTTTGTCCCTGTTTTGTTTGTAACTAGTGTTCTATTAGTACATGTGTGAGGACCACAGGGGATGGTGATGCAAAAGTGCAGAGCGTGCAAGCCATAAAACACTAAGAAGAGAAGATGCAGGGAGTCAAAGCAAAGAAACTGACTGTAATAATTGCCATTTACTTCAAAGGTTTGTTGTCAAAAAGAATGATTTCTACTGTGAAATGAACAAATGATAAACCTTACAATTAATACTATTTTACTTTCACAGGTTGGCCATGTCTATCAAATGTATGTGGGGTTAAATTAAATGACCGAGTTATATGCCTTTCTACTGATAAATAGATGTGGAAGAAACGTGTCAAGTAATGTAGCAATGCAGATAAGGCAGGTAACGAAACAACTACTAGTTAATGTACTTAAGGCTGTAAGCAATACAGGTTTTTAAAATATTCATAGAAATAATCTTCGGAAATGTTTATGGTGGAATGAAATGCATTCAATACATTAGCTAGGATACACATATTGTGTTTTAATGAGAAATACTGAATGTTAACATGCGTTTGTACCTTTAAGTTTCTCTAAAAAAGTGACATTTCTGATTGAGAAAGAGACCACATCACCGCTTATCAGACTTCCAACCATTACTTTCTGAAATATTGTCAATAAAAGAGCTGGCTAATAATTTACGTGCTATTCGTCAGTGAAAAACAACCACCCACCCACACTGTTTAACAGGTGAGGTCAGCCTCCTGCTTCAAGCCACCTGACAGAAAGCTGGTACAATGTGCTTGTATGTGTATGTGTGTGTGGTCACAGACTACGCAGGCTATTTGAAGCCAATAATCTGCCTCCTGATCTCTGGCCTTCACCTTGCCAATTCTAAGCTTACGTTTCTCTATCAGCCCACAGCTGACGTATAAGACGTATAATCTGAAACAGAGACAACAGCTGAGGGGACAAAAAAAAAAAAAAAACTAGATACACACATATAACTGACATGCCTTTGTGATTAAGACTTCACTCTCATCAACCCAGTGAACTGCTGTCAGGCGGAGTATTGACGGACAGATACCGTAACCCAGAAGGGCACAATGCGATCTATGTAGAGCTCAAAATTCCTTTTCTTAGCGACACAGTAAGATCTACCGCTAGCAAGCTTCATCTGTAGGGGCCATGAAGCCATGACCTGGTCTGTAATTAAATATTACTTATAATCTGTCCTCCCTGACATAGCGTGGCTCTGCCAATCAGATTGCGCACATTCTTCCACTTGAAAAAGACTGATGACGGCCCTGTTGACCCAATCAGACAGATTCCATCGGTTCAACGCCGTTTATTGTCCCTCGACTGCTTCTGTTCCACTATTTCTCACATGGACACACACTCCATTTCTCAATACTATTACATTTTCTTCTCTAACCTCTGCCCCTACATCTTTTCCAATTGCCCCCTATTCTTGCCTCTACTGCAAAGCTTATAGCTTATGGGCAAAATCAATCACAAATTTTCGCAGCCCATGTAAGACACTTGAATGGCTCATCGATCTAGTAACAATGAGAATTTTATTTTATTGTTTTTAAACACAGCCCAATGAAAAACATGACGGAGCACTGAGTGAAGTGAAGTGAAATTAAATGGTATGAAATGAAGCCACATTTGTGTTCTAGACAAAGAAATGGTGTTGCAGTGTGTGTAGACTAGAGCATCTTTGTCAGGTTCTTTTGATTAACAGCTCCACTCTGACCAGGGTGCTGCTGTGGTCTAAGACATTTGCTGGGCAGTTACACTACAGGATGAGAAGCTCTCCGCTACTCCACAGGGCTCTGGGGTTTACTGCCACGTAACGGCACAGGGGTGGTCTGGGATCTACCAAGTCACAGGAAGGGTGGGTGTGGATTACACCATCCAGACAGTCACCCACCTGCAGCAGTCCTCAGATAGTGAATAGGGTGACTGTGGCCCAGTTTTCTCTGAAAAAGGGGATAGGCAGCAGTCCAAGTCGCTGTCCTCATCCATATAGCACAGGGGGGCTAGAAGAGCACCTGGCCCAGCCACGGTGACTGTTTCTGGGGTTCCCACCTGGCCCGTGCCCTTTGGAGCTGGACTGCGCTGGTCCTCCTCAAACACGTCATCATCTCCCAGTAGATCCTCAGGGGGAAACCCTGACTCGCTGCCTTCCAGCAGGACGCTAGAGGACTTGGTGATGTGGAGGTGAGAGGAGTAGCTGCCCAGCTCAGAGTACTGCAGGCTGGCCGAGGTAGAGGATCGAGAAAAAGGGAGGAGGAGACGGAGGAAGTTGGCGCTAGGAGAGTTATGAGGGTGGAGGTGGGTGTTGGAAAGAGGAGGAGGATGGGCGAAGATGGCAGGGTCAGATGGGAGACAATTGGTGGGAGGGATGCCCAACATGTATTTGTAGTTGTTGGTGAAGCAGGGGACGAGGTGGGGGTGGGTGCGTGTTGAGAGGGCTGGATTTGGGTTCTGGTGTGCGGATGCTGCAGCCAGCTTGCCATTGACTGTGCGCACCGTTCGATTTGAGCCGGGTGGCTGAGCAGGCTCGGGCTTCAGCTCCAGCTCTCCCTCGGAGCAGGTGCGGTCTATAAAATGCAGACCGCGACAAAGACTGTCCACACGATGGCCCACGTCATTCAGAGACGCAGAAAACCTTAGCGAGCTGTTGGCGCGAATGTTGACGGAGGAGGGGCGGAGCAGGGAGAGCCAGTCTCGTTGTTTGGTGTGTTTGGAGGCCGGTAGGACGTCTGTGCAGAGGGTAGAAACTGAAATACCTCCTGAACCTAGACAGGTTTTACCGTTAGAATTCAACAGAACCACGGCAGTCTGCTTCTGACAGTCCTGATCCTGACTGCTGCTGTGAAAGTGTTTGCGTGTGTTTATGAAAGAGGAACGTGTTTGATGACAATGGGTAAGGACAGCAGGAGAAGGAATGGGAAAGGACAAAAAAACAAAAACAAAACAAAAACAAAAACAAAACAGAAATGGAGAACACATCATGCATTTGAAAACAAAGAAATTTGAAAAAAAAAAAAAAACAGAGATAAAAGGTTTTGGGGGCTTTGCTTCTGCATGAAAATACCAAACACTGGATAACATTTGTTACTATAAAATCAATTTTACAGCAGGTTACTCATAACCAAGGCTTCTTCCCACAATGACAGTGTATTGCTCCAGGGTAAAGGGTAAACCAACAACGCCCACGGATTCTTCACCAGTAATGGACTGATGTCTTCATATCACTGTGGACATACATTAAGGCTGGCAGTAAGAGTGAAGTGAGGTTGAAGTGGTTTGTACCTGCAGATGTCCTGGCTGGAGGGGGAAACTGATGTCCTTGAGAAACTGCATGGAGCGTTGACTGAAGTCGGACTCCCCGCCTGAGGGACAAAACACATGCACAAAAATGTAACTACTATAAAAAAACAACTACTGTATTATTAAACAAACAGGATCAAATCATATTTCCTGTGGTGCCAGGACAGGGGTCCTGTGTGGTGAGAATTATCAGGCTATCAGCGCCTGAATCTGATCTTCACAGAAAGAGTGAAAGCGCGTCACGCACTGAAGCACAGGATGATAAAAAGGAAAAAAAAACAATCCTGGCAGTTAATCTATCTGATTAAAGTAGTTCCAGGTAAAATCTGTCTCAGTGCGTCACAGATCAGGCAAAACACCAGGCAGCCACAGAGCGAAGCGCAGATGAGACAGACTGTGAGACAGAGGGAGAGATATGAAGAATGAGGCCCTCAGAAAGGCACAGCTGGAGGACGTGAGGCTGTAGACTTGTTAAGCCTCCACAGACTATTTTTTAAAACAGATGCATCTGCTGGTACAAAGCTGTTATTATAAAAATACCTTCAGCAATATCTATAGTAGCTTTCACCCATATTTATTTTACACAAATTGCATGGTAAAGATGCTTAAAATGGACTTGGATTTTAACAAATAAACTTATTATTACAACTTTATTGGCTTTATTTACAAAGTATTGGCCACTATTTTTAATGGTCATGGTCACATTTTACTGGTCTTGGAACACAACAACATCCCTACAACAAAGTCTGATGGGACAAGAAACACGAGCGGTCAGACAATCGTACAAGCCAACAGTTTAGCCAGATTGTGTAAACTACTTTATAAGAAAATATTGAAAGTTGGTAAATGTCAGTAAAAAGGCTGAATGGGAAGATCATGGGAATCCTCCTGTATTCCAGTTTAGAAGTGTTCACACATTATTCCAAGAATAGTGGCCAAACAGTGACCTGTAGTCCTGGGGTCTCCACTCACAGTGATGACAAGACTCCAGGAAGAGTTTTTTTGCTTGCTTGTTTGTTTTACTTTGGACAGAGTTAGGCGAGCTGTTTCCCCCTGTTTCCACTCTTTATGCTCAGCTAAGCTAATCGCTTCCTGGTTCTACCTATTATTAACCGGTACAGACATGTGATCTAACTCTCAACAAGAAAGCGAATACACATATTTCCCAAAATGTTGAACTATTCCTTTAATAATGTATCCAACGTCAGGTAGGGATGGGATCAGATGGTGTTTGGGTTGCTAATGTACAGAAACGGGGGACCTGGTAATTTCAATGAGAAACTAAATATCTATTGATTTCATTTCTAACTAAAAGGGAAATTTATAGCTCACGGCCTGACACTAATCTACAGAAAATTCAATGTCCAGCTATGCCCTTTGGTCTGGTTTTCTGTCTGTACATGAACAGCACAGCTTCTCTTTTTTCACTTGCACACAAAGATGCAGTCCTTGTCTTTTCTATTGTCATCCTTTAATAGTTCATTCAAGGTTCACCAAATATTTTAATTTCTCATTAATATTTAATATACTCCTATTTTATTAGTTCACATTCAAGGCCTGCAGGAGTCTGGACTATAAATGTAAAATGAACAGACAGCTCTGAGAAGTCCGTGAGAAATCAGAAAGATCAGATCAAAGCAATAAAACATTTTTTTGCAACTAGCACTATATTTAGCTACATACATAGGTGGAACATGCTGCTTCAGCTTTACACTTCATCAGTGACTAAAAACAAGAAAATGATGACAGATGCTTAGCTAAAGCATCATGTGACTGAAACCTGAATATAAACTGATAAAAAAAAAAAGAGGGAAATCATGATTGAACTGATGACACTGGATGGTATCTTTATTCCTTATTTTATTCTAGCTGCGTTAAAGATAATGTTCCAGTGCCGTCTTGCCTCTGTTAATCATTCATGTTGTCATTTCGTGTGAGTTGGCTAATAGATAACCAACTCTGTCTCTGAGCAGAGTCAAAAAACAGAGGGACGATAACATAGTGGAGATAGCAATGATTAACTTCCTCTTCAGACTTCTATTAAGCATCTGCTCTCTCATAACTGCCCTCTCTTGTGACAAGGACCTTTGATGAGTAAACGAGTGCCTGCGTTTAATGGATAATCAAAACACTGCAAGCGATGATTGCAAAATTGTGTCAGGTGGCCTTGCCAACTGCCACTTTTTACTTTTGAAACTATAAAGTGTGGAAATAATTAAATGAACGTAAATGTATCCATTCAGTTCTTGGTTCATTCAGTTGTTTGGCTCTGATGTGCTAATTAGATATAATCCAGGCTCACATCATATTCACACTGTATGAACACCTGTTTATTGTGCTTCTTGAAACAAACAAACAGTCTCCGAATTCATCATAACTACTTATTTAACCTCTCTCCTTGAGCACTCCCACCCTCCACACACAGGCTTCATCCATGCATACATTATTCTGTTCTCCACTTGTTATACCTTTTCTTCCTTCTTTTGCTTCTCTGACACCTCACATCGGCTATTACCTCAGCCTCCGTTCTTCTTTTACAGCCTCATCTGTACCTTTGAGAGAGCTACAGCTCTCATTTTCTAGCCACTGGGGCCTTTCACAGAATAACTTCTAAAATCTAACAGCAACAATCAATCACTGCCTCCCTGTGAGAAGCTTTTAACAAGCCGGACACATTACTGAACAAGACCGTGTGTGAACGGACCAGGTGTTGACAAGATGCCAATAGAAAAGCAACATAGAAGATAAGCATTGAAATTTATTCTTGACCTCAAAAGCAATACAAGGTGTTAACGTCCACTTATTCTCATCAACATCACGTCAAACTCTAAATACATTTTTTTTTTTTTTTTTTACATGATTAATTGAATCATTAAAATAATCATTATAGTTGTAGCCCTACATAGCTGACAACCAAGTAAGCCTGGTTTCTCCAAGGCCCGGAGCCAGCTTCAGCAGAGACCGATAAACATGACCTATGCTACCAGCATTTCAACAAAGAAAACAAAACCAACTATGATGTGTTCCAAGAAATTAACAATTGACTTCACTTTCTTCAAAATAGTGGCGTGGCTCCATGTCGGTTTCAACACCAGTGGTCTGCCAAGCTAAGCAGACCAGCAGATCTCTGGAGGACAGACCGGTTTGTGCAATGCAGCAAAGAAGCCGGAAATGCTGCAAAACTGCAGCAGCTTGAATTTTAGAGCACCACCAGATGTTTGGCTGACTATCAATGGCAGCCCACTGAGCTGTAGGTTGCCGATTTGTGTCTTTATGGACAAACAGTGTAGGAGGCATCACACAGCTCCCTGGCACTGCGCTGCAGAGAGAAATGGCTACAGCTAAGCCTCCTGACCTCGCCAAGTGGAAACTCACCTCCTGCTAAATCAACGGGCAATCCTGAGCCCACTAAAGCTTTCAGAGCTGCTTTTATATATTCTACACTGACCATTCTTTGAGTTAACAAAAATACTGATTATTTGCCCTCAACTCCACCTTACTTTCACAATTCTCCAGACAATGTCTTTCTAAACAGCTCGATAAAAGACACCTTCTGAATAAATGAATCAATGAACAAACAAATACAGAGCAGACGAGAGATAATGAGTTTTTGGCTTTGGATACACGTATACATTTATATCTAAAACCATACACCTTAATCCCCCCCCCACAGCGACAAGCTCACTGATGGAGGCAATATAATCTTTATGAAACAATTCACCCCCTGGCTAAATGCTGCAGCTTGTTTTCCTTTTATTATAGAAATCTCACTCTCCTGGTGTGTGTGTGTGTGTTTGTGTCTCATGACAGGTATTACAGTGGGAGTCTTACAAGTAACTGGATACCTAGAGAGTAGATGTTTTTCTGAGGCATCCTCTGAGAGGAGAACGCTGTTCGATTAAAGAAACAGTTCAGCGACTGTCAACAAGTGAAAAGTCTGAAGCCATTAAGCAAAAAGGACCACAAGTATCCTGCCTGGTTATCAGTATAAAGCTAGAGCAGGTGCTTCGACAGAATGAACAAATTCTTTGAGCTTTTCACATACAAATTATCCAGACTGTATTGTCATGCCAAGCTGGAGATGTTATGAAATATTCCTCTCAGGCCGATGCTGTGGTTATTTATGTAGAGAGATGTCTTTTAAGTAGGTCAACAATTGGATACGAGCACATTCATTTTTGATTTGATCCGACACGAGCCGATGTGATTCAGCTTCAATCTGTGCCATGTGAAGCAACGCAGGGTTTGTTTTGGTGTCCTTATTCCGAGTCTGGATGGAGCTCATGTGGAAATGAATGAAAACAAATCACGTGTCAGTCATTTCCTCCATTAAACTGTCATCAGCAGCTCGTACATACAACAGACGGGTAAATTAACGGAAGTTCTTATCAGCTGTACATTTGACTGTGATCCATAAAGAGCAGCTGGAATTATTCAACAAAAACCTACCTCTTCAGCCAGGCTTTTGATTATTTTCTTATGATTATTTTATTGTATTTATGATGGATTTTGTTGTTTTTATTTTGCTGTCTTTTTAAATATTTTATCCAATTATAGTCTAGTTTTTATCTATTTTATTATTATAGCTTTTAATCATTTTCTCACTGTCATCATTTTTATCTTTATTCTGTCTATTTAATCTATTTTATTTACACGGCTGTCTTATTATCATGTTGTCACTCATATGTGAAACACGTGGAAGCGCACCAACCTGTATGAAAGATGCTATACAAATAAAGTTTGATTCATTGATTGATAAAGTGCCTTTATCTTTTTCTGAAGCTTTTTCTGAAGCTTTGCATCACAAATGAGCTTGACCTACATTTTATATTCTTTCAGCAAAAAGGAACATTTGAGTCACTGCTGGAAATGTGAAAATCTTCCATCTCATCCTGCCAATACTGCAGAGAGTGGGGAAACCGCATATATGCATGAAATAATCTTCTGTAGTCTCACAGAACATATTGTTATTCAAGCAGGGAAAGTGGTTTCAGGGAGACTGTGTGTTACCGAAAATATATTACACCTCTATATCCCTCCACTGTTAATCTTATGTTATCAGTTTAAGTCTTTGACAATATCTGTCAAGAGTTTGGAGAGGACTCAAACCAGCAACCTTTCCAATCACAAGCTGACTCACTCTACTTAACCGTTGAGACTCCTGGCAGACTTGTCCACCCAGAGAACAATTAATACAGATTTAGAAGCTGCCAGTCAGTGGTACATCCTTTTAGAAAGGAGCAGAGAACACCGGCTGGCAGGCAGACTGCTGCTTATTAATTAAAGCTGTCAAACTTAAGCCTTGTTCCTACTTTATGTCTAACACTCCGTTTCACACACATTTATCAGAAGAAATGGAGGTCTAGGTAGGACATTCAATGACAATGTATGGTGTCCAGAAACCGCTAAATAATTAAATCCACCCTAAAGTAGGGAATCATCACCATCACGTATATATTCATTCTAACTGTTCAAACTAGACTTAATATTTGGAATTACCAGGATGACCCAAGCTGATCTGCGAGATCAATATCTGAGCCAATCAAGGCATGTTTAAATTAATTGGTTTCAGTTATTTTAAGCCTCATCAAACCAAACTATCCTCCCACAGCAGCTCCATACCGACACTGCTCTCTCCCCAGACACTAAACAAAACCCTGTTGGAAACCATTACAAGGAATAGTTCGACATTTTGGGAACTAATTCGCTAGCTTGCAGAGAGTTTGAGGAGAAGTTTGATACCACTCTCTTTTACACTTCTGCTTTTGCAGGAACAAAACATACAAGATACAACGTGTTAAATAGTGAGCTTCAGAGGTGCTGGTAGGTTGTGTTACCTTCAGACAGAGCCAAGGTTAGCTTTCCCCTTGCCAGCTGCAGCTTAATATTTAGCATACGAACATGAGTGGTATCAATCTTCTCATCAAGCTCTAGGCAAGACATCAAATAAGTGTATTTCCCAAAATGTCGCAATATTACTTTAAAGGCAAGTGATGGTGAATGCTATTTTTGTTCATGCAGGGCTCTTCAATTTTCAAGTATATCTTACTTATAGGAGTCTTCGTTTCATCATTTCAGCCATCATTTTTATCGGTTTCCAAAGGTCATTTATATAGGAGGTGATGACAGATGCAGAAGACAACCACATGACCAAAAGCTCATAATTATAATTTCACTTTTAAGTTATTACCCACTTTGAGTGCTCTAAACATACACTTTGACAGACTTTGTACAGACCGCAGTTGTGCACCCAACACCATTTTACAATCCATTATACATTTTGGGTCTGTTCACGTCATCAATGGTGTTGAATGGGTTAAACTTGGGTTTTGTTCGGTTGGGCTGCTCATGTTGCTTGCCCAAATATACTCTGTTATAAAGCTGTGGTGTTTGGATCTCTCAAATTTAAAGAGGTGAACAAAATGTTATCCTATACAAGAATTACACCCAAAACTAAAAAAAAAACAAGATGTAAAAGTACCAAACTTTTTTTACTGTCCTTATAGTGCACATTGTGCAGCTGTATTACACAGAAAAAATGTGAATATTGTGTTATGATTCAATAATATCATATTGAATATTGACTAAAATGCAATCTATTAAAAGACTCCGGCCATGATCAGGTGCATAAAACTTCCTGAGCAGCTACATGAGGGTACTAATGTCTGCAGCCTACATAGGAAAGCCATTCTTAGTTTTTGTGTCACATTTTTTACTTTACCACATCAAATTTAAATAGATTTAAGAATCTCTTTAGGAAATCAATTAAATAAATTCTAAATAATCAATTCCATAAATGAGCAGTGAGTCAGTTTGTAAAGTGGTCAGTGTTCGTTTTACTTAGCATGACATACAGTATACACCTCTCTAGTCCCTCGCCTCCTCACATTTAAAGAGTGACTGGCTCGTGGATCAAACATTATTGCCGGAGCAGTCCCGTGGTGATGAGGTGACCCTGACATCTATTAGCACAAGTAAAGGGTTTATCCTGTAAGAGGCTCAAGAGAACAAGGATTGAAACCCTGGAGTCAGAGCCGATGCAGACCGTAGGTTTGCCTGAGGGAGCGATGGAGAGGAGAGGGAGAAAAGAAGAGAGAAAAAAGAGAAAGACAAGAGTCACAGAGAGAAGAGGTGTAAAGACACGTCTGTTCTCGGGAGGCTGATCACAGAGGCAGGTCTGATTGGGACGATGTGATGCGAGAGAGGCAGGTTATCTATCAGCTGCTCTCACTCCACTGCATGTCCATCTGTCCTGTCAATCTCTACCTATCCTCCACAGCTCCACATACTGTCTATCTGTGATGAAGGAAGGCCATACATCATTCATTCACATTTTTCCCCATTCGTGTGTGCTTTGTGCTCACCTTTGATATATTGCTGGACCTGCTTGCAGAATGACCCAGAGGCTTTTCATTCTGTAAAAAGAGGAAAAGAAAGGCAGCTCCAGTGAGTGAAAAAACTATTTCAGAGACACAAAAGAAATGCTGTCCAATCTACACATGCATTCTGCGCAGTGACAACTGGCATATGCCCCATAATTACAAATGGCATCACACTTCATTTGTAATGAATAGTGCTGTACAATGACAGCTGTTAAAGACATAATTCACATTTGAAAACAGAACAGACATTTACAGGAAATGTTTACAAACGGAACAAACTGCTAGCGAGTCTGCATGTGAACTTTAAGTAGGGCGCAGGGGTACTTTGAGCTAAATGCTAACATTAGCATGCTACCATGCTCACAATGACAATGCTAACATCCTGATGTTTAGCGGTTACAAAATACTCACTAACTTAGATTAGTTCAGAAACAAAAGTATTGGAAAAAATAATTATGCAAAAGGTTTTTATGGTGTAGATATGGTAATACGAATGCAGAAATCTTATAGGCTATAGCAGGAATAGGGATTCATGGTTTGTCTCCTAACTAAATTTCTCAGCAGCTCAGGGGCCTGTGAGCCTGACATGTTTGGCATCTTAAGTTAGTAAATCAAGTTCTTCTGGCATGAGACAAAAGGAGAACAAGCTGATTACATAATGCATCCGTCCAAACTCCAAATCAAATGGTGTCACAATATTTGTATCATTACCCAGGGAGCAAAGCAGGCCAATAATGTCAGCACTTAGCACAGACAAGTTTTGCTTTGAGTAATGATCCTCGAATCCCACTCAGTGTTCTCGGCTTGTATCAGAGACTCAAATAAACAGCCACTAGGGTGTTAGGCTGCATTTAGTGTTGGTATTAAAACCTTGTGTGGTTCTTTAATGAGTAATCAATCATAGTTACATAATGCTGAGTTCACACCGGGTCTGACAGGGCTGTAGTTCTTTGGACACTAACAAATCTTTGTAACAGGAAATCAACTCTATGGGGAGACTGTTTAAACTGTCTACACACTGTACACATAGAAGCATGGTCAGATTAAACTGTTATGAGGTAAAGATTTCCTCCAAGCTCTCATCAAGTACAGTGCACACAGTAGACCACAAATGGAAGCTTTATTATATAACCCGAGTCCAAGAAATAAACCAGTATTCCTACGCAGGACAAATACAACCTGACCCAATATTTCAAGCTATTTTTTAAATAAAAATAAACTTGTTTCAAGTATATTTTCTTAAATTTGACCCGATGATGGCAATAGATGAAATGTCAGACAATCAAAGAGATTACAATTCATTCAGAGGGGGGGAATGAATGTCTGAACCAAATTTCATGGCAATCCATGCAATAGTTCCTGACACAGTTCACAAAAAAATCTAAAATATCAACCTCTTGGTGGTACCAGTGTAAAGGTCAGAGGATCACCAAAGTCAGCAGGCTTTATCGTCTGGGGACCATGAACATGGCGATCCATCGAATAGTTGTTGAGATATTTCTGACCAACTGGCAGACAGAAATTGCCATCCCTACAGCCAAGTCGCTAGCCGCTTAAACCTAGTGGATTTCTACACTACAGTGATTTATGCACTAGCAGATTTTAAAGAAAATAAGTTTTTTGGGACTCAATAATAGACAGGAATAATCTGATAAGGGGGAGGTTTTGCAGTGAACCTGGAACCTTTGGGGCCCTGGAGATCTGAGGCCAGTTGGTAATCCAGAGGAGGACACCAACAGCCACACGGAGACTCAAATACACTCACACACATGCATTCACTGACAGGCAGCACTTGTTTGTGTGGAAATCTCAACACTGAGAACGTTTCTCATGTTGTTCACAGGCAGCAGCAGCTTAAGTGTTAACTCTGCAATCCTTGTCCAAACAGGAAGTAAATTAACCTTGCCATCAGAGACTCATGAACCATGAGTCTTCACTCACTCACACACCTTACCACTAAGAGACTACACGACGTGCTTCCAATTCTTAATTACTTTAGCGCTTCACTTGTGTCCTTGCAGTGAATAGTTGCCATGGTTACCAGGTCTCTCCATCACTCCCTGCTTCTCCTTGCTTCCCTCCATCTTCATCCTTATTTACGTCCCGTCTCACTAAACGCCTGAGGACAAGATGCACGCACACTGGATTGTGGTCACACAGACCCTGTGACCCTGCTGATAAGACGACAACTTGGATGCGCTTTCTGAGATCCAACTATTAAATATTTTCATCAGCGGCGCTTGGATAACGCGAACATACCTGCACTCTCATCCAAACGTACACATTCTTCACCCTAAAATTTCTGTCCCACCCTTATCTGGTCTTAAATGGGAGATTTGCGGTAAGTGCATAAGGTGCAATTAAACACACATCAGACATCTCGCTTATGTCTCACCTCTAATTCTCCAACATCCTGCTCACAGAGCAATAGCAAAAGTGTCCATTATCTGATGAGGCAAAGAGCAGACTTTAAAACTAAATTCTGAATAAACAGCTTTACATAATTTCCTGTCACTTTGAAAAACTAAAATGTCAGCTGCAAGCTTGTGGCCATTATCTACAATCTCAAACTGTATTCATCTTGTGTTTTAATCTGCTGACCTCCTGTAAAATGCACTTCCTGGCTGATGCAGAGACACAACTGTAAAGCTTCACATGTAAAAGTACAGAAATGAGGACAGAAAAAGCCTAAAAAAAACCCACTGAAGTTTGTGTATTTCCACCAGTGGTTCTGCAGATATTACTGCAAAGAGAGGCACAACCTCAGTCTCTTACTGTACTAGTGGATTAAAATGAAGCAGTTCTCCATCTCCATGTCATTACCTCTTCAATGTCGTCAATGCAATGTCACAAAATGGAAAATACAGCTCTCAATGGATGCAATTTGTGCAGCAAATCAATTGTCAAATTGTCGAAGAGGATAGAAATTCAGATTTACAGGAGATGACAGCCGGGGATAAAGCGTGCAGCAAAAGAAAAGAACAAATTGATGATCCTTGCCCTTAATATTACCTTCTCGGCCAAAAATGGAGTAACAAGCAGAAATGCCCAGACCACGGGTTTCTGGGAAATAACAAGGCCACAAACGGACCGATGACTTTTCTAGACAGCAGTGTATAGAGCAGAGAGGCTGCGGACAGATGACAAAAGATGAGAAAGAAAATAGATCACCACCATTTCCACGCGTCCTCTCTTTCTTTCTAACCCCGTTTCTCTAAAAATCCTCTCCCCCAAACCGTGTTACCACCAGTACAAGGTCTGGGAGTCACCTTCACTGTCACCATGACTATAGACTATAAAAGGGCCTTATTCTCTGGGCTCATGCATAATTCTGATAAAGAAGGTTTCAGGTTTCACAGTCCACTGTGTCCGTCTTTCTCCACTCCTCTTCGGGTCTGTTCGCAGCCCCGGGCTTTGATAACACAACTTTCAGACTGGACTCTGAAGACTGGAGCTTGTAAGAATATGAAGCTTAGGAGAGTACGGAAGAGGGGGAGGAGAGGTCGTATTCAGAGGGATCGCTGTGTCTTTCAAGGCTCTGTTCTCGGCCCACAGGGAGGAGGGCTCAGCTCGCTTTTATGCAAGAATCTCAAAAGATAAAACCTTTGTGAATTCAACCCGGCCTCTTTGGCATGCATCTATCCTTCATAAAGTTTCCATCCTCAACACAACTTTTTCAATATTAGAATTGAATCCACCATCTGCTGTCTTTCATGAAGATGACACAGATTGGACTATAGACTAAATGGGGCTAGAGATGAAACAATTCAGTCAATTTTAATCAAATCAAGAAAATCGATTGGCAACAATTTTTATGATTAAATCAAGCAAAAATACCAAATATTTTCTGGTTCCAGCTTCGTAAATGTGAAGATATACTGCTTTTCTCTGTTTAGTATCACTGTAAATTAAATATATTTTGGTTTTGGACATCTCCGGCTTCCTCCCACCGTCCAAAGGCATGCATGTGTAGGTTAATTGATAACTCAAAAAAATTGCCCCTAGTGGATGAATGTGAGTGTGAATGGTTGTCTGTCTATGTGTCAGCCCTGCGACGAGTTGGCCACTGTCCAGGGTGTACCCCGCCCAAGGCCCAAAGTCACTGGGATAGGCTCTAGTCACCCGCGACCCCCAACGGGAGCAAGCGGCAGAAAATGACTGACTGGTTTTCTACAGTTGATCGGACAAAACAAGACATTTAAAGTGTCACCTTAGGCTGTTAGAAATTGTGATGGACATTTCATTAAAAAATAAACTAAACAATGAATCAAAAAACATTGTAGATGGATAAATCAATAATAAAAGCATTCATTAGTTGCACCCCTAAAACATTTACATCTTTTTTCTTTCCATGAAGCACTCAAAAGGTAAAGCTCTCTTATTATGTTGTCTTGCTACCATATTCTTGCTCCTGGTTTCTGCACCATTTCACACCAGCGTCATGACAGAGGCAGAGCATAAAGAGGAAGGTTTGTGTTTACGGTCAGCAGCTTCTCAGAATACAAACCTGAGACCTACAGCCATTGAGGCTGCTTATACACCTCACATTTGAGCTCGCCTATAACAACAACAGTTTTGGTGCCATCACAGATATGAAATGGGATTTCACACGATAGGTCAGAGTCGCAATGAGAGCTGCTTGTCAAGCTTGACACCCTTCACCTTTAACATTTTTTTCTGTCATGTGAGATTGAGACCGTTTAAAGGAAGAACTAGGGTTCAGACGGGTTTGTGATATGGACAAAACTAGATCTTACAAAAAGGAAAAATACACTTTTGAATACTCTTATGCTCTATTATCAATGTGTTATGCATTCCATATTATGCGTGTACACTTTCAAGGTGCATCTGCTATCCAGTGGAAAGAGTGATACGGATTGTGACACACATAGAAATAGTAACGTCAACGTCACAAGAGTTTTGTTTTTTCAGCTGTGAATAATAGTGAGCAATAGTAATGCTCCTTAGTTACAACAGGCCTGTTGGCTGGAGTACATTATAGTCTGTTAAGGCTTCCATCAATGGGAAAAAATAAAAATAAAAATCAACCATCAGATTTCACCATCGGCAGGAACATGTAGAAGCCAACACCTCTGTTGCCTGGAATACTCTGATCCTTTTGGAAATGCATCACAAATATTAACATAAAATACTACAATAAGCTTCAAGCTTGGAAAAGTAAGTGCATCAACTCCTTCAAGTCACTGCAGAGACATAATTAACTAACACCTTCAGCTGCTTCTTCCTCTGCCAAGCACAGACTGCAGCGCCACAGTTTATGGTAGGAATACACAACCTGTTTCCAGAGGTTAATGGAATCACACAGTAAGAAAACAGTGCATTTGGACTGATAATTGGTGGGATATGTGAAAACATCTTCATTCGGTAAGGCCAGGAGGCAGAAAAGAGACACGCCAAGGACAGTTTGAAACTGTAAAAATTGATTCGGGGCATTTTAAGAGATGCCTTGGGAAATGGCCTTTATTCAACACAAACCATGTTCAACAATGGCACCTCTGTAGAGAAAATGGAAAATATCTCTACGGAGCACTAAAACATATTTAGGGAGATGGGTTTAGGGAGATTTTCTTCCTAGCCTACATTAAGCAGCTCCTTTCTGTGTCCCAAACACTGACAGAGTTTTACGTGGCAGTTACTCTATTAATAAAGGGCGAAAGAATTCCCTTTATCATCTCCTGCTAGAAATAGCTGACATCGTAACAAGACTAGGAGGGAGGGACCAAGAGATTGTAGGAAAAGGAAACAAAGAAAGAGACAAAGTAAAAGACAGAGAAGGCAAATGAATGATAGCTATCAGACAGTGGTAATGAGGGGACTGTCGAAGAAATTAAATCAGTGAAATTTATGGACAGTTGGTTGGTGTGTGTTGTGTGTGTGTGTGTGTTTGTGTGTACGGCTGGTTTATTAGAAATTACTTTCTCCATCTCTCTTTTCCTGTGTTGTTCTTTCTCTGTAAATTCATTACATGTCCAAGTGAACTCCTAACTCAACAGAAGCTGTATAATTTCCTAATCATCACAGTTCAATGTCCAGCAGCTTACCTTCACCTCCGTCTCTGACAGCTTAAACAACCATGAGGGCTGTCTTAATACATTATGTTCGGAGGAAGAAGAATGTGCATGCAGACCGTTTTCTCACTCTCCTGTTAGCTTTGTTGCACCTGCCAGAGTTGAATCAATTACACCTTTATTATTCTTATTGGTGCATGGAGTCTGGTGACCTCATGTAATGCTGTTGCCCACCTTCAACCTGAGCAAGGTTTAATCACCCAGGACAAGTGAGAACACCTGTGTGGGTGTACAGGGCCTTTAAGTAATTTATGGTGAGATAACTGTATATTATACAGTAAAACATAATTTGTTCTAAATGTGTAATTTGATCATAGAAAGTTGTATTTCCATGATCATTTGTTGGAAATCAATAAACTGAATTAAGTTTTTGGAAAATCCTATCCACTTGTGAGGGATGTGCGCTTTCTGAAATTGTGAAGTAGAGGGAGGCCCGAGTCAACATCATGTCAGCTTTCACTTGGGATGAAACCATTAAATGGCTTTAAATTTCACGCCAGACTTCACTTTTAGACCGCTTGCAGCATTTTATGTGGTCTGGTGCCAGTAAAACCTATGCATGGACTCACTCTTTAATTCTAGATGTCAATGTCACTCTTGAATGAGCACCATGATAAAAATGGTTATGAAAATGACGTCTACAGAAACAACATCACACTAAGGCAGACAACCATAACCACTTTGTTTTCAGTTAAACACCATAACGCTAAAGACAAACAGATATTAGAGTGACAGATGAAGGAGTAGCTTGTGGATCTGCAGGTATGACTGCAGAAACAGACGCAGACTGAACAGGGCAGTGTTAACATCTGAATAGCTTTCCCTGAAATAAATTGCATAAGCATACCTTGATCTGCTTAGAGCTGATCATTCTGCCAAATGCAGATCTAAAAATGAGGCCACCATGTTTTTTGTTTGTGTTTTTTTTTAATGCACAAGTTGCTGCAGACAAGCAGACGGAAAAATGTCCATCCCAGACAGAGACACAGTAACTGAGATTCCTCCGCATTGTCTCAGAGAAATCTCTCTAAAAGCACATAAACCAAATCACAGCAATGTCAAGTAGGCCAATAAAAACACACTCTTATCCTGAAAATACAGCTAGCATGCACAAAATGCACACAGAGATATTTGAGTAAACATTGCATTGAGTAGCTCCTCCTTCCTCAGAGGTCACAGGCACACATCCTTGCAGCGAAAGCGATTTCAAACGTGCCTGACAAAGAGTCCCATCAGGAAAGGAAGTTGACCTTAATGTGGTTTCCTATCCACGTCAAAGTCCAATGGCCACTTAGGGAGGAAATGCAGTCCGAGTGGGCAGCTGGGCAAGAGAACATCTCCAGATGAGAAATCTCAACTATGCACAGTAACAACAATCAGTGGAGAGCTTGGCTGACCACAGACTAACCAGATCTAGGATATCTGTGTCTGAAGGAAAAACGAGATGGACATTATGCTATACAGAGGGGTCATGTACTTTAGAGACAAAAAACAGGAACAAACCACCTATGTGAAATTCTTAGTTCCCAACAAAGCAATTGAACATTTCTCAAACATGGCTGTTTGTCTTATTTGAGGGTATATTTCTTTTTACACAAGAGCCGTTAGCTCAGCAAAACTACAGCCCCACAGTGTGAGCCCGCAGCATCTGTGTGTGTCTTTCTGTGTGTGTGTATGTATCATAAAACCACATCAAACTGATGTACTCTGTAGAGTGAGAGTGCAGGAGAGGCAGGAAACACCCCCAGCCTGTTTGCGGGCAAATCTAAAGCCTTTGTGTGTGTTTGTCTGTGCTCTCACAGGCAGGATGTGAACTTGTGGTTTCCCCTCCTCCTCCTCTATCTGTCCTTCATCTATCTTCATCTTGGGCATAATTACATCAGTGTGTCCAAACAGGATATGGTAGATGAGAGACAGTGACCATCTTATTCAATGCAGGACCATGTGGACGGTGACCTATTCTGGCTGTGAATCTAATACAGCTATTTGGCAATATTATAGATGCAATACCAGAGTTTAATCCAACAACAATGAGAACTACAGTAAAGCAGATCTTACTAAGAAAGTAGCAGAGGTTGGTCCTAACGATGAAGGAAGAGTGAAATATGACAGAATGTAACAGCCTTCTAAAGAGAGTAAGAGATCCAAAGACATGTTGAAATATTTGTGACTCTGCAGTGAAGCCACACCCCTCGTTAGCTACACTTCAGGTCATACTCTTCCACATCACATAAGTCATTATTTAGGACTTATGTGAAAAAGTCAAGCTACACATAATTAGTCCAGTGCAGTGCCTCCTAATTAGCTGCATTATTGGTGTGTGAACCCTCAGTAACCTTGTGATATAATGCTTCACTGACAGGCTGCCAGAAACAAAGAAATGCATACAGAAACCAGGAGGTCACCCCAGCAAAGATAAGAGAGGAAGGAGTGAAATATTAAACAAGACCAAGATATTAAAGTTAAGAAGGGACTTGCAAACTATGGCCGACTCCGAAGTCCGATAACAGCTTGAGGTCTGAGCCCACCAACAGCTTCTTTCTAGCTAGAAGCACTTAGCTGCCTAGAGAAGCATCAGCTCTGGCAACAGCTGGGAATTTGAACACCCTATCTGAAGTCTAGGAACCTTTGAAACAAGTTTCTCTCTTTAAAAATAAAACAAAAATTCAGCATCCAGCACGCTGCATACTAACTGTATGAGCGCTCAGTTCTCGGCACCGTCGAGTGTTAAAACCATGCTCGGTGATTTGAAAAGCCTTTCTGAGAAGAACGAGATGAAGACGACACTGTAAACAGAGGTGCTCAGTGGGCAACCATCACAGTGCTGCAGGAAAACCACGCTATATACTGCTGACTGCTGTGTGCATGATACTCTCTGCTTTGCTATCTTCTCCTGTCCAGCCTTCCTCATTTCTCCCTCCATCCCCTCCTCCTCCCCTCTCCAACAGGTTTTAAGCTCTGCCATGACATGTGAATGCATTAATCCCCCCCTACCCCCCACCCAGCTGCAGATTTGACACAAAGCTCTGTGATTTGGTGCATCAGTCGATGATGTGATATGCTAAGCTGTAGACCGAGAGGGGAAAACATATTTGTATCAGATCACTCTGCCACTGAGGCCTGTGTGTTTGTCTGGAGTTTCTGTGCACAGCTATGAGCAAACAATCACACTCCCCAGAGAGGACAGCAGCACACTGCCAGAGCTGCTGTCCTCTTTTTGCACTTTCATGCCATAAGTGGAGTTGGGTGCCTGAATATATGAGCAAAAGAAAAAATAAAAAAACTCAAGATGACAGAGCAGAGGGGTTAGTGAGTTCATGTATGCTGATTCTGATCAGATATGGCATTTTATAAATTTCCTGTACTTCAGCAGTACTGCAGCAAACACCGCAACTACACGCAAATAGCCTTGCACAAAACAATGATAGTTTTAAAAATGGAAACCTGCAGCTACATACAGAGCAGTAAATTCAATATAATAATGCTCATGGGACATTCAAGTTCACGAGTCACACAGTATCTCTGTGCACCCCCACTCATCCTGAACAAAGGGCAGAGGCACAGGAGAAAGTGGGTCAACCTTTCACACCGAAGAGGTGGCAGATGCTCTTCTGACCCACACAAACAAACACGTACAGTACTGTCATGCATGCACGCCCAGGCACATGTAGTGAATGTAAAACTACATACAGGGCTCAGAGTACCTGGGAGATAGCGCCGAATACACAAAAAAAACACATGAAGTTACAACAGACAAGCAAAACAAACAATGCACTCACATACTGTACATAAACACATTTATAACCTCAGACGTGACTTTACATTCTGTCAAGCAGAAGTGGGCATATCAGACGGACCGTTTTGGTTTCTCACACTAAAAAAAAAAAACACACATTCCCGGCAACTCTTTCATCTCTCGGCTACTGCAGCAGAAATGCTCTGCCATTACCACGGAGACAGAAGGCCTCACCATAACAACCACTGAATGGAAACTGCGATGAGCCCCATTCCTTTTATTATAATCATCTTTTCTTTGTACACGCCTTATGTATGATCGACTGTGCATGTAGATATGAGCATACACCCCTGAGTGAAAGCTGCAGTGCTGGAAAATAAATCACAACAATGACAACATCGATACCAGCACCATCGACAAAGACAACACAGAGACAAACATCCACGACAGCAACACCAATCAAGAACAAGAATCTGTACCTGAATCTTCATTTTCCAACAGGAATTCATGTTTGGATCCTGAAGCTACCTCACCTCTGTCTCACACACACACACACACACACACACACACACACACACACACTCTCACGCAGACAATGGTTCCTCAGGGAGGTTACATGCCCCCTCTGTAAATCCTCGAGGTGAGCCGAGACGGAGAGAGAAAAAATACAGAGAGCCAAGCCTCTGCAAATACGGAAGTGGAGCCGTGGCAACAATGTCAGCCGTCGCCTTGGCGACTGCAGCTACGGCAGCACAGTGCGGAAACAAAAGACAGACAGAGGAAATGATAGGGAGAGATGGCAGAGGGAGGTGGAACAAGCGGCTGCCCTACATTTTTTTTTTTTCCCCACACACATACACAGAGGCAGAGCTGCTGCTACTTGTCCGGGCTTGCTCTCCCTCTCAGCTGCGCGCGCACACACACACACACACACACAGAGTCATTCCGGTACTGCAATCCCATTGGCCGAGCAACCACTTCCTCCAGCTGATCTTGATGAGAGGTGGGGGAGGGGCAAACGGTTTTTGAATCATTCATGAGAGGGAGGTGGTGTCCTTTAAATAGACTCCCTCTGCTGTGCACACTGAGCTTAACTTTAAAGTACCTCCCCCTAACCCCACTTAAGCCTGTTCTGCAACTACCTACTATACACATGCACGCACACAGCCTCCTCCCGCTGAGTCTCTTACTGTTTAAAAGACAAAGAGTCAGCCACCAAACCTCATATAAACCACAATCATTGTCCACCAATCAGAGATGCTGTTACTGCTGGCTCCACCAATCCCCAGCTGGCAATGAGGGATGTGAGGTGGAGCAGAGCTAACAGGGTAATTTCTCACACACATCCTGACATCAGTACAATACACCGCAGTATTCAAGGGCAAAGCTACAGCACAATCACTCAAATACTGAGCAACACTACAGAACACTACAGGCTGAGGGCCACTTATAAGCACACCAATTAAACCTTTTAATATAAACGATGACTCACTTAGAATGATGATGCTTGTTTGTTAAAAAATAAATAAATAAAGAGCAAGAAATTAACCAACTTTTGATGGATAGGAATGCTGGTTATTGAGGGCAGAGATAAACATACAAACATGGTGTGTTAATTGCAGCCATCTAAAGAGACTAAATCGACCGAAACATGTAAACATCCCCAGCAGGTCACGTACCGTGTGCACAGGCATGTGAAGAATCCCTTAAGCCCCATAAGACTCAACTCTGGGGTAATTTGGAGTATAAATTCATACTGCATATAATTTATTTTACCAAATGTTAGGCTATAATATCGACCTCCCTCGAAGGGTGAATATTGATAAAAAAATCCCACTTTGGATTCCTACCTTGGATGTTTGTGAGCATGTTTTCATATACTGCTCCATGTGTTGTAATCTAAACATATGTGTCTCCAATCTCTTCTGGTGTGCTGACTGTTA
Source organism: Coreoperca whiteheadi (assembly GCA_011952105.1). Taxonomy (NCBI): domain Eukaryota; kingdom Metazoa; phylum Chordata; class Actinopteri; order Centrarchiformes; family Sinipercidae; genus Coreoperca; species Coreoperca whiteheadi. The sequence continues at coordinate 14,032,323 of CM022471.1, forward strand.
ATTGATGACCCCTCATCCTTGCGAGAGACTATGTGTTCTGCGTGCATCTGGCACATCTCGAAGACGAAGGTCTTTGTGACCAAAAGCTAAGATAATACATTTTGTGCCAAGGAGATAAATGTGCGGGTATTTTGATCTTTTTTCTTTGCGGTTTCCTTGCATTATTGTTTTCATGGTAGTTTTGGGAAAGTTTTACCAAACGTTACAGTGACAGAGGAAGAGTTTGACAGCCAAAGACATAGATGAAGCAGTGAGGCTTACGGTTTTCCATTTTCGCACTAAGGACAGATCAGGTCCTTTCCATTGGATCATGAGCTGAGCTGCTCTTTACTTTCATTAAGCAACACTCCTTAAACGGCTTTGGTCTCTAAATACAGCGGGTGCACTGGCCTGGCTCGTGGACTTTGATCAGCTAACACAACGAAGAGATTTTAATTTTAAACACAACAACAACCATATCGCAATCTTTACATGAGGGATGCACCGATCCAACTCCGAGGTGGAAAGTACAGGTTTGAGGTACTTGTACTTTGCTTGATTACTTCCATTTTATGCCACTTTATACTTCTTACTAATTACTTTGCAGATTAAGATATGATGTATGTTACAAACTCACTGTATGATCAGTATATAAAATACAATGCCAAATATGATTAGAAACATTCCAACAGTAAATAAAATAGTGCAACTGAGCTCTGCCTTGAACAGCTACATTTCAGCTTATTGAATGTTCAGTGTTCAGTTATTAGTAGTAATAATTTAATATTATGATAAAACACATTCTGCATAGTATATTTTTTTAATAATTTGTCTGTACTTTTTTACTTAAATGAAATTTGGAATGCAGAACGTTTATCTGTAATGGAATATATTTATATTGCAGCATTGCTACTTTTATTTAAGTAAAGGACCTGAATATTTATTCTACAACTAATGACTTTTTCTCTCCCGATACCTCATCTCGGGACATCTGCTGATACAGATTCCCAGTCCAATACCAATGCTCTCTTTTCCCCAAATGTTAAATATATTTTATGTATACCACATTATGTCAGGTTATACCATTATACCAGATCTGTTTTACAAGATCAGTATCAGCACCAATCCATCCATCCGATCAACCAAGCAAAATTCTCCACTGAAACTGTTCTGGGATGTGATCATGCCATTTTCACCCCTGAACTTCAATATTGAATACGAAGTCCTTATAAGCAAAACGAGTGCAGGTACAAACCCCAGCAGCTTAGAAATGAACAGTGTGAAATTGGACCCAGGCAGCAGTTAAGCGATGAGGCAACCGCAGGCAACAAGAGAGCAAATGAGCTGCTGATTTCACTGAGTGAGGAGGTTTGTATAACTCGCTCTGGAATCCATTCAGAATAACATGGTTTTTAAAGGTGACTATGATGCATCTAATTTTCAGCACAACAAAACAATGTCTCCAATCCTGCCACTTCAGCAACACTAATCCTAGCCTGTTTTAAGACAAATGGATATGATTCAGCCATCAACCCACTTGGGAAGAAAGCAGGACAAAGAAGAAAAGATTGCTAAGCCAAGGTGAGAATAGGCTATAACTGCAGATGATGCAAGCGTAGCCTTCTGGTTGCTCAGCCAACTGAGAGCCCCTTCACGTGAACGAAACTTAAGCTGGTGATCTTTCAGCATGGGTTGACGGCCCCTCTGCAGGTATAACTGAAGGAAAGCTAAGGAAAAAGGTGGGTTATAGAGAATGGTGGTTGGACTGATTATAGCCCAGCTACTGTAAGATGTATAACAGCCTGATCGAGTTTAAGGCAGGAGAGCGGGGCCATACAAAGTCAGAGGCCCAAGAAGAGAGGAAATGTTGGGTGGGCTGGATGGAGGGGTAAAGACATTACAGGCAAAATGTGAAGGGACAGAGAGAAAGAGGAAAGAGAGAACTCTACCGAGGGACAAACATATCAGATATCCTACTGGGCATGAAATTGAGCTGTAATAGCCTTTTCAGTTCATATTCAAATACAGTCATGCATACTGATAACTACAACACTACAGCTTGTCTGCCTGCTGCACGTTTCAATCAAATCCACCTCAAATTAAAGAGAAAGAGACAAGGGGAGAGAGATGGAAATGAAGAAGGGGGGAGATGATGGTCCATGAGAAAAAAAAATCTAAAGGTAAACTCTTCAGAAATAATTTCAAGTTATTTCCTTGTTTAATATTCTATAAAATGTTGAATAACTGCACAGGGATCCTTTGCTACTTGTCTGCTGTAACCATATGCAATGCTTTGATCTGGAGCTTTGCTTTTCATTTACATATCACTGTGTAATGCAGCGGAGGATGGTTTCTGAGCTCCATGTATTCATGGGAAATAATCTTCAGACCAAAATACACAAGCGCAAACATTAAGTGGGCCTCACTGCGGCAGCACAGCCACAGCACGATGCCATATATCCGCCCCAAAATAACAAGGTGCTGACTGTTGCAGCTTTATTGATTTGTAGCGCTCCCCTTCTTTCTCACAATCTCTTCAATTTTGACACCCAATGGAGCACATCTATCTCGACCTTTGAAAGCCGATGAAGATATCCAAGCAGAGGCCCCTGCTGTGAGCATGCGTGACCGTCAGCAGGGCGGTAGGTGGAGGGGGGAATAAACTTTACAGTGACCTCTTTCGGGGAGGCTCGCTTTCAAATGCTATTTCTGGCCAGGCAGCGAGGCCGGCGACAGTACTGTGGCGCGATGTAAAAGTTACAATAAAGAAGCTAAACGGCTTATTCATGAGACAAAGGTTCATTAAGGAAAACACCTGGGTTCAAACTTTTTATACAGTCACCCAATATGAGCTGTGCACTTATTGGACAATTATATTTATTTTATTATAATTATAGTTCTTGTATTGCATCTCTGTCTGTCCTGAAAGGGGAATCTTCCTGAGGTTTCTTCCATGTTTAATTTTATTCAACTGGAGTCTAGACCAATCTGTCCACTCTGAAAATATGAACCCAATGTACTTCTTTGAGAGCGTAACGCCATTCGTGATGCCGAGTCTTTTTCACAGTTGTGTTTTACTTCAGTACAGAGCAGAAGAAGCTCTTTATCACTAATGAGTGACTCAGTGTTATGGCCTGGAGATAACACACTGTACTTAGAGACCCTGTGACTCTGTCCAACACCATATTTCTTCTGTCTTATCAGAGCAGCTGTTGTAGTACAATACAAATGAGTATAGAATGCATGTAACTGAAGTGTAATACCTGTTAATGAAAACTAAATAAGCAAAAAGACAACAGTCCCTAAAGTGTCTCTTTCACAGTCCAAGGCAAATTTGAGCCAGAGTAATCTAGAATAGTACGTTCACCGAACGATTCATTGTCATTCAATTAACTGATAAAACATTCAAAGTACAAGCAGGTGTGGATCTCATCACTATGCAATAAAAGCCAAAGCACAAATGAGCCCAGTCCCCACGTGAAATCAAACTTGCACAAAAGGTGAGATTTATGCTTTATCAAAGGTGTATTCAAACAATGTGCTTTGCTTTTATAAGATAGATGGTTTCATGAATGGTTGTTGAATGACTAATTGGTTGTTTTGGCAAATAAACGTCTGGTAAAGTTTAGGAAAGCATAGGTGCTTGCCACTTCATTTGGAAGCATCCGGGACTGTCTCCCAAGCAGTGGATGAGACTCCCCAATGGGCTGTGAACAGGCAAGGAACATGTGAGAGAAGGGACACACTTGTGTTTAATGGTGGTCAATGTAAAATGTTTTTTGAAACATAAAAGAAAAGTAATGTTTTTTTTTAACCTTTACTTAGACATGGAAGTTTAACACTTACACAGTTACACACATTCACATCTGAAACCAGTACAACCAAAGTCTGGTCTGTCCGCGATGCAGCACCTCCACGGCAGCAGTTGGGGTTTAGTGCTTTGCTCAAGGGCACCTCAGTGGTGGTAAGGAGGTTATTTACTGTGCACCAACATCCACACACACACCACATTAAAGATATGTCTCTCTTAACGTCTGGCAGCATCTGGGCTTATCAGCGTTGGGGGAAAAGGACCAAAAAAAAAGCACTTGCAGCATTTACTGTGTAGACTTAAGCAGTGACTATCAGTATCCACATCGGCACCTGGGGCTGGTGATAACCTTCTAAATTAGATAAGTATTTCACCCGTGCATTGGGGTGTATAAGGAACATAGGACAAAAGCAGACGCTGGCAAAAGATGTAGATCCTGCATCTTTCAGCAGGGCAGAGAGCTACTAAATATGACGAAAATCTCACTAACTTAATTAAACCTCCACGGTATGCGTGTATGTGTGTCTGTGCGTTTGATGAGACGTCTCATCAAAAGCTATTGAGATGCAGACAGCAGCACAGAGCCACGATAGAGGAGCTCATTGTGCGTTTTAACTCTCAACCTGGCTGACCTGACGTCTATGGCTTCAGACAATTAGTCTTACCACGGGGTTAGATGAACAAAAATGACTAACACACCAGCATAGATATTCAAATATAAAACTGAACGAGCACAAATGCACACTGTTTGTTCATTCTTCTTACTGATCGAGGAGAAGTAATTACACTAGCTCTATCCATTCTTTCAACTAAAATCAATGCGCAGGCTAAGTCTGGCTTGAGCTCGGTCTCCTATAAACATCAGCAGCCTGATGAGGCTAATTAAGATTGCTATCATGTCTTTCTCAAATAAAACAGTAGTATAAACAGTTTTAAGGCTCTGCTTTTTATTTTCCCAGACTTTTTCAGCCTCAACTGAGGATTTTTCAAAGGCTGTGTGAACATGATTGATACACTCCATCCAGCCATCTCTTCAAAAACTCTCTTTAAAGCTATCATCTGTGCTGAACTGTTGCTATCAATGTGCATCTCCACAGGAATTACCTCAGTGTGTGTGTGTGTGTGTGTGTGTGTGTGTATAATTATAGCTATCTATCTATATATAAATATGAATAAAATACTTCTCAGTACCCGCCTCGTTCCCCTTTGGCTCTTGTCCACCAGCTATGACATCATCAATCATCACCTGCTGTTAAACAGATGGCGCCCCATTATTGACCCCAGCCAGGTGGAGAAGTCTGCATTGCAAATATACTGATTAGGGTATTTTAAAACACATGCACACACTCAGAATACAATAATATCCTCTTCAGCCACAGCTACACTTTTGCCTTCAAAGATCTTATCAGGATTTCAGGGTTGTAAGCAGCTTCCCTTCAACATGCGAACCCTCAGTGGGAGGCTCCTGGCAGACAAACACGCCTGAGGTTACAAAGCTACCTCTCCTGCATCTAAACTCTCCGTCCCTGCCTTCACCAACAGCCAATGAGCCAAAATAACCTCAGTGAAAAGTCTTTGCTATTAGACCAAGTTTAATGACAGTATGGAGACACAGCAGTGATATAATGTTGAAATGACATGAAGTTGAACTGCTTTACCACTGATCAAGCTGAGGAGAAACCAGCGTGCATCTATTCACACAAAAGCAAACTACACAAAGAGGAAGTATAAATAATTCCTCTAAGTCCTACCATCAGAGGACAGCCTCTTCAGAGGTGTGTTGTTTTGCCAATGAACAAAAGACTACAGTAAACAGAAACTCCTCAGACCGCTTCATTTCTTTCAAACTGCTTGTTTGTAGCATTAGATGCTTTGATGTTCTGTACACTGGTGGGATGCAAGGATATTCACTCCATCTACCTTAGGCTAGCAAACTTGGATTTTACACACCTCTTCCTCTCCCACCTCTGTGCACTGATGATGGATGAAGGATGGAGCAATGAGTCTTCCTCCAACCTACTCCAATCGCCATTTTAAGGTCCAGCGTCATTTGGCTTCCAGATAAATACAGTCCAGAGCAGCAGTAGCAATTTGCATTTAAAGGCTGTTCGTCTTACATGCCTTATGCCTGCAATTCACTGAAAAGTACATTTGCATTTTGAATGCCTGAAAATGCTCGAAACCAAAAAAGCTTAAAATTTCAGTCAGAAGAGGAAACCAGGGAGCTAAAATATTGTGGATGTAAATGCTGTAATTGCTTGTAATTACGTAAAAAAAAGACAAGTTATGTTCAAGATTACAACATTTGAGGAGGAAACATGGCACATTTAGGACAAAATCGCTCTTGATGCTGCACTACAGAACCCATCATGCTGGTTTGGAGGCAGGTTGCAGTCTAGTTTTAGCAAAAACAGAGAGATTAAACAACTCTAATTATTGTTAGGCATCAAAAGGCAGTTTCAGGTTCAAATCCAATGGTCCTGCAAGGACTGAGCTTCTCCAAGATCAGACACACTCTTTTTTTTTTCTACTGCCCCCTGCTGACCTGGTCCTGCACATACCCTCAACTCAACTTCAAAAACAAAAAACCTGTTTTTGGGGTCAGAAAGGAATGAGGCTAACACTTAATTTTACAGGTCAGTTATTTCATAATCATTTCCTAACTAACTAACTATTTAAATGTTTTTTTCCCTGGAGAGTACTATATAATTTGATACTAATGATATTAATGATAAAATAGAGACAAAGGTCTGAGACTGTTCTTCTAGCTTGTTTAGTTAGTTGAGTTTAAAATAAGATATTTTACAGAATTTCCTGGACAGATCTGCTACGTTTAATATTCTTCACATATGTTGAATTGTGTGCTTACCTGTAGACAAGCTGCACATTTTTGCATATTCAACTGCTGTGCACTGACTAAAAGACCGTTATCCTGTGTTAGCATTTAATTTGAATTATTTAACTGCAAGTGTAGGAAGTGAACACTGTCTCTATTTTATCTATGATTACTGCCAAATGAAATAGTTTGTTCCAGAAAACAAAGAATTAGGAGGTTACCAAAATAAAAGAGGCACTGCACTTTTGTGAAATGCCCTGACAAAGCAGTGTAATTCCGGTATTCCAACATAATTACAGTATTGGTGGTTTCTGGTGATTCTGATCTGACTTCTCAACAAGATACGAGATGTGAGAGTCCACTTCTCACAGGGACCTCCACCTCGAGGTAACAATAGTGACCCTTCTCTCTAAACTCATCATTCTCCCCTGTTGCAATCTCAAACAGCCCACATCACACCCCCATTGACATCTAAACTGAAGCTTAATGTAGCATTTCACATCCTTCCACCGTGTTATCACGTCCGTCACCTCAGCCGTGATCCCTGATCGAGGGGAGACAAGATGCTGGCTTCACATGCTAACAAGCCCACTGTTCATCAACATGTGTGCTCTATTTCATCTCCATATGGGTGAACCTCTTACGGCATTGGTTAGGATTGCTCTGTGACATGAAACAGCTGTGAGGGGGTCACATTAAAGCTGCGGTGACTTGCTTCAGATCATTTTTTTATGACACTACAAGACGGTACACTGACGGTATAACGGATGAGAGGCACATCATGGTGTGAAACAAAACGAGCCAGATGTGAAAACACAATGCTGTGTCTTTTACGCAGTTGGATTATCTCAAACTCCCCCTGGAGGGTTGTTTCAACTGTTACAGCAACAATGTCACACTCCAAAAATGCTGTACTCTATGGCCACCGCCGCTCGCTTTAAGAAGAGGGGAGTGCAGCTCCAAGTCTTACGTGCAGTGCTGAATGAGCTAGCTCCCCGGGACACAGAGACAACCTCTCTGTTAAAGAAAATTGCACAGCATATCAAACCGTAACTATTAGGCCTCACATTCTCCGAAATGATCCACTTCACCTCGGGTTAGGAGGAGAGAGACAGAGAGCAAGATGGAAAAAGGTGTGCAGAGGAGCAGACTGCATTTTACAGCCGGTCTTTTGAAGTGATAAGCATGAAGTCAAAATCCCATCGCTCCCAGCTGGCCCACTCTCTAACCTTTACTTTTTCTCCACTTCCATCTCCCACTGCTGCCATCTGAAACAGATTCTGCTATTCCCCAGTCTCCTCTACATTTCATCTTCATCTCCATTTTCCACCAACTCTCCATTTGCTCAAACCTCCTTCCAATCACTGCCCCAATCTCACTCCACCCTGTCAATATTTGTCTGGTCAGCTCTCCGTCTTTGTACAGACAGCTTTAAAACAAATATCATCTGTAAAGAGCAGCGTTTCCACATGAAGTGGGACTGAAATCAGCTCTCAAAGAGGGAGCAGATGGTGATACTTCCCTGATGACATCTTTTGGCTTTTACAGCAGTTCTCCGCTTCTTGTTCCATCCCTCCCTCTTTCATCACACTCGAGGCCTTACAACAGGTTCAACAACCCTTCCTTAAAGTTTAGAGCCTCGTGAGCTGCCTGCTCTTTATCTCAGCCCTGAGTCAACAGTGTTATAAAGCGAAGTCGCTGGCAACTGCCTACACATACACAGGAATTACTTTTCAGACTGCTCTGTTCCAAGCTCAAAAACAAAAAAATGCATTATTCCCCTTTTAGCATATAATCACTAAGTGGTAATTACACATTCATTCTGCTTAGATAAGCACACTTCTATTGCACATTTCAGAGACATCGTTTACATTCTCCTCATTTGTACATAGTGCCCCTTTTCTGCAAGCTCGAGTTTCAGCTGTTTGTTCAGCGGAGTAATCTGGCTCCCTGGGAGATCAACAGCAGTCTATACGTTTTGTATTCAGACAGAGTACTTCGAGTGGTCAATAAGAGCAACACATCAGATCCTCTTCCACCAGCCTCTAAGATGCCATTGTCCTCAATTCTGTGTCATCACATGTCTTTGTCTATCATAGCGAGGCAGTTTCAGCTTACAATCATTTGGCTGGCTTTGTTTCTGTGTGTATGTGTGCAAGTTGGATGACAGACACACACACGGTTTGCTGCTTATCAAAGATAAAAATCCTTTTCCCTTACCCAGTTCTGCGCACTTCCTGGAGTCAGTGTGTGCAGCCTGAAACACAGCAGACTCTGTTCTGTGTGTCAACAACTGTGGATAACTGTCGACTCCGTAAAGTCACACAAAACATACAAATTAAAATAAGTAAATACAACCACCACCCCACCCCCCAAAAAAACCCCAGACAAGTCTTAAGTGCGCACTCGACAGCGAACAGTTTGCCCACACCATCAGCTGTCACAGTTGACTGCACACATACTTTAAAAAGATATTACTCAACATCCACTGCTCTTAACAGATTCATAATGTGACGGCGAATATGTTCGCTCTTATAAAACATACAAACACTTTTCTTTCCCCCGACTGTTTCCGAGAAGCTGAGCAACCCTGGCCTCAACTTGTTTGGTAAACGACTCTGAAACAAACAATGGGTGCATGTGTGTACAAAGCATTCCCAAACATTAGCTATAATAAGAGCAGTGCGTGTGCTTGTGTGTGTGTATGCAAAAAAAACAACAATTATGGTCAATTTAAATTTGCTACCCTTATACTGATTAAAGATGGGTTTCTGTTTCTTGAACACCTATCACTTATCAAGAGCAACACTGGTTTATGTGGCAGCTCAACAAAGTCCTTGGGAGGTGGTTTCCATGGTGATGACTCATTCTCTCCACCTGGTTGATATGAGGAGAGAAGGGGGGAAAAGTGTGTTTGTGCATACAAGCATTCAAAAGACAAGAGCCTGATTCGCTGTAACCCCTGGCAGCGTGACCCAAGGCAACGGATAACGGAGTTGCCACCAGCCTCCTTAGGCCTGTGCGGAAGGAGCCGTGCATTCATATAAACACATCAATCAAAATGATGGAGGACTGACAGCAGGTATCCACAGCTCATGCTCTTACAATCAGGCTTCACCTCAATTTCACAGAGAAGATATTTTTCTTATTCCAGTTGCCCTTGTAAAAGGCTTGAGATCTGCAACACGGGACACTGGTTTAGATGGCGGATGGTATCGGCCCTCTGAGAGCCCACTAGCTGAATACTCATTGACGCAGCAAAGTGGGAAACCACAGCCCTCCAGGCACATAGAGCATTTGACAGCTCTGACAGAAGAAAAGCTGAGGCATGTTGGGGTGAACTTGCTCTGCCTATGCTGCTTCAGTCCTGCCAATAGTACTCTTATTCAGGCTTAGCACCGTTTCTACGGTAACAACATGCTCCTCTCTCACTCTCCCTTCCTTCATGTTGTTTACAACAGACCGTAATTTTGCTCGCTTTCCCCTTATCTTTTTATTCTCTCACCTAGCCCCTCTCTCTGTACTCAATTTCTCCTCTTGGTAGACAGAGGTGAATGTCAATGTGGGGCTGCAGTCCTCTGCACTCTGCAGTGCTCAGTGGAAGCCTCAACAGGAGACCAGGTACTAGTGCATTCATGCAGCTGGACCATCCACAGGCTGAGAAAGGATAAGATAAGCACTGTGAACACAATTTCATGGGTTCAAGAGTGGCTTATGACCCGAGCTACATGTCATGACTCTCGCCGCCTATTATCTTTATCGGTTACTCTCTTGTCTTGAACGGGTCCAGTGGTGCATAAATGTTTATTTCCCAAGTTCAAGAGGCAACATTTGTCTATACCTGCAATAGCAATTAATTTACATAAAAACCTCTATGTCTAAAAATCACCTATGTCTAAGAGTAAAGCACTGATCTAGAGACAGCAAATTGTATCACTCTAAACAAGCCTTATACGATGAATCTTTTTTGAGACACTTGCTGTACGCCTGCTGAAGATGGATCAGCAATATTTTAAGCTGCAGACATTTCCAAGCAACAAACTGGTGTCCTACTCTGCCTATGAGAGCTCTTTGTGAATGCTGTCTTTCTTTTCAACATAACAAGAACAGATTCTCACTCTCAAGCAAAGCATAATAGGGAAACAGTAGCAGATTTGTCCATTAGTTAAATGCTCTTGGTGCACAGTAGACACTCACCTTTGATATAGAAACAAAGCTGGTGTATTTCTACTGATCTGTCCTTCATTTGATTCAACAAAAGAAACATGATGTGGGATGAAAGCTTATTTGGCTCTTTAGATACTCTATGTGAATGTTACACAACTGATCTCACATGGTTATAAAATGTAGTTACTAATTGACACAGAGGACGATCGGCACAGCACAGGTGGGCAATATAGATCCCTGAGAATCATCATTTGGAGGGAAAAGGCATTTTTCATAATTGATTAAAGTTGTAAATTATGTATTGTTTACATATACAATAAATGTTCAAAATCCTGATCCAGTTAATTTAAGTAACATGTTCTCATTTGATATCTATAATTTCCTACATCACACAGCTGCACTGTGCACACTTAAGAAGGCAGTGAAAGCCAGTCAGCTTATTGAAGATGTGCTTCAAAATTGAAAGAAAAAAAATGCAGAGTAGCTTTTATAGCTTTGATGTTTTCGTTTTCTGAATCAGTGTAGCCCATACAAATGTCACTAATATAAAAACCAAAAGGCACAGAATGACCTAAAAAATGTTTTTCTTTCTGCCATTTCAGGAAGGGAAACAATACAGCAGTGTTCTTGCCTTAATGACCTGTGAAAACATGATGTATTAGGTACTTTGTCATACTGGTTTAAACACCACCAGTCTAAACACTGGTTGTGCAAATATTACAAGTGGTAGTTGGACTGCTTTCATTTTCCATTTAAAAACAGTTCCATACTGCACAGATTTTAGCTGCATCTTAACCTTTGAAAACTCGTTACTTGATGATGTGATGTCCATGTGGCAGCCTACACAAACATGTTGCAATGTGGTAATTTAATAAGAGGATTGAAATTATACAGGGCTAAATTTAATTGATATCTTTAAATTAAAATATGTCTTGATCAGGTCTTATTCCAGTCTCAGACTGACTCTAGACATGCCAATTTTAGGCTCAATTCTTTGTCTCTCCTGTCTACCAGTATAAACAACCAGAGTAAATTGATCCTGTTTGGTTCCATACTGAGAAAAAGTCCTCAAAGCCTAAATCAAAGTTAATAACAGTTTACGCCATTGTGCCATTTAAGGCTCTCAAGTAGGCTACAGTGATGTACGGTTACAGTCGAGTCATTCTGGTCAAAACAGAGACAGACAAACTGAGGCGGAAGCAGTTATGTCACTGTATTACACCTATTAAGGGCAATCCTAGTTTATTACAACTTGGGTCTCATTTGAATAGTTTTGTCCATCATTCCTATCGATAAAAAAAACAAACATTGTGTCATCACCTTAATTGTTGAGATCTGGGAACATCACCAAAAATAAGTCAGATGGGGCAGGTTAGCCAAACTCACTTGCTGGAGAAAACAAAAGTGAATGGTAAAAGAACGGTAAACATCCATTATCATCGATCAATAAACTTTCTGCTTCAACTTTGACCTGCCATACTTGAAAGAGTTGTGCATTCAAACCCTTAAAACTACGAGTCCCAAGTTGTAACTAAACTGGAATAATCTTTTAACCAGCCACACTCACGGCTCTGCGAGGCTGAACTTTGGCATAACAATGCTTTGAGCTAAATACAAATGTCAGCATGCTAACATGCTCATAATGTCAACGCTAACATGCTGATGTTAAGTATAAAAAACGTTTAACATGTTCACTATCTTAGCTTAGTGTGGTAGCATGATAACAGGCTGATGGGAATGTCAGTATTTTTGCAGGTATCTGGCCATCAACCAAAATATTGGTCAAGTAAAAATTTTGACCTGATGAGGTTGCTAGATGAAAAGTCAAAGAATCGCGAATGTTCATTTATCCTGAGCTACACATAATTAAAGGTCGGGGGATGACCAAGGTCACTAGGATAGACAGACCGACATGCTGCTAAAAAGCGCTTTGTGATACACAGGTAGGGTGCCTTGGTCTAAAATGCAGCTTTTCACAACAAAACAACACCAGCACTGGTTGACTGAGGTGATGATGCCACTGTGTGCGCACTATAGGTCACCGCTGCAGAATTACAGTATAAGCAGTCATTGCATTTTATACAGACAAGTAAAAATTTCTGCAATTGAGTCAACATCTGCAGCCATTGGGTATCTGCCTCCCCGGACAGCCAGACAGCAACAAAAAGGAGTTCACAGTGTGGTCACAATAGTGAATCCGTAGGCGGAGAGATAAACTATGCTAATCTTTCTCTGGATAACACCATGAGAGGATGATGGAGGATGAAACAGAGGAGGTGGAGGGAGAGGAGGAGAAGTTGGAGAAAAACAGATCAAGACATTTAGGGAGATGGGGATTGTACATAAATAAGATGCAGCTTCATGGTACGAGACTCTGGTGTGTATTTGGGCCTACAGGAGTTGATCGACAGCCGGGAATCTTATTATCATATCTTTCACTTAACGCACAAGAGACTTATTACGTGCCTGTTTGTTGCCATGTACTGGCCTCCACAACGGAGTATGACAGATCTGTGAGTCCTCTCATATGTTCATTATACATCTGGGCTGTACAGCTCCATATGAATGGCATGCATTAGGCAGCCACTGTGCGTCAGACTCCACAGAACCAGACGACAGGCTGCGGCGAAGGAAACATCTGCAGTGTCTCATCAGGAAGATGAATTTGGCTGCTGTTGGAGAGCTCAGAGAGCCTCCACATTGATCTGGCTGGCAGTAGCTGCATGTTCGGGGGCCATGTGAGTCACAGGATTCAAGTCAGCATGTCACAGGCAATTAAACAGTGTCCTCAGAGATCCCGCGAAGACACCTTCCAGAGAACAGAAGTGCGACAGAAAGCTCTGGACGGAGAACAGAGCAGAGATTGAGGCAGCAGCATCTCAAAACGGAGAGAGGACCGCAGCCTTTAATGTGGTGATTTCATTTCTCCCTGATGGAAATAACTTCATTAACTTCATCATTGTTTGTTCATCTCTGGTTATCTACTGTCTCTTCACTTGTGTCTCCGTGCACTATAACCACTGCTATAAAAGAGATGTTCAAAAACTGAGAAATCCACTTCCGTAACTCTGCAAAAATTAAATTGGCTCCCTTTAATGTATTCTGGCGAAATTGGTGGCTTTCAACAGCTGAGGGCTTTTTTGAGTTCAGGTGCACTTTCTGTTCTTCCAGTGTGCGACAGGCAGAACAAATATCTGTGTGTTAGTAGGTTAATAGCTATATATCTGTCGGATTAGGTTATACAACAGCCCACATAATATGTAAATCATGAGATTTTCATTTGAAAATGTGGTTTTTTTTTCCCCCTAAGAGAACACCTGAAAGCAGTTTAATGTATAGACATATTTACTTACTGGGTAAAGTGTGTCTGTATGTATGTGTATGTGTGTGTGTGGGTGGAGGTGGTGGAAGGTGATGGTAGAGGGGTTAATTAGAAGATATCGTCTCCTCTGAATGTCTCTCTCTCTGCTAATAGCTGCTCCTCTGAAACCAAGAGCTGAGATACACACAGCAAAGAACGCGCCCCCTCACACTGGAGACAAAGCAAACTCTCTTTTGGCTCTATATCATACACAACATTACGCCATGTCTACTAGAATATAGAGCAGAAAAGGGACAGTAATTATTTCCTGCCATTCCTCTCAAAGCCTATTTTCTGCTGCTACATTTCAATTGTAATCACATACAGTATAGAAAACGTAATACAGCACAGACGGTCACAGCTACCAAAAGACAGTAAAATAACCCATGGTGCCATCACAGGTGCTAATGAAATGAAATATTTAACAAAGTGAAGCAAAGCCCTTCCTCACAAAAGTCAAGGCCCGGTCGTCATGTCAGCTCCACCACATTTAATTATGTTTTTTAGCACTTCAACCTCAAGTGGCTCAGCACAGCCGGGTCCTCCGGGAGACTCGTGCAAGTCCTGCACAGACGGGCTGACTAACAACAGCAGCTGCTGGCGTGTGTGTGTGTGTGTACCTGCATGTCCTCGCATGTGTGTTGCCAGAAAGAGAGCCGAGAGAGAGACACGAGGAAGAAAAATAACAGCAGCAGCTTTACGGACTGCAGTAAATATACTGTGTGTATTAAATCCTGTAAGTTAGTGCTGAAACGATGAGTCAATTAATCAAATGGTTGGGCGTTTAAGTCATTTATCAAACAAAAATGTCAAACATTTAGTGGTTTTGGCATGTCAATTTGCTGCTATTCTTTGTTATCTATCATTGTAAATTTAATATCTTTGTGTCTTGGTCAGATAAAACAAACAATGTGTTGATGTAACTTATGAAACTTGTGATGGGCTATTTCACTATATTTTGGACTAAAATATGAATATCAAACCAAGTTAGTTGCAGCCTAATCTCTATAAAACAGATAGCTGCATATGAATGCAGAATCTGTAAACAAGGGACAAGATTTTATTGGTTGTGTTGGAAGTGTTCTGGTTTCTGTTTACAGTCCGAGTGGTATTGACCAATCACATTGGAGCGGGCTTGGATTACATGCAGCTAAACAGTCCGTGTGGAGAGCATAAGAGGCCATCGTCTGCATTGAAATCATCATCATCAGACGATAGCTGATGGGTTCCGAGACTGCTAATCTGACAGTAAAAAATGACTGGCGCACGAAAGCGGAAGTCTTGGCCTGGATTTCCGTTATCCGGATATCCATCAGAAGCCCTGAAACATTTGCCATTACCAGTTCCGAGAATGGTTGCAGCCTTACTGCCTACGATCATTACACCGAAGCACCACAGAAAAACATAAAACATTTACTTTTTGAATTTCTTCAGTTCTCTCTCAGTAATAATTTTGTATTTACTTTATATCAGTAGCTAATGTAGCTAGATGGGATTTTTGCAGAGTCTGAAATCTTTCTGAATACCATTAACGGCATATGTAAAGTTTTAAGACACGCAGCATTCATACATTTATAAAAACTTTTGCCAGAATAGCGAGAATCCCATTCCGCCCATGTGTTATCCTCTCTCTCCAGCTTCTCCTTTATAGACAGGCCGGGGGAACCTTTTGGCCTCAGAAAATCTAGACCAGGATGAAGGTACGTGTGTGGGTGTGTGTAAGCGAGAAAATATGTGCACACACACGTCTTCATTTGTGTAACCTTAATATCAAATGTGTGTGTACAGACTGTCTGTGGGCGTGTCAGAGGGAGATAATTTGTGCATGTATGTTCACCAGTTACATCTCAAAGAAAACACATATATGGCTATTTGTGTGTATACTGATAATTTGTCCTTTTACCATGTGCAATGTAAACTGATCACATCCTCTGCTCCCGACTTGATGTGACCACCTTCAGTTTACTCCTTATATACTCAAATCAAATCCTGATAATTCAGGATTTCATGCCTTTTTTACCCAGCCCTGAGGCTTTCTGGGTGATTATCATGGCATTTCCATTTGCAAGCCCCTGAGCACAGCAATCTGGAGGGGACTGATTTGGACAGTTCAGATCCACCAAATGTTTGGAAAATGTTTCCCCACCTCAGGGCTGGGAACATATTTTCTAAACTCATTTGTAGAATTTAATCAAACAGTATTCTTTGGACAATATTTTACTATCTGCCATCTCAGCCAAAATGCTTCAACTACACCAAAAGAGCAAGAACGCCATTTCAAATATGAAATTTGAGGAACAAAAACAAGTTATGTCACTATACTAGAAGTGCTTCGTTAAATCAGCAGACAGACACATTAAAAAGTCCATGTCTGGAGGCAGTGCTGAAAGTTTTTGCTGTGGCAGTCAGTGTTTGATATTTGTCTCTACAAAGCCCAACTCCATCAGTGCCCAGGAGGCACCACCAAACATCAGAGGGGAGACAGGGAGTCTTCTCTGTCCTTGACTCCAACACACACTTATTGAAGGACAAAGCTTCCAGCGCTCTCTATGCTTTCATAAAAAAAAAAAAAAAAAAATACATGCAGCATCAAAAGGGCGGGTATCAAGTATCACAGTGTTCATTGTGTGCGCAGTCACAGATATACTGCTAAACATAATACTAGTGCGGGTGAGGCCCTGTACGTTGGTGTGAATACATGTGTGAATGTGAAAATAAAAAAGCTACAGCTGCATGCACTGAAGCTTTGCTATAATTCTCAGTTCGTTGGACATTATCACATGCTCATGTAAATGACTACACTTACAGTAAAAAAAACAGCGAGTGACATTGCAGATGGGGTTAAAGAGGTATATAATCATCAAAACAAACATTGACAGCTCAGTATGCATTTCCCAGATACATGGCAGGACTTGCTTTTTCTCCTTCCCTACCTGCCAAACTGTGCCAGAGCTTACTTTATTGTCAACTCATGCATAATCCATTCGCTGCACATCTTATCAAAAACCCCAGACTCAAATAAATCTGACCGTATTATTTGCCAAGGCTGACAAATGTCAGGGAACTTTTCTTTTTTTCTTTAAAACTCTTGCTCGCCAAGTCTTTTGATGCTGTTTTTAAAATATTTTTTAAACCTCAATTTATCTACCCAAACATGACTTCTCAAGTGGAGGACCACAGTGCACGGACAAAGTGCCCATAAGCAAATACCCAAAGAAGATTTTGAAAAAGACAAATGAACTTGAGTGGAGCTGGAGGAGAGAGGCCAGAGAGGGGCCAGAAACATTTCAAAACGAACAACTCTTTCTAGTGACTAGGGAGTAACAAGTCCTTATGTCCACTAACTCACCCTTCCTACCTGCTACTAGCTAGTGCGAACTGTGAAGATGAGGCGAGACCACGTGTCACACACACTATTGTGCAACTCTTATATTTACTGTATTTGTGGAAATGTATCAAGTTAATGAGACGGACTTCCCACACACAATCATAGAAATAAGGAGCGGCTGAAAAACGGTACATCATTTTTTTTGTGCATCACATCGTTTCACTATCAGAATTTGATCCATTCAATCAGATAACATTTGGAAAGTCTAGAAGAGCCGCATGGAATTATTGTATCTCATTCAAGTTAGCTAAACTGGAGGTCTCTGGTGCGCACGGTCTATGGGCGCTGGGGCCGGGGGATTCACCAAGCTCTGGGTGACTTGTTGACTCACTTGAAAAAGGGACTCTCTTTAGTGAGTGACTCATACAAACTCAAGTCAGTAAAAAGAGTAAAAAGAACCTGCCATCTCTACTCTGAAGGAGCAGCTGAGTAGCTCTGAATTCTAAGTAGAGGAATGTTCTGCTTTTTTTTTTGAGGCGCTAAAAGACCAGTTGTGTTGTCTAAGAGGGCCAGATGGGCCTTTGCTCTGTGACTAAACTCTCGGCACGCACATCCACATACACCTCCAGGACCCTCAAGCTGATCAGCATTCAAAGTAAACACTCGCCATTTTCCCTCTCCTCTTTTCTTACACTCCGTTTCTCCTTCCTCCCCTCTGCTGATAGTTCCACAGGGAGGACGGGAGTTGCTGCTGTTTATCCACTTATTCCTCGGGGGAAAAAGGAGACTCAGGCAGCAGGAGTCAGACAGAGGGAGAGTGTGATGATGAGAAGAGAGACGTGGGGTACAATCTTTACACTGTTGGCAAACATGGTGGCAGGGAGACCAAATCCCCCCCAGATGTTCTAAAGCTTACAGTTTCACTTTTATTTCCCAGCTGACTAGGGCAACTTTGCTACGACTGCTCTTAAAGTTTAAACCCCTTAATCCTGTAAACCATGCATTGTACAAAAAGATATCTAAACTACACAAACAGACACCATTGTTTAACTTAACAGCACGACATGTAACCAGTTTTGGAATGAATCCCAGTTCACTTTCACTTCTGCAATGACTTGATGATTTTGAACTTCATAGTGAACACAGATTAGGGCAGCAATGGAATCATCAGTGAGGTATGTGTGTAAGTAAAAATACATATGTTAGTGCAAGTTTACAGCAAGTGCGCAGTATCACATGTACAGCCCAGGAGGCTAAAAACACAGCGCCATATGCAGCATGAAGAAGCCTCTTAAGAACACCTGTGCTGCTGCACTTAGCGCCCAGGATCTATTGTGATCCGATGAGGCCGAGGAGAAAGGGCAGGCCACAGACATATTGTCTTAGCACCTCGCTTTGTTCCAGAGCTCAAAAAAGCAACTGCACTCTGAGAGCACTTCATGGTGTGTTTGATGGTGCTGGAGTAAAGAAACAGAGGAGGAAAAGATAAAGTAAAGAAAAGCTTGCATGCGAGACGGAGAACGGGTTTTGGTAATGATCGTACACCTGACTTCTTTGATTATTATTGACAAATCAAATGTGAAAGCAAGCTCAGACCTGATCATTCATAATCGCGTCAGATGTAAAAGGTTTAAGGATTTCTGAGAGTAATCTTTGGATTCTGAGAAAAGTCAGAATTCAGAGAATTAAGTCAAAATCCTCAAATCAGAAATCTGTGATACGCTCAGAACTTTTCAGATGTGGCACTAATCCTCTTTTGTATAAGCAGTGGCCTGATAGGTTGCTTGAGGCCTTTATTTTGGCAGATCTGGTGGTTTCGAAATTACAGATGTTTGTGTGGAAGCTGTAATTATCCTGATTGGTATAAAAAAAAAAGAAAAAAAAGTAGCAGAGATGATGAATAAAAGTGCTCTGAGTTGGTGATTTTACGGATTCCTTTTGTAAATTTGAAATAGCCAACGATTTACAAAACACCATGAACAAATCCTGTATTTGGTACCTTTAAAAGTCCACTATGAAACTGCAAAACCAGATGGCCTACAGGCAGCTTAAGGCACAAATGGAAAAGCAGACCAGACTTTAAACCAACCTCATTAGATGATAAACCCACAGGCAGGACAGAAATAATTTGTTTGTGAAAGAAATCAGAATTGATGTTGCTGTTAGAATTGGCACTGCTGGCATTAAAAAAAATGAACTTTCTGATTGTTCAGAAGGACAGGACACCTGCAGTAACTTTCTCCACTTTATATGTAACAAAGAGTTGTTTGTTAAAAAGTACAAACTTCACGCCATCAGACCTAGTTTAAAAACCATGGCAATAAAAAAAAAATTAAATTGACTGGATCAGAAGATTTTGACTATGGCAATGGCTCCGCTTGTAGATACTATGGCCTGTAGCTCCTGCTAGCTACATTCTTGCTTTTCATCTGCGGACCTTGAGCCAGATAAACCACACCAGGCAGATCCCCCAGGAGGAGAGGAAAGACAGCCAGGATTGGAGCCAAGCTGGCCCAGCTTGGACTTAAGGCTGCTCCTAGCCAATGTCTGGTCTGGACGAAATGGGACTCAGGCTGGCCAAGCAATGGGAATGAGAGACTGTTGTGCCCACATCTTTACAGAGACCTGCTCCACCAACATCACCGGATCAAGCACTTGATTGGCGGACTCTGTTCCGAGCTGAAGAAGCGCAAGACTCCGGCAAGATGAAAGGTGGAGGACTGTGTGCTTACATTTAGCAGATGCTTTTATCCAAAGCGACTTCCACACTCACATACCGAAGGCACAGCTTCGGAAATTTGGGGTTTAGTATCTTACTCAAGGACACTTCGAAACATTGGCTGGTGCAAGCCGGGATCGAACCACCGACCTTCCGATTGGTGGACGACCGCTGTGCCAGCCTAGCTCTGCTTGGTGCTCAAATGCAGGCAAAGTGGATGGACGCTTTCTCACAAATGTCGAACTTTTCGTGTTAAGATGAAAACCATATTATCATCATCATAATCAGCTTTTTACATTCCATCAAATGCAAATAAAAAAAACAGTGCTGCAGAATTATTTCCTGGGTGTATATGTGTAGGCTATGTATAACTATATTGATTTATTTAATTTTGTTTATTTCATGTTACCCTATTTGAATATTAATTTAATTATCTGCTATTTTCTATGTGTGTAGCATGAAGGTTCTCCAAACTTTCATTTCATTCATACAGCCTTGTGTTGTAAAATGATAAATAAAATTATACCTTGTTGTAAATAAAAAAGGAACAGACATGATAAAGTTTTTAAGGCATCTGGTAAAAATGTCTTCCTGTGAATAAATGGTAGCCAATTACTTTTTTCTGGAGGGAGTAAAAATAGGCTTTTAGCAACTTTATTAAATGTATGCAAACATGCAACATCTCATGAATACTGTATTTTTATTATTCCTGGCATCCTATAAGCACAGTTGAAGAGTGAATAATGCTATTTAAAAATATCATTATTTAAAAATATTGGAGAACTTTTCAACAAGTCCTCCAAATTAAACAACAAAATATATCCTTAGTCAATTCCCTCCAGGACACACAAGCGTTTTCTGTTTGACAGGAGGACATAGTTTGTCTGTCTAACCATGTGGTTAAGATTCAGGAACGACCGCATTCATGGTTAGAATAAACCAATATTCACTGTCAATAACAAACTCCCGATAGACAAGACTCATAATTCGTACAGCAACTAGAGAGTTTTGTTACTTAAACAAGAACTAATGTCATGTTTGGCCATTTGCTGAAACTACTGATGCTCTCTTTTTACTTGGTAAAACAGTCTCGAACTTTTCGATATTACTCCCCTGCCTCTCTCTACCTCACTAGAATTTTTGGGACCTGTGCAGATGTGTGTGATATAACGCCTAACTGACAATCACTCCATTGTCTTCCTCATATGTAAGTCGCTTTGGATAAAAGCGTCTGCTCAGTGACTAAATGTAAATGTAATGTAATGTAAATGATATAAGATAGGTCTACAAGTCAGTTTGTGGAGCTAAGATCAGAATTCCCCCTTGCTATTGTGTAAAAAAATAAATTCATACTTTATGTGATAAAACCACCCCATAATCCTCAGCTGTGTTCCCATCCATGGGAGTTTGTGACCTGCTTTGGCCTTTTAACTCTTCACATACCTGCTTGTCCTTGTCCTTGTCCTTTGATTTCCCACTGCCTGACACCCGCGATGAGGTGACATCACGGGGGATGACAGAGATTTGGTGCAGTGGCATGTTCATCCCAGCAGAGCCAACCAGGGACGCTCACAAACACACTTCCTGTCCCGCTGCCAGAGCAAAGGGCATGATGGTCTGAACTACGACACCTTGCTCGCACTGCCCTGCAGAGGACACACAGAGGACAGATGGTGATTAGCTACGAAATGACAAAATCATATTTAAATAAGATATAAAACCATACTAAATATCGCTGCATCAGGAGGGTTGAAATCCACGTCCAGAACAAGAAATGAAAGTCCTGAAGTGGCAGAGCTGCAGTTTGGGTTTTCATCTGGTCTGCTGATCACGGACCTCTTCTGAAACTCCGGTTCTTCAAACTAAATTCAGATTTTGATGAGAACGGCCCTCTGCATCCGACTCAATCTCTGGAGTAAACTGAGCAAGTTCTTTATAGTAACATAACTTTATTTACATAAGCAAGCTGAGATAACCAGTTGAATGTACTGATGCGAGTCATTCACACATCTCATTTATAGACCTGCAGACCATATAAATTGTTTTTAGTGATTTACAATTGCATACATACTTTAGACTTTCATAAAAAAAGGCAAAAAAAAACCAGATGGAATTTTTCTGCTGTATTTGCTTGCGTGTAAATGAAATTGTGAAAGTGAAACAACATTTTTTACAACTGTGAACTGTTCTATAATAATATTTTGAGTGATTATCACTAAAGTTTTGTCAACTTTTATAGGTGCCTATGTTTTTCTTGTATTTTGGGTAAAAAAAACAAAAAACAAAAAAAGATACAAAGGATACCTTGCATGTGGGTTAGGACAGTTTGAAAGGCGCTAAACAAAGACAAAAGTGGATTCATAAAATTAACCAAAATGGGTCATTTTGGTCTCTTGTGATTTTCCACAGGAGAGCAGAGGTTTGTCTCAGAATAACACGGGCACAGAGTCTAACAAACTATCACAGAAGTGATCCCCGACATGTGTAAGACATGTAAAGAGGTGAATCTGTTTTTGCAGAAATTCACTTTTTTCGGTGGTGTCTGTGGCTCCCCGTCGTTCTTGGATAGATTCAGACAGAGTCATGATAGCAGCAGCAGCAGTATGTCCTGGGGAGTATCACAAGAGAGTTTTACATATGGGTTATTTTAACTTCAGTTAATGCAGCCATCTGTACAGCCACTGACAGCAATTAAGCTTTAGCTCCTTCTCACAACTAGGCCTGTACGAAGGCCTGTTTACCAAGCAAAACCTCAAGCTTCGCAGTATGAAAGTGACAGGATTAAAAAACCAAAAAGCAAGCAGACAGATGGGAGGTCAGTGAGATGGTAGTAATCAGAAACCAGCGTTGATGGCGTGGGTGGGAGAGGGCTTTGGCGGTGGTGGTGCAGGGTTTGGACTGAGAATGCCAAACGAGTTCACTGAGGAGAAGCTTCAGAAGCAGACCAACACAGCCAGAGCTGCCACTTCAGTTCATCACGACACTGTCTGATAAGTATCAAGTTATAGAGGTGATTATGCTCATATGAACTCACTGACACACGCAGTCAGCGGCCATATCAGCTTCTTGTGCAACATCTGGCTGTCTCAGCTCGGTGCCAAAGAGGGCGGGGGATCATGTGTTAATAAAGGCCAACCAGAAAGCACCTCAGCACCCATTAATACATTTCTCCAGCAAACTAACAAATTACCTTATGTTTGCTCACATCACAGATAAACATATCATCAATTTTGTACTCCCTACTGTTTATCATAGCAGACTACTAAAAGACTGAATATGACTTCACACGTGACCTGAAAACAACTCCTATTTGATGATGATGTCTTTACGTCGCTGGTAATATCCTAGTGTAAACCTCCAATTTTGCATTTGAAAAAGCCCGTTATGATGCCACTGCATGTGTTGGCTTTTGGCTAGCTCTGCTGCCAACACACTGGAAACCATCAATAAAAGACATAAGATGGCCTATCTACATCCATACACAAATCATTTAACTCTCTTGTCTGCATGCCATGATACTTTCCTTCCGAAGCTATCATTTTCGATTATGTTAAAAGTTAAGTGGATTTTGTGACTTGAATGCACAGTGAAGTCATTTAATCCCTTTTGGTAATTCTATCTTCATCATGAGCCATTATGTGACCTTGCTGTGAGTTAGTGAGCTATGGTTGAATAATGCAGGTCACTTTGATGGGCAAAGAGAGCACACACAGTCATATTGTGTGTGTTTGTGTGAGGCTAATGAGTTACAGTAAATGAGCGTGGGTCAGGGGACAAATGTACCCGCCTGAGGGCACCACCACATGGTAGCCTCATTAAAGCTCCTGCTGTACAATGTTTGTATTAATTACAAAGTGGGCAGTTTTGTGTCCTTTCCTGAGCTTTGTTGTGAAGTAAGAGGGATGAACAAAATAAGCCAAGATGATCTGTGTCATGTATATATGTACTACATTTGCAGAGCTGTGGTTCATCACTCAAATGTTTTTGTGGCAGTCCGATGAAACAACCAACAGCATCCATCAGTGTGGCCACAACACAGACTGCTGCTGCACCAGGGAGCTCGTTACTATACATCTAAGGAATAACAACTGCAGTAAAATCCTCCACTCCACTCTTAATTGGCACTGTGTTTCAAGTATTTGTTGAACTGAGGGGCTGCACTAAAGGGGGGAGAGATGTGGGAGACTAGTCGGGATTACACTTTCGCCATACATATATATATAAACTTTCAGTTCAGTGCTATAGCGTGAATATTTTTAGGATTAATAAAGCTAAATTCAATCTGTCAGTCAAGATGTCACAAGGTCCCTTGGATGTGAGATCAGGCCTTTTACCAGTTGTGTGTATCCTCCGGGCCGGCTGCCAGTCAAAGAGTTCACTGCAACAATATTAATAGCTACAAATCCTACGGCACTCCAGCCAATCACAATCCAATTTGAAGCTGACCTGTTGCCATGGCAGCAGCTCCACGGGTCCTGTTAAGCTGTTAAGGGGACAATAGTTTTGGATAAATGGTTATAAGAAAGTCTTAAAATGAGAGCAAGGATGGTTTTTAAGTACCAGGGATATTTATTATGGTGATATGATCATATCGTGTTAATTGTTTAATAAATTCTGTTATCTAAATTAATGATTCAAAGCAAACTGTAATTTCAAAATTAGAAATGAGTTATTGACAATTGAAGAGTTTTAAGACGTAATGTGCTCAGTGGAACAGCTCGGTGCACTGAAAATGTATATAATTTAAGACAGACTGAATTGTCATTTTATTTCACTTTATTCATTTAGCCTGACATTGTGATCATGTTGGCTGATTTCTTTGTTTTGTCCTAACCAACCAGTAGTAGCGAGTGACGAATCTGTCCTGCCGAAGTAATTTTCAGTTAACGTGGAAGCTACAGTATCTGTTGCCAGGGGAACTTAACTTAAAGGGCAACTGCAACGATTCTACACATCAAAGTCTGATTACGTGTCATGGGGAGTACAACTGCATATGTGAAACAAGTTGTATGACGCCTTTTGTGTCTTCCGAAGGAGCTGCGTGAAATCTGATAAATTGCTTCAAGTGATGTCACTTGAGTCAGAGTCGGTTTGGGTCAAATGATAATGATGCTGAAACAAAGCATACCTTGCATGTGGACAGTTTGAAAGGTGCTAAACAAAGACAAAAGTGGATTCATAAAATGACGGGGGGGTGGGGTTGTTTTAAACTGTCCATTGTGAGTCTGAAAATGTTATATGAGCGCAATGCAAAATCGGTGGAGTACTCTTCATGTTTTTCCACATTGATCAAAGAAACATTGCAATTCAAGAGTAGTAAGAACAGTTTACAACAACTTGTGCAGCTGTGGGTTTCTCTCTCACGCTTGTTGCTATTTTTCCATGAAGACTGCAAGATAGCTAGCAAGTTATGTACTGTAAGAAGAGGACTTCTACAATCTTAATGGCGCTTACTAAGCTCTTATTGATCAATTGCTTCTCTAAATTGGGGAAACCAAACAGCAGACAGACAAAATTAGTACCTAGCTGGTGAACATAGTGGAACATTTATCACAGAAGAGCCAGATATTTCCCTTGGGAGTTGGTGGAGACCAAAAACAGAGCTAAAAAGGAGAGTGAATTTTGGAATTACATACACAACTCCAAATGAATGACAATGTTGATCCATGTCTGCTGGATGTGTAAATAAGCCACTATTTACTAATACATTCACCATATCAGCTTCATTAGACTTTCGTTCTGAGAACTCTTTAAAATCCACAACAATATCTTAATAAAAGATTGTACACTGCCTTTGGGCAGTCCGCTTTCTCTGTGAAAGCCACAACTCCAGACAACATAAAGAGTTGTAGTTTTATCAGTAGAGCTAGTCAAATTGAAAAATCAGTTTAACTCTGTCACCATTCACTTAGCATTTTATATCCTTGTTTTAAAAATTGGTGTAACATACACTTGTTGCTGACATGGTGTGTGTGTGTGCGTGAGACGTTTACTACTCGGTGTAATACTCGGATAGAGTCGCAAACAAACTAGAAAAACAAGACCCATAATACGATGTGTAGAGGTTTTAAATGTGAGCTTTAAATGACTCTGTAGCGCCTTTCTAGTCTTCCGACCACTCTAAGCGCTTGAACTACATGTCACATTCACCCCATTCATACGCTGAAGGCAGAGGCTATAATGCAAGATGCCAACTGTTCATCAAAAAGAATCTACAGACACACCAATGAATGTGTGTGTGCAGTTTGGGGTTCCAAGGACACGTCGACATGTGGAAACCATATTGTACCAGCTAACTCGGGTACAATACATCAAATGGTAACATTTATGTTTAATATTGTACATGGTCCCTTTCCAAAAAAAATAAAAAATACACTTATTTTTAAAAAGGTGATAATGTCAATGTTGTGTTTGTAGTTTGTTATGCTGCCCACAAGTGGCCAAAAAACCCCAACAACTATTAATGTAGGATTCAATTTAAAAAAGGGAAAAACTGTCTCTTAAGGGGCTAATGTGATTTTGCACACATTTATGATATTATGGCATGAGAACAAATATTGTTATACTATCATTATATTGATGTCAAGGCCAATTTCATTGTCTAGCCCTAGTTAACCACACATCTGCTAGAGGAGAGTCCTGACCACAGGAAGTCCGCAGAGAGAAAAGGCCATCAAAATGTATTTATTTATAAATAGCTTTAGCTCCTATTATCCCACTGAAGTCCATTTATTTTATAGAAAGAAAATTCAGCTCTTCTCCTCTCTGCTCCTGCGCCAGGTAAATCACAGTCACCTTCTCCATGTTCTGCTCTATTGAGTTTTGCCAAGAGGCCCCTTGGTGTCCCTGCTGTCAGATAAGACCTGAGATATGGCTGAGAGCCCGTTTGCCGCTTCTGATTCATATCCAGGCAGAAAGGCTCGGCTGTTTATCAGTCAATCCTAACATTACCGAACTACAGCTATAATCTATATTTAAAGAGGTGTCTTCCACGAGGATTGGCGGGTTATGAAAGAGACTGGAAATCAGATAGATTAAGGGTCTTAAAAATGTCGGGTTAAACAGATATTTAAACTATATTCTGGATTCCAAGTGAGTGAAATTAATGAAGTCTGTAAACTCATTACAAAAGGAAAAGAGTTTGTTCTGCCTCTTAATATGTTATTTTACGCTGATATTACACTTTTAGAGAGAATCATTCAGAAACTGAAAAAAAGATGAAGTTCTAATTTGACTGTCGTGCCCACTGCAATAACACAGTTGAGTATGTAGCGCTCTTCATTAATACAGCTCTCATAAATTTTACTTCCACAGAAATGTATTCCGTGTTCATTTGGCAGGTGCAGTATAATGCTTGAAAATGGTATTTTCTTTCATTGCGGTTCCCTCTGGGGATGTGTCACATTGTCGCTGAATCCTTTTATGAGAAAGGACTTGATATAAAAAAAAAATAAATAAAAAAATGCTACAAATATGCCTGTATGCTGGACCAGGGCTCCTATTGAAAAGGTTCTAGTCAGGGAAGAGAAGGGGGGCATTCACTTCATCATGGCACAGATTATATAGCCGTGTTGGCAGCAGTGGCTGGACTTAATGCCCTGCCAGAACTCACACACAGATTAACAGAGCATCAGTAAAACCTGGTGGACTCCTCTGCTAAAGCCTGCTGCAGTTCACTTCCTTACACACATACAGAGACACATCAAATTTGGCACTGCAGTTCTTCATAAGTTTGGCTAAATTGTTAAACAAATTTAACTGTCAAGCTTAAACTGGTAGATAATTTAACAGTCACTGACATTGTATAATTTCATGCACACACATACAGACACACAGGCCTGTGCTGCACTGAGCTTGAAGACTGGTGATTACTTGAACACTTTTTCAAAACGTACCGGGAATAAATTATCATAATGTTTTTTAAGCTCATTGTCATTTCAAATGTAGCTGCATCATTTATCAGCACCAGTGCGGTATGAATATTTCTGCAGCTTCTTCTCTGCCTCCTAAATGTCTCCGTGCCTATTTACCCTACATGCAGGATTAATCAAAAACATCTCTGATATTTAAGTTCACTGCATTCATAATGCCTCTGTTCGCCATCTATGCTAATGAGTCCCAGTTTGCATGTGATTAATTGTGTGGTTGGTAAAATGAGCTCTGAACAGACATCTGGGATAAACAAATGTGTTTGGAAAAGGTGAGAGATGACGCTTTTTACACACACCAACCAAATTCTCTGGTAATCCACCAACATTTACCAAAATGACCTTCACTTTTAACACACTGTCTCAGCTACCGAGTGTGCACATAATGAAAAACTGTGAAACTTCCTCGTCTGTAAGAGGAGGAAGGAGCCATTAATTTATTGTAAATGTTTCATTTTCAGTACCGCTTCCAGAATATACAGTGACTCTGCCTTGGATACTGGATAAGTAGGGTATTTAAAGTTCAGTTACTGTAAATACTTTAACTTAGAAACAATTCTTTCAATGAATCCTTGCTGAATTCCCCAGCGTAGTGTCATGTCGTGAAGAGACTGATGCCAGATGCATGAAGAAATCATTGAACTGCCTTCAGCCTTCCTCGTCATCATCAATTTCCCAAGAGGCTCAGAGAAGAGCTGTTTCATTCATTCCGTTTCAAGTCAGAAAGATGTGAAATGACACTCTCACCTTGTAACCAAATTGTTAAAAAAGAAATGCCAAAAATGTTTAGTATTTTTACATAAAAATCTTACTTACACTGCGTTAATAAAACTCAACCAATAGAACCATAGACAATACCCCCGTGCCCCTGCCAACATTTAAAACCTCCAGCTGAACCAATTTAGGATGACTTCACTAAGCCACTCCTCCAACTTGAGCTCCAAAATTAGGTGATGCATTTTTCTGCGTTAATCTTTGAAAACCATGTTTCTTTTTCGCAAGACACCACAGTTCCATCTTTATTAGCTAGCTGATTTCAAAGAATGTCACATTGTGACCGCTCATTACGTTGTAAATTATTTTCAAGACTATTTGATAGGCCCTTTCCACTCTTACAAGAATAGTTCAACAGTGACTTCCAGGAAGACAGTGCTTGTAAGTTTTACGCAAATCCCCATAAAATCACAACTTGTTGATTTGTCACATCCATTTTTGTACAGATTATGCAAATGAGTGTTAATTAGTGATCTTTAGAGGTGCTGGTAGGTGGATTATGTTACTTATGCACAAGGCCAGACTAGCTGTTCCCCCCTGCTTCCAGTCTTGATGGTAAAATAACCTAATTGGCTAGAGTGCATCAATCTTCTCATCTAACTCTCGACAAGAAGGCAAGTTTATTTCACAGAATGTAGCAATGTTCCATTAACATGGATCCAAGACACCAATGAAATGTTATTTACTTGTGACATGTATCTTAAAGTATATATTTTTGTGAAAGCACATTACTGGTACCAATATAAAGTCAAAATGAAATGGTACCATGACTGCGGTTGGCAATAACCTCAATAATCTCTTATCGAATCTTAGCTCTTCTCCTTCTTTTTACTAACAAAGAACAATGCACAAAATATTCAGGGAGCAGGCCTTGCATTTTTCTCTGGCAATGACAGTTTCACTAGTTGAAAGGACAAACATTGCCAGCAGCAGATTATATCAGCTGTAGCCTGTAGTTAATTAACGGTAATTCCCTAAGTACCTTACCCAAAGGCCAAACTGAAACTCTGGTTATTGTCTATTGTTGTGAAAATTACTGTAGGCTACCACTCAAAACTGCAGTGTTTATGCCTTGTCATCCAACAAAAGCTGATTACAAATCAAAAAATTATTGTTTTAGTTAATTATAACTTTTCTTCCCCCATAAAAGGTGAACACAAATAGATTGGATAAGGGATTTAATAGGATTCTCATTCAATTAAACATTAGAGAACCCTATCCCTAACAATCACAGATAACTAAAAAGGTATTCAAAACACACGTTACTGACAGAAGGATGTACAGTAGTACGGGCATAATGCAGCCAGACCAGCTGAAAGATCAGAGAGAAAATGTAGGGTTCTTTCTGTCCACAGGGACATTTTATTCTCGGCTAACCTCACAAACTGACAAGGCAGAAAAAATAAATAAATCTAAATAGCTGTAAATAACGAGAACAACAACATATTAATGCATGACATGATGCAGAGAACCTGATAAGGGTTTTGACAGGATGCTGTTCCATCTGTGTGCGAGTGTGTGTGTTGTGACGATAAGAGAAAGAAAGAGTAAAGAGAGAACGACTGAGAAGTGTTTTTGCTGGAAGAGCAGAAGGAGAAATCAGGAGAAAAAAAGTGCAAACACATCAAAAATCCAGAATGCCGAGGCAGGAACTGAAATTGTTAGACAGGGCAGTTACTTACAGTACACTGCAGACACACTCCACAGAACACACACTGAGTATTCAGCTTTTGTAATCTCTCAGCTACAGCTGATACTGTAAAGGGGAAATAGAACACAGCATAGAGGAAGCCAGAACTACTAACTTTATAGTATGCAGGCAAATTTGAAGATCAACCTCAACTAGTTTTCATTTTCAAAAGATCTTATTTTCTGCACATGTCTGACGATTAAGTTGTTGAGGAAAGTATAGTGGAAGCTTGCTTTTAATTTTAATGAGGCACTGCCAAAACTCCATTTCAGGAACCACCATATGTTTTGAATTTTTACTTAAAAAAAAAAAAAAAGTTGTGTTTTACTGTATGTTTGTTATCCACTATATAGAGGCAAAATGTTTGGGTCTTTCTTTGAAATGTAACTAGTCCAATATCCCGGTGCGAGAATGACTCCAAGATACTTGGACAGCAAAAGGTGTATTAGTTTAGTAAAGTATAGCACAGAAGTCATCATGCATTGTCCTAATCACTGATCTTGAACAACAGTCAACTAGCTAAAGGAAGGCGTGAAGTCAGTTTTTCATTCCTCTTATTCAGAGTAATGAAAATGGCCAGCATAGCAACAATTTCTACTTTAAAACTTGCTAAACATTTTGATGGTCTTGCAATCATTTTAGGACTTGCTTCCTGAATTTTCACATCATTTTTTTAAAACCTATTTTTGCTTGTGCAGCTGAATTGTTTCACTCCGATAAGCCCAAAGGGGGTGTCCACTCATATCAAATATGAAACATTTTATTGTTCTACACAATTTCTTCATGGATAAGTGAAGGATACAGGACATGAATGTCAGGGACAGACACACACTGGGATATTCTGAAGTTCAGCGATATCAAAGAGGATTTAGTATCATGTTTATAGATGCTCTACATAGCGCATATTTAGTATAGCAACAAGGCCAAGAAGCCATTTTTCCTCATGATTATTGGTGTAATGCTAGCATCAACTGTATGTAGGCCTACCCTTCCTTACTTGCACCTATTTAACCTCCATGCACTTCAAGTCTTTAAAAAAAGGATAAAACAACCCAGACTAAATGCCCGGAGGTTATCACAAGACTTATCACAGCAATCAGTTTATTTTGTGACAGCGGGACATTACCAATACAGGTGGAAATTTTCTGAGACCAGTCAGAATACTTACTTCGTAACGCCAGTCATGTATTAACAAAGCATTTCCACATTTCCTCATACCTGCTGTTTTGTGAGAGGATGTCTCATTCATGACTCAAAGGAGGGATATACAGGAAAAATGTCCTAACTCAGTTGTGGAGTAATGAGGAACTCATCCGCAACTACAGACACTAAATCAGATTCAGGAAAACTTAATATTGCAACTGGTGGAAGATAATCAGTCTTAATCTTAAAAAGAGGTCAGTTCACCCATATTACATAAAAAATATAGAGACATATTTCCTCACATAGGGAATATTTCTTCGTTAGAAGTGGCCTAAGGGCTTAAAAGCCTATCATGTAAATAAATAAATAGTCAAGTCAATGAACACTGTTCACACCAAGGTCTGTAGATTATTCAGAGTAAGTAGAACATTGTTTCTGGAAAGACAAGTTGATTCCGAGTGTTGTTCACTGCATTGAGCACCACACCACACCACACTACAAAAAGCCATTCACTTCCATTCAGGGCTGCAACTAACAGTTGTTTCTCATCATTGATTAATATTTTCTTGATTAACTAATTGATTGTCTATGAAATGTCAAAGAAAATGGTGAACGCCAAGGTGACATCAAATCGTCACATTTGAGAAGCTGGAACAGGAAAATGTTTAC
Organism: Coreoperca whiteheadi; assembly: GCA_011952105.1. Classification (NCBI taxonomy): domain Eukaryota; kingdom Metazoa; phylum Chordata; class Actinopteri; order Centrarchiformes; family Sinipercidae; genus Coreoperca; species Coreoperca whiteheadi. The sequence goes on from CM022471.1 coordinate 14,064,728, forward strand.
TAAATGATTATAAAAATAGTTGCTGATTAATATTCTGTTCACTGACTAATCAATTAATCTGCTAAATATTTCAGCTCTACTTCCATTGTATTTGGGTTGTGGAAACTGGAAGGAACTGAAAACATTTCAAAATCATTTTTAGTGTCTAGAGATCAGACGTTGACGTTTGGGGTGATGAGACATGGTGCACGCATGGAGAGTGGCCTATTCATCACACAACCTTTGACACATCAAGGCATGTCTTGATTTAGGTCCTCATCCGCCTCCTTTTCCACACAGCAGCCATATGCAACGTAAGGGAACAAATGAAGATGTTAGGTCGATTTGACAAAGTGACCCATCACCCTCCACACGCACCCCTCAACACTTTGTAATGGGGATAATTAGACCTACGTCTAAACACACATCTGTGTCTATCAATGTGCACGGGTTACACAAGTTTGACTCAATGTAAATAAATGTCAGAAAAGAGGCAAAAACCGATGGTGGTTACATAGCTATAATCACCACATTTGCCTGAGTAAACTGTCACACAGCAGGTAGTGTCATACTGAAGACCTGACAAAACCGCTGTCTCAATCCCTCCCTGGAGAGCACAAATTATCCTCAAGGTTGGCAAGAAAAGGCAGTTATCTCATCTCACCCATCATTCTGTTCACCTGAATGGCTTGAATGGCACCACAGCTGTCCGTCCATGACAACAGTTTCAACAGCTGTACATGGGTGGATTATTTGATAAGATTTAAGTCATGAATACACTTAAGTAAAAATTACAAGCAGCAAATCTCCTCTGGCAATGCAAACACCACCAGCAAGAGTCTGAAACAATCGATGCGGAACAACAGAAAAGTCATTAGTAATAAAAACTAATTTCATAGTCATAATGAAATGACAGTAGGGATTCATTCTGCTGTTGGGATCTTCTTGTTGGGTTTGCAGGAATCCTCATTTAAAGCAGTTGATTATATATCTGTACTGTTTACAAACACTCGAGTAAATTACACACAAATGGTGGATTGATAATGTTCCAAAAGAAAAACCTCAAAAAAGTTCCAGAAGTTGCACGACACTTCCCAAAGATCGCATGACACACAATGACATCTAAACTCTTTTCTTTTTCTGCCCAGCCACAGTGGGCACTGCTCAATTACCCAGTTTTTACTCCAGTTAGACCAAAAAGCTGCTGCTGCATGTTTGGAAGCAAATCTAGAAACATTCATGAGATGCCTATAGGACTAGTTGCTACTGCATAATATCAGGGCGACAGACACCAGCAAAGAAAACAGAAATGCATTTACAAGGAAAGGTCACAGATTTAGCATAATTGTTTGGATTTCAAACTCCGAGATAGCCATTAGTCTCTGGAACTCAATTCGCAAAGACTAGAAACTTGTTTCGGTTAGATTACACCGAACATTACACTTAACTTGATCCGAGTACGAACTTTATTGTTGCACATTGTTACCACATGAATGCACTAGACATAAGACAAACACTTTTGTAATCAGTGTGTGTATCACTCAAATCGAAGCTCTGACAAAATCATTTTTTGGAAGCATGATTGATCACCTATCATAGAAGTTTCTCTAAGTTGATATTTTTCTAACTCCAACAAAAGTAATGAAAATGGACGCCTGACTGGCTTTCAGAAATGTAATCAGACATCATGTAGAAAATAGTTTAAATTGATGTAAAGCAGCATGCAGAATAGTGCATTTGTCAAAAAGACTAAAAAGTGAACTGGAGCGTGAATAAGCTTTGCTCTTATGAATAAAATTTCAGGAAAACAGTAAGGTTCAACAAATTATAAATTCTCCATTAGCAGAACCTGAGTTTATTAAACAGGTTCTCTTTCAAAATAATAAAATGGGTTCATGTTTTTCTAGGTTCCCTTGATTGATTCATTATAGTCACACGGCTTTCAAAAAAAAAAAATACATCAACTTTGTTGTTTGATGTCGTGCCATGCAAACAGTCTAGATAAATATGAGTGACTATAAACGCAGTACATCCAAATATACTGTAGTCATATTGCAACCGGAAAGACTGTCGACAGAGACTTAGAAATACATCAATATATATGAAACACACACAGAGCTTCTGTTGTTCATTTTTATCCCTATTTCCACACTGCCGTATCATTCTGCTATCAGTTGCTCCTGTTTCCAGATGCTGTTGTCAACACTGCTGATCGGCGAGTAATGTGTCAAGTCTGCAGTCAGTCTTCTTCTTCTTTTCCTTTCGGCTGTTCCCTTTCAGGGGTCGCCACAGCGAATCATGCGCCTCCATCTAACCCTGTCCTCTGCATCCTCTTCACTCACACCAATTAACTTCATGTCCTCTCTCACTACATCCATAAATCTCCTCTTTGGTCTTCCTCTAGACCTCCTGCCTGGCAGCTCCAACCTCAGCATCCTTCTACCAATATATTCACAGTCTCTCCTCTGAACGTGTCCAAACCACCTCAATCTGGCCTCTCTGGCTTTATCTCTGAAACATCTAACATGAGCTGTCCCTCTGATGTACTCGTTCCTGATCCTGTCCGCCCTCGTCACTCCCAAAGAGAACCTCAACATCTTAAGCTCTGCCACCTCCAGCTCTGCCTCTTGTCTTTTCTTCAGTGCCACTGTCTCTAAGCTGTACAACATCGCTGGTCTCACCACCGTCTTGAACACCTTTCCTTTCATTCTTGCTGATACTCTTTTATCACACAACACCCCTGACACTTTTCTCCACCCGTTCCAACCTGCTTGCACTCGCCTCTTCACCTCTTTTCCACAGTCTCCGTTGCTCTGAACCGTTGACCCTAAGTACTTAAAGTCCTGCACCTTCTTCACCTCTGCTCCCTGTAACCTCACCGTTCCACCTGGGTCCCTCTCATTGACACACATGTATTCTGTCTTACTGCGGCTAAGCTTCATTCCTCTGTTTTCCAAAGCAGACCTCCATCTCTCTAGATTCTCCTCCACCTGCTCCCTGCTCTCACTACAAATCACAATGTCATCCGCAAACATCATAGTCCATGGAGATTCCTGTCTAACCTCATCCGTCAGCCTGTCCATCACCAGAGCAAACAAGAAGGGGCTCAGAGCCGATCTTGATGCAGACCCACCTCCACCTTGAACTCCTCTGTCACACCTACAGCACACCTCACCACGGTCTTACAGCTCTCATACATGTCCTGCACCATTCTAACATACTTCTCTGCCACTCCAGACTTCCTCATGCAATACCACAGCTCCTCTCTCGGCACCCTGTCATACGCTTTCTCTAAATCTACAAAGACACAATGCAACTCCTTATGACCTTCTCTGTACTTCTCCATCAGCATCCTCAAAGCAAACACTGCATCTGTTGTGCTCTTTCTAGGCATGAAACCATATTGCTGCTCACAAATG
>CM022471.1:14068150-14192086 GCA_011952105.1 Coreoperca whiteheadi
ATAGTCACACGGCTTTCAAAAAAAAAAAATACATCAACTTTGTTGTTTGATGTCGTGCCATGCAAACAGTCTAGATAAATATGAGTGACTATAAACGCAGTACATCCAAATATACTGTAGTCATATTGCAACCGGAAAGACTGTCGACAGAGACTTAGAAATACATCAATATATATGAAACACACACAGAGCTTCTGTTGTTCATTTTTATCCCTATTTCCACACTGCCGTATCATTCTGCTATCAGTTGCTCCTGTTTCCAGATGCTGTTGTCAACACTGCTGATCGGCGAGTAATGTGTCAAGTCTGCAGTCAGTCCACCAATCAAACACAGACAGGTGACAAATTAAAAAAGGAAAACACTTTAAGAAATATGAGGAGAAACATAATAAATGCAGATTCTCCTCATATATCGTGTAAGGGGTCACTGAATGGTTTGATGAGCATGGAACGGTGAACTGAACACCAACGCCAGTTTTTAGACTGACAATCACAAAAACCAAAAGAGAGGATGAGCCTTAGAAGAATGGTGTTTGATCCCTCCTGTGGAGCAGCAGAGACTTGGAGAATTTATGCCAAATCTATACTGAAGCTGTTCTGAAAACCCTGGACGGCCTAAGACACCTTATGTTTTCATTTAATTTGTCATCCATCTCTAACACAAGTGAAAATTCCAATCCAGCTACCAAGTACAATTTGGAACACCTCATGATCAAACATAAGTCACTGTATTTGCACAAATGTGTGTTGTGTCTGGCTACAGTAACACACAGTATTGTACTATTGTGGCTCCTTCCACACACCCTCTTCTTGATTCGTTGCCACGAGCAGACAGAAATCTTGAGAGACCGTGAAAGCCCTAATGACATCATCAACCATAGCCCACTACCTGCAGCAGTGCCATCCCACAGTCTGTTCAGCTGAGCCAGCACCTCTGCTCGGCTGATGTATAGCAGCTGTCGAGCACTCCCCCTCTTTCATCACACACATTATAATTTCATTGCACCCGTGCAACATACACACATATGCACTTAAGATCTGTAAGAAATATCAATATAAACACTGTCCTGTTATCCCATAACTACTACCATAAGCATTACTCCAGTGAGGTTTAATTCACAGGGGTGTATGACATCATTCATAGGAGGGAGTCATTGGATTGGATCAATAATCTATTCCCTACAATCAAAGACCAGCCACAGTGGGACACAGTAGCAGGCCAGGACTGATTTACTGCACGGGAGGCAAAGAGAAACGACACCGTAAGATAACTTTATTATGTTATTACATTACATCCCAGCCAGACGCTGATACAACAAGACTAGCAGGGGACGTTTTCTTACTATTATTGTGCAGATTCAAATAACAAAAGCAGTATGGGACAACTGCACAGAGTCTACACAGCACTGGAAACCTTGTGGTACGATTGCAGCTGCCATGGTGGGGTAATATACTTTTAATTAGTTCAGCCAAAGATCCGTTAAAAAAATAAATAAATACAACTTGCTAAGATGGAAGTCTAGTAAAGTGAGTTAATAACTGACACTATTACGACTTCCATATAGTCACAGGATTCCAGGAAACCCGACATCCTCAGTAACGCATGCACATACTCCGGTAAAAAGGGGACAGGATACGTATGAAGAATTTTTGTTGGCTGGATCCATTTCCTGTCCCTTTGCAGCATGCAATCAATATGATTTTACAGATAAACCACCAGAGACAGGACAGGGGTAAACAGCTGAGAGATGCAGTGTGGGACAGACAACCGCGTCCGCAGGTGCCGTTTTGAAGCAGGTTAGCTGGTAGAGCGAGTACCATGTACAAGGCTGAATCTTTAACGCAGAGGCCAGGGTTCGATTCCAGCGCGGGCCCTTTGCTGCATGTCATCCCGTCTCTCTCCCCTGCCTTTCCTCTCTCTATTCAGTTATCACGATCACAAAAAAGCAGAAATGCCAAAAAAATAGGAATTAAAACATATTAGGACTTTAGAAAAAATTATGTTGATTTGGTAGGGCGCAAATCACAAGTGGTGTGGTTAACTGGAACATGATCACATCCTCCAACAACACTGAGTTAATGTCCCGGAATTTCAACAAAAAAAGGAAGTGTGTGTGTTTTTATGTGTGTGTTTTTGTGAGTGTGTGTGTGTGTCTGTTTTGGACAGAGAGAGATTGGGGAGGGGGAGAGAGTTACAGTGTCTTGTTAATAAGGATAATCTACTTACTTCAAATTTGACAAAAGTGAATTTGTGTTTTAGATCAACCTCATTTTTCAAGAACCCTAATGCCAAAGAGTCACCAACTGCAGCTTCTTACATGAAGATTTTCCATGTTTTTCCATCTTCTGTGATAGTAATTTAATATCTGGGTTTTGGACTGTTGGTTGGAGACAACACAAGACATTTGAATGCGTCAACTCGGGCTCTGGAAAACTGATGGGCATTTTTGTCACTGCTGTCTGACATTTCATAGACCAAACAATTGGTCAATAAAATAACTGACAGATTAATCTATGATGACAATAATCATAAACTGCAGCTGGATTATGAAACACACCGAGGGAAAATTAATAATAATAATCATCTACAAAACAAAACAAAAAAGTTCAATTTAGCTTGAAAAATTAGCCAACAAAAATATTTCATCAAGAAGAGATGTCAGCTGTTGTACAGTTGGAACAAACTAATTAGCAAAACAAATATGCGGACGACTGTGAGTGAACCAGAACTAAATAGCTTTCTCTCAAACTCTTCTGCAAGTCAAAATGTTTTTGGCTGTTGTTAAATTGAATTTGATTGAAACCACTATAGAAAAAGCACACTAGGGGCTGTCAAACCCATCCTCTGCCACATATTGTAAAATACTGTGGGAGGCACATTTCAGCATCACAACCAATTGTGTCAAACAATGACAGCAGTTAATTGGCAGAAAGCTACTATCGGAGCCTTCAGATACTTTTGATTGCATTCTTTCCACCCTCCAATTACTTTCCTCAGAACCAATCTCTGAAGGCAGAAAAGTATGAGTTAATTTGCAAGCACACAATGGCAGAGTCCATTAAGACTGCAGGCTCCTTCGCTCGCAGTTTTAGCAGCTTAACAGACAGTCTCAGTTGCCCTCTTCCTCCTGTTTGGAATCAAAATCATGGCTTTACTTTCTCATTTCTCCATGTGGTCTGTCCTGTCAGGACGACTGACGGCTTCAGAGTCAGTTGACAGCTCAGGGTGTGGAATAGATGAGATTTCTCATAACAGCAGAATGCTTGTTGATACCAGCAAAATCCTTCGTTGTCAGAGGGCACACAGTCAGCCGGTCATGGAGGAAGACCAGAAGACAGAAAAAGGAAAGCAGAAGGAGAGGAACAGACGATGTGGTCATATCAGTGGATTTTCTGTTGCAAATAAGTTGGTGCAAGTGCACGCCATGCTTTTGGAGTCAAACTTTTGGGAAAGAAAGACACCGGAATACAGCACTTTTTCATCCCATCTTGACTGAGAATAAGTAGACACCTAAATGTAGAAGTCTCTTGATATGGTTTCCTGCTTATTACGTTCTGCTATGAACAAAGAAATCCAACCCTGAACATTTGATACCATTACTATAATTAAACTAAAATATCCATGCACTCAATATGAAAACTTTGACAAGTTGAAAGCAGCTCATGAGTAAAAGGCTGACTTATCTTTATTGCTTTTTATATTTTCTGCTCCTGTAGATTATAAGCATTCCCAATTACTTCTATATCAAAGTCAAGATATTTCTTTTGTTCAACTGAAGTACGAAACAAAGATTAGAGCTCCAACTGCTTGCCTACAAAAAGGCCAACGTCTCACGCTACTGTTCAAACACTCGACTGCGTCAGAAACTTACAGTGTTTGTGTGGAAAAGAAACCAATCTATATGCGCTAATCCCATGTGAGGAGGCAGGATTAGTTACACAGCAGCACGACAGAGAGAATAAGCATTGTGTTATCTGCAAGTTTATGCATGCACTCTCCACAGATACCAACGGGACAATGAGGCTTCTTATCGCAACAAGCCCCTACTATTTCACAACACTGGCAAAGACATAGCCAAAGGCTACAGTGATGTAACACACACAGACATGCACAGCTGGTTCTTGCCCTGACAATAGTTGAACAGACTGCATCATGATAAAGATGGTATGATAAGAAGCTGTCTTTGACATGCCGCCAAGACTTGTTACCTTGGAATGAAGAGGAGTAAAAGGTTTGCTCTCCCACTGAAAAAATAAATACCACAGCAGGCATCCACACAGTGGAAGTCAGTGCACAAGAGCACTTTGCTACATCTTTAAACAAAACTTTAAACACGCTGCAACTGCAATACACATGCATGGACTATACAGCAGGTATCATGACACAAGGCAGGACTGGAGTGCAATGTGGCACAAACCAAGGAAAGATGATCCTGCAGCTAATGAGAAGACAGAGTGTAATGTGAGACCCACTCTTACAATTATCGGATTATTGGGTCTGATGGCAGAATGGGTTAAAACTCCTTGATATTTAGTAGGCAAAACAACATTTCACAGTTTAATATAGGTGTGGAATCGTTGTGTTGTTAATGTCAAGCTGAAGATAAGAGAACTTGAATGGCGGTAGCCTGTGGAAGCAGTGCTGCGCTCTGCTTGGCTTTATTATGGGTCATAAGGGAACATCCGGCCGGACAGCGCGCCGCCGACCTGAAGTCTACAGTAGGCTAAATGTGAAACCACAGTAGCAAATGCTCCGTGAGACAAATTAAGCTGCTGGATGTGGTCCACCATGGAAATTTGACCCAATCAATATTGATCCAGTGTGGTAAACTGAAAGGGAACAGACCCGCTTCTATATCGCACTGTGACCCCTGACTTATTCGTATGAAAATGCGAGTTAACAGCATTCTTAGCCGGCAATGAGAGGAAAAATGCTCAAATATCCGAGAGCATAATTCTTAGTCGTGTCGGAATGCAATCAATCCTATTTTCATGACCTGGTGTCCCATCTTATTCCACCGCAAACTGAGCCTTACGACAAAGGCTTGCCTTCACACAGTCACGTCTCCTCTTGAGTCACAAACACATGCTGGATGGACAAACCAAAGCAACAAATTCATTAAAAAGCAGCAGGCATTTTAGCGGAGACAAACGCGTTGCTGATTTTTTATTTTTTTTTTGTTTTTGCTGCAGCGCGCACCCGTAGCTGACATTAAACTGAATGTTCATACCTTAACCACAACAGGCTACGGTGACCGACACTCGGCTTCCTCAGCAGTTCATTAAAAAAAAAAAAAAAAAAAAAAGCAAATTCTCACACATTCACATCCCAGCAGTCCAGACGTCCGTCCGACCGACCGACCGACCAACCGTCAGCAGCCTCCACTTGGATTCAATAAAGCGAGAGGCACAGAAGAGCCTCAATGTGGACGGACGCATAGCTGCGTCGGACCAAATGTTGGTCCATATTCCAACTATCACAACAATTAAGACACTCACCGATGTGTTTGGCACCGAATGACGACGTTTTGTTTATTTCATTGCCCCCGCTGAGCAGCTGGTGCGTCACTGACTTCCGCGTTAAGATGGAGTGGTAAAAAAAAAAAAAAAATGCAAGGGGAATAATGAATTTAAAGGACAGGCGGCGCACGCGGGCGCACTGAGGGCTGCGCACTGCTAAAGAGCTGAGGATGAGGATAATGAGGAAGGTGATGATGATGATGGCAGCAGTGCTGGAAAGTGTAGCCTATGACAATGATGCTAATTTAAATATAGGCTATATAAATATTTTCATATCAATAATTTCTCATGACTGTAAAATTCTGGCCTGTAAATTTACTGTTTTACTGCAGTGTCATCAGACAGCTGATTTCAGCGAAAACGCTCCAATGAACCCACTATACACTACCTGCCCATTACCAATCTAGCTGGTGAACATAATGGAGCATTTAGCAGCTGAAGAGGCTTTTCACACTGCATATCCAGGTTGGGCTGAGAATATGCAGGGTGAAAAGCCCAAAAGAGTTACATATTTCCTGAGGTTGAGACTAAAACGGAGCTAAAAAGGAGAATGAATATTGGACTTAAATTCATCAGGGGGATGCAAAAACCAACAGCTAAAACAATGTTGCTACATGTCTGCCTGAAGTGTATATTGGCAATAAGCAGCTTGTTTCACTACCCCCAATAAGTAGCCAAAAACAAAATCAAATATACAAGATATAAGATATAATATACAAGATAGATTTATTGATCATTTTACAACACAAGGCTGTATAACAAGATTTCCCTTTGTGCTTCTCAAAATAAATGATAAACAGTAGATCAGTGAATAAATAATAAGTCATAGAAATGAAAACTATTTTATATTGTGGAGTGCTGAGGATGAATTTAGCAGTCTCACAGCCTGAGGGAAGAAGCTTCTCTGTAGTCTGGCGGTATGACAGCGGATGCTTCTGTGTCTCTTTCCAGACGGCAGCAGGGTGAACAGGCTGTGGCTGAGGTGGGTGCTGTCCTTTAGTATCCTTTGGGCTCTGAGCAGACACCTCACCACACTGATATCACTGATGCTCGGTAGGTCGGTACCAATGATCTCCTCAGTGGTTTTAATCACCCGTTATAGAGCCCTCCGCTTCTGAGCCGTGCACATCCCCTTCCAGTCTGTGATGTTTCCAGCCAGGATGCTTTCTATTGCTCCTCTCTAAAAATGAAATAGAACATGGCACTGGAATTTTGCCTTCTTAAGTTTCCTTAAGAAATATAGCCATTTTGAGCTTTCTTGAGTGGAGATGTGAGAGGATCATGTCAGTTTCTCTGTGATGCTGATTCCCAGGCACCTAAAACTATTCACCTGCTTCACCTCAGCTGCACTGGTTTAGACAGGGGTGTGTCTTTGGCTCCTTTTTCCTAAAAACACCAATCAACTCCTTGGTTTTGCTGACATTGAGCAATAGGTTGTTCTCTGTGCACCACTCTGCAAGATTGTTGTTTTCCTCCTGATATGAAGTCTCATTATTGTTTGGAATCCAGCTGATGGTGGTGTCATCTGCAAACTTCACAACAGACTTGTCTTCATGTCGGGGGCTGCAATCATGGGTATCCAGTGTGAACAGGAGGGTGGAGGAGGTGTGACCACCAGTCCGAACTGTCTGGGGTCTGTTTGTAAGGAAATATTATCCAGTTACAGAGTGTGGTACTCAGGCCCAGAGTGCTACGTTTTCCAATCAGTTTCATGGGGGAGATTGTGTTGAATGCTGAGCTCAACAAACAGCATTCTGATGTAGGTGTTGTTGTTCTCAAGGTGTGTAAAGAATGGATGGAGGACAGTGGAGATGGCATCCTCTTTGGATCTGTTGGTTCTGAATGCAAACTGGTGAGAGTCCGAACTGGCTGGGATGTTCTGTAGGTGCTGGAGAACCAGTTTCTGGAAGCACTTCGTCAGTACGGTGGTGAGAGCCACAGAGCAGTAGTGATTAAGACTAGACACTGCAGACGTTTTAGGCACAGGGACAATGGTGGCTGTCTTGAAACAGGTGGGAACAATCTCCTGTGACAGTGATATGTTCTAAATGTCACTAACACCATCAGCTAGCTGCTTGGCACATGTTCATAGTACATGGCCAGGGATGTTATAGGCAGCTTTACTCATATTCACTCTCAGCAGGATTCCTCTCACATGCGCTGCGGATACTGACAGTGGCCGGTCTTCTGAAGGCAGAGTAGACTTTATACAGTTGACTCTTTGTTGGGGAGATAAAAACAAGCATAAAATGTGTTTTCTGGTAACGTGGCCTTACACATGACGAGCGCCTGCTTTGTGTTGTAAGCTTCCTTGTCTCCTGACTGAAAAGCACCTTTTTTGGCTCTGAGTGGAGCCCTCACCTCTTCATTCATCCAGGCTTTCTGGTTGGGGAATGATTTTTTTGTCTTTGTGATCACCACATCATCAACACAGTTGCTGATGTACGATGTCACTGATGTCACTGTATATTCCTCAAGGTTGATGTGGTTCTCCTGGGTGGCGGCATCTCTGAACATGAGCCAGTCTGTGCACTCAAAACAGTCTGGTAGAGCTGGTATAGCTTCATCTGTCCACACTATAACTGTTTATACTGATGGTTTGACCCTTTTTATCAGTCGGGTGTATGTAGGCAGGAAAGGAAGGGAAATATGGTCTGGTTTGATTTGATCTGAATTTATCAAGCTTTAAACCAAAGCTTCTTGGGAAATACGTGTATTCACTTTCTAGTGGTTAGTTAAATTTAAGAAGACAGATATCACTCTCTTATCTGTCCATTAAATGTGAAGCTACAGTCAGCAGCCGTATAGCTTATCGTAGCACAAAGACTGGTAAAAGGTGGAAACAGCTATAATTTTTTTATCATTTATTATCATATACATTATTATAACATTAGATTTTATTACATTTAATTACAAAATAGATCAGCCTACATAAAACTTCCAGAAAATAGTGCCAATCTGTCAGACTGTATTCATATATTCTGGTATAATGGTCATGATTTCAGATTATGAATGGCCTGCAGTGTACTGTATGACTATCCTAACTTGAGTGAATCCCACCATGTATGGTAAACTCCTCATTCACAGTGCAGTATTTTAGGAGAGGCTCACTTATTAAACGAGGGAATGTATCCTCTGATGACTCAAAGCCTCCGCTCTATCTCTGTGAAACCTGTCATTGTGTTTGGGCTTATTACTGATGCACAGACCTCCACCCGGTCCTTGGGGTGGGACAACGGAGCCTCTGTGCTCTGTCTGGATAGAGTGGGCACCTCAGAAGTGAGTCTGCCAAATTGTCATGCATGTGTCCCTGCTTCAGAGAGATACAGGCTGTCTTGCTGCGTGTCACGGAATGATTAGGTTGTGGCTTGTTGTGGAAGGAAAAGTGAAACAGCTGTTGTGTTGATACTGAAACGGCCTTTTCACCACATTTACAGGACTTTAGAAATCCAAATATTACTTTTTTTTACAAGAGGGGAAAAGCAGCCAGAGAGAGATATAGTAATTTGCACTGAGTTTGACTGGTATACCAAACCCTGCCAACCAGACCCTCAAACATGAAGAATTCCTTGGGAACAGATTAGAACAGGGTGTGTGAATTTAACTGGGAGGACTGACTGGCATAATACCAGGAGGTTGTACAAGACAGGGTTCACAAGAAAGAGGAAACAGGAAAAAAATACAGAGAGGAAGAAAGTGGTGGTGGGTGAAAGACAAACAGGTCGAAGAAGATGAGTTCGTCCCAGGAGGTCAGTGGGCCTGTCAGTAGGTGGGAGTGGAGCTGAGGGGGGCGAGCGGGTAAAAGACTTGCTCTCTGTTTTCAAAGTGTTGAGATTTTCTTGGTGTGTGTCCTTCCTGCTTTCTTACCTGGCACAGTAAACCTGTCAGACTGGTAGTGCCTGATTGTCAAACTTCTGTGTACTTTATGTTTGTCACATAAGGGTTAGTTTCAACTTGTGACCACTGTTCCTCATTATGCCAGCGTGCAAACATCAGTGTTAAGAATTTGAGCTATTTTTTTTTTAAATCATGAAACAGTCTAGTGTTTTATAATGATTGCAGATGCTGATTACAGCACCATAAATCTTAGTCTGTATATTGGAGGTTATTATAATTAAATGCAGTATTTATGGAATACACAAAAGCAACTGTAAAACTTCCAGTTCAACTGCCCTATTGGCTTACTACTAAATAGTTAACCAACAACCTGCAAGCTATTTTTTTTATTTTTACCTTTCCAGTTCAGTTCAGATTTTGGTATTGAATATGTCCACGGCCACCCTCGCTGAGCTGGATTTCTTCTAAAAGACATGTTTAAAAAAAAGGGAAAAAAGCACTGTTTTTCGCTCGGTCCAGAATATAGACTTGCAGCACAGAGTTGCAAGAGGCAAGCGGAACAATCCTGAAACAGAAAATAGGCATTGGGTTTGTTATGTTTGTGTGACACACTGCACAGGACTGTTCCACTGAAGAAGCAGCTGAAGGGAAACCAACTCAAAACTCATGCTGACTCATAGTTGCTATTTTAGTCACTCTTTCATTTAGTCGCTCAGGCAACACAGATGAGCACCAAGTTCACCATCAAGAATCATACATAATGGGCTTTGATAAAGTTAACAATTAGCGGATGGTGAGAGGATGCTTAAGCCAAAGTGTTTGTATGTTATCGAAACTAAGCTTCTATAATCTTATGGGCAAAAGAAAATTCTTTACAGCCATTCTAGCAGCTCTGTAACTCTGTACGTAGGCACAGCAGTGCTTTGAGCTATCTGCTAACAAAGACAATTCTAACGTGCTGATGTTTAGCGGGTGTAATATTTATAATGTTCACCATCCTAGTTTAGCTTGTTAGCATGCTAACAATTGCTAATTATTACTATACAAAGTGCAGCTGAGGCTGATGGGAATTTTAGTTTAGCAGATATTTGGTGTTAAACCAAAGTGCTGGACAGACTGAACGCTGTTGGTTTGTGTGATGGCCAACAGAGGTCCCAGGATTTAGACTATGGTGCCCATGGCCATTGAGGACTCCCAGTGACTGATAAACTGATTTTAACATATTATGTTTATTTTAAAAACATTTTTTTCATATATTGCATTCACCACTTTCTGTAACCTACGTGAAAAGTTCTGCCAAAACAATCCTTTAACTTGACTGAATCTTCACATAATAAAAATTGCACTTCCTGCTGCTGCACTGTGGTGTTTGGAATAAAATCCACATGATGTATTTTTCTAACATTCATTTGGAGATGCCTGTAAACTCCATCCTTTTGAAAAGGATGCCCCTCTCCATGTTGAGGTGCATTTATCTGTGGCGAGAGACTAAGTAGTTTTTCAGCAGTATATGCAGCACAGGCCAATTATCTTGGATCAAAGCCAGACAACGTGGAGGAGGAAAGTGAGGGTAAAAACACAGAGACGTGACTCAGGTCAGGGTTTGTCTGTTGCACAGAAACAGCATCCAAAGTTAAAGCAAAGTGAATAATGAACGGCACCCCCGCTTTTCATTTGAAGCTTTCTACTCGGTGACTCACCCGCAAAGAAAGACAACATATTGATGTTTTTGATTACACAAAGTGTTCTCATATTTACTGATTGCAACACTATCGGCACTCATCTCTCCAGGATTAGTTTATACTTTGCATGTGTGCATATAAACAAACTACAGCTTTGAAGTGCTCTCCCTGACAAAATTATGAATATGCAGACATTGCATTTCAAAAGGTGAACCGGTGGCAGAAGGCCCAGTGGGATCAATCCATCTGTGGACAGCCCTATCAGAACCAGATCTGAAAGCTTTGACCATGTCCTGAATCTGAGAATTGGTCTTTGTGTGAAAAAGAAAACATGTGATTGTATTTAAAAGACAACAGGGCTTTTTTGTTTTCCATTTAGTGATGTCCAACATTTACTGTTAGTCATTTAAACACAGACAATAAACCCAGAACGAATTACCAGTCTACACCATACCGCCTTTGGCCCACACTATCGCTTGAGTTCTTAGTCAGAGATGTTTCTTTAAAAAAGGGTGTTAACTTGTTGTGGCACTTATAACACGCAACCCTGTGAGTAACATGAGTAACAGAAGCTAGCAGACAGGAGCCCAGTAAGAAGATCACAAGTTTATCCTGAGATGGTGACACTACTAATGTAGGAAGACCTAACAAGATGTTGTCCTCAACTTTATTTGTCCTAACTTTGGCAAAGAATTAGGAGGCCCCCCCCTCCTAATTCTTTGCCAAAGTTAGGTCTCATTAGCATTAATATGTTAGGGGGTGTTTCAAACAGGTAAAAAAAATAAAAATCTTATCTTGTTGCTAAGGAACTAGCCGAGGGTCTGAGTCAGGAAGAGTCTGTACTGTGACAAGAATGAGTCAGCGATACCAAACAGAAACTGTTGCTCATCTACTTCTGAGCAATGTGATAACTATTCAGGGTGAGCAGCAGGAAAGGTCATTCAATGTGCAAATAATGAGGAACCAAAAGCAAGACTACAAAGAAATGAGAGGAAATTATAGCAGGACTATCTGTAAAAATAATCGGTCAATTGGGAATATAATTAGACAGGTGAATCTTACAGTCTTGTACAGTATGTACGGAAAGAAACTTTATTAGATGAAACCCCTGTAGATACTATAACAGCATTTTAAGATTTTGCAACAGCTGAGCAATAAAAAAGACTTACAAAAGGTTTTTTTATGGCAACCACCTTACTTATAGACACATCATGAACACCATAACCACCGTCCCAATCATAATACAGTTTACTTGATAGATAACAACTGACATTCACACCTACACACATTACATACTTGCTATTTCAAAACCAACCTTGAATTTAAATATGTAGTATTCATTAATAAATATTAAGATTTCATCAATAAGTGGGTGTCTTGTTCTCTTTTAAAAACAGATTTCATTAGTGATGTAGGTATGTATGCGCCCATGTAAGAAAGACGTTTAGAGGTGCAGAATATTAAGATCTGTATGACGACAACATAAACACTTCATAAGACAAACACAGAAATTTAAAGTAGCCGTCCACCCACAATAAGTCAAATGTATAAATAGGATAGTTCTAAAGTGCATCTGTCAAAGACTTGTCAAATGAAGTCATCAGCGGTCTATTTTAAAATAAAAACCACAAAAAAATAAAAACTGACAAAACTAAAATTATATATATATGTCTGAACGTGCACCAGATATATTTAGCAAAAACTACCTACATACATGCAGTTTTTTTGTTTTTTGTTTTAGGCAAAGGAAAAAGAAGAAGGTAACAGATGAAAAGGATAAACGTCTTCACATTGTCAAGAGTAGTTCTGTGCCATTTCAGTCTACTCGTTTGTTCACACTTGGCTTTACAGAATATTATTAAAATTTTAAGCAAACTTGTCTGATAAAAAAAAAAAAAAAAAGCACACAGTGGTGAATAAGTTCCTTCTTTCTTCTAGAAAGAACTTTGCAGAATCTCTTTCATTCAGTCACTTTAACCTGTAGTTCTACAGGTCGTCCCTTATGAAAGGAGAGGGTTTTCGGGTCTAGATCTTAGGCAGCTTGGGAGCACTGATAAGAGGGTTGGTCTCTTGCAGAAATCGCCGTCCGGCACTCTTGTAGTCGTAAGTGCAGTCATGCGTCTCTGCGTAGCGGTGGGTGGCACAGAAGTTGTGGCCACACCTGAAATAATTAAATAAACAAAACATATTTTGGCATGTATGCAAAACGAAAAGGAAAGGCAGATCTGGAAATAATACTTTATCTAGTATGTTCCTCAGGAGACCTCACGGTCACTAAATAAAAACATTGTTTCGCCAGCAGCAAACATCATCTGGCTCAATCATCAGGCTATTTTGCTGAGTATGAATGCAGCGAGTCACATTACTCACCTCTTATTTTAACTCCTCCATACCAAAGTCTTCTTAGACTGAAAGCCTCCTTCATGTGCTTTAATCTTTCTATTTGTCCATTAGTGAAAAGAGCAACACTATTTCAGATGTCTTATTTATTTCATTTGTGAGCACTAACATGGAGCAAATCATTACAGGAAAAACAGACCTGAGCACACTGATCGATGAAGACACAGTAGTGTCAAAACGTTAGTCTGTTTGCAAAATTAAAGGCTGGAAGTTTGCAGTCCTCAAACTGAGAAGCACCTGATTCAGCTGTATATTGTTTGGAGATGTGTGGAGAATGCTGTTTCATGGAGTCCATTATATTACTCATTTAATCACAGAAGTTTACCTTTTGACTAAATTGGTTAGAGTTACATACTGTTGCATCAGATTCGTGTGCGCCTGGACAAGGCCCGAGAGAGGGAACGGATGCGGACGGATGTCGTAGGGTGAAACTTGGATAATGTTAATAACTTGTGGCAGAACAAGCTGTGAACGGAGATGTGTTTTCACTGGAGGGATGGCTGAGAGACAAAATGATGAACTGGGAAAAGACCACTTTCTACTAAAAGGGGTGCTTCAAGGACAAGAATGACAAACAGTGAGAGATTTCATTGAGAGTCAGACAGCGAGTGAGTGAGCGACGGTGGAAGTGTTGGAGGCACTTGTACCTGCACTCATAGCTGGTGGCCAGGCCAGTCTTCTTGCCACAGAGGAAGCAGTGCTTTGAGCTCTTCTTCTTGCCACCTGTGGGAGCCTTCACTGGAGGTAGGTAGTATGTTGGAGTGCCTGAGAGTAGAGGAAACACTTTTTATTGACTTTACAGGAGCAAGTGTGGGATAACCGATCACGTAGCGAAAAGGTTTGTACACACAGTCCAGTCATGCAGCGCTTCTGTAAATGATACCAAGTGTTCCTGGTGTCTGCACACAGCAGAACTGGAGATCATATAACCTTTTCTACTTTCTGACAAAGCCCTTTGCTTTAATTTGTGCTTGTTTAACATTTAACAGGCTTCATTCAAATATGCTCAAGCTGGACCCATCACAGTAATCGTGGAGCCATAAAAGGTTAGATCAACACAGAATCATGCGAGAGGAAAAGCCCACTTCTCTCTATTCAGTATTTTCAGGCATGTTGTACTTCTGACCAAACCGCAGCAGTGACGTCAAAGCAGCCGTTTTCACCAGCTGTCAAAAGGCAAAACACCTGCTGTGAAATCACAAACTGGAGTGTGGCCAGAAATGCAATATGCTTCAGAATCAGGTTTATTGGCCAGGTATGTGTGCACATACAAGGAATTTGACTCTGCGTTTACGCAAATGTATTTTAAGCAAATGCAATATGCTTTTAAATCTCACTGCACATTTCTAAAAATCTGTCAGTCTTCAGCATTTTACTTTGTTTTTTCCCCAAGTCTCTCTTTTATTGCCATTTCATTGAGAACAAGGAGAGTGTTTTCATATCATGTATTATGTCTGCTTAATGTCAGTCACCTGATACCCACAGGAAAACACTGCCAGAAAAGAATCCCTCAAAAACAGTGTTCAAATTGTCACATTCATGTCTTTTTATCTAGGGTTTCTTTGTCAGTCCTGACAATTTATGTCAAGCTTGGTTTATGATAAAATGTGCATTGTAAAATAATTGTAGTCAGTTAAACTAGATTTTAGCCACACTAAATGTGTGACACTGCTATTCATGAAATGGTGCAGATAGCTGTCAATCATGTACGTTTCCATTTGAAAGGGGTTTCAGGAAATCTTCAAGCTTTGCCATATGAACCATTACCATGTCGTAATTTTAGAAAATGTCAGAAAATAAAACTTCCATTTCCGAAGTCAGGGAACATCGATTTATGACAGCTGTGATAATCGTGTCTGTGGAAGCATGCAGCTAGGTTTGTGAGCCATGGGGATACGAGAGCATACAGATAAAACTGACAGCACTGTGATGAAGGTACAGGAAGCTCGCTGTCAAGCAAGCTGGGCGTGGGATTGGATTTTTATTTGTTTTGTGCACTTTAATCTGCTACCATGCAGACATACACTGGTTCAAATATATTCAGACCCAAGTACATTTTCCACATTCTCTTGTGTAGTAGACCTAACTTTGGATTTGATAACATTTAATTAAGGGTTGTCCCAATCACGTTCTTTGCCCCCAATCCTAATCACTCATTTAATACAGGAAAATGACCTGATAAGCACAATTTCTGTGCGCACAGCAGCTCTGTAGCAGAGACAAAGGTACCTTTTCTGTGACTTAAAACTATCTCAGCTTGTTTCACTTGCGGTCACTGTTGATATCGTCATTGAAACTGCTGACGGTGTTTTGTTTGTGTTGCTCTGCAGGTCAAGTTCCAATGTTTTAATGGAGCACAATGAAATGTTTGTGAATGCTGGTGTGCCTGGAGCACAATGGGTTTCTATGAACATTAGACCTGCTTTACAGACCAATTAAAATATGGTTTATTTTACAGATCCGTACTTTCCAATGGAGTTCGTTGAAAAATAAGGTAATAATTATTATAGGGAAAACATGTTTTCCTTGAAATAGCTCCATTTAAACCCAAATAATATTCATTAATCATTTCTTTACTAATGGAAACTTTAGCCAACTGAACAATATATCTATTTTCCTGTAATTAGTACCAAATGACATAGTTCTTTCCAGGAAACCTCTGGGAAATTATTAGGAAATTAGGGAATTTGTACTGGTTGGTTCAGATATAGAACTCATTTTTAGCAACAAATCCATAATCCAGAAATGCCTCAGTTACATACTGTTTACATTAAGATTTGTCAATTTATACAAATGCACTCAAGAACTCAAAGTATGAGGGAAAAGACGCTCTGATCTGGTGAGAAAAAACGGAACTTTTCACCCTGAATGCCAAATGCTACTATATCCACTGCTTACAACGGACCAACACATCCTACATGGAGGTAGAGGATCATGCCATGAGGATGCTTCTAATCAGACCGAAGTGGAATATGTCCTGATTAAAGAAACCATGAATGGTGATAAATACTGTACAGACAGACCCTTGGAAAAAAAATTATATTTGAGAGCACACACACACACACACACAACCTCACAATGGAGGGATGCATCACTTTTCAGCACAACATAGTATGGAAAATACAGAGTGGATTTAAGACTGACTGTCCTTGTGTGCCCCCCCCTGCCCCCTCAAGAGTCCAGACTTGAACCCGACTGAAAATATTTATGTACAGTTTTCCAAGAATTCACATATATTCGGACAGCACTTGAGGGCATCTACGCGGAAGAATGACAGAAACTGGTCAAGTGTAAGTGTGTAAAGCTGATAAAGGCAAACCAAAAACACCAAAAGCTGTAATTACTGCCAAGGGTGTCTAAATCATTCTGAATAACTATGTAAATGAGAAACTTCAGACTTCATTTTTAACAGCCAAAACCCATGAGTTCAATCTGGAATACACTTGTTTTTGAGCGGAGTCATATTTTTTTGAATAACACGTGGAGGTGTGAACACCAGAGTCAGCATACTTAGCATCTCTGATAAATGGAATTTCTTTTCGATGCCCACTTAACTGCATTTGGACTAAACCAAAACATTTCTTGTACATATTATCTATTCCATTCACAACTTTGTGTGGAAATGCAGTTGAAAGCAGAGACTAACTGCAAAGTCATTCATGTGCAGTCGTTAGTTGGGTTGGTCAATGATGTTTGCAGTCGACTTAAATAAATTCTCAGCCTGTGGAAAACACTGACACTGATAAACAAATGTCTAGTAAAAGGGGAAATGGGTGTACCTTGACTGACTACTTGGTGTATTGATACTTGCAAATTATCCCTATAGTCTGTGAAAAGTCTAAGTATCAGAGGCTGATATAAATAAGTGAGTGTGTGTGTGTGTGCTGCTTCTGCAGTTATAGCAATAATGAATATTTAAAACCCTTGTGGTGCTTTGTTGCAGCACTCATACAACATACGCTGACACATCCTCTGTGTATGTGACTGCCCCTTCAAGGACTGCGTCTTAGTTCAGAGCAATATGTCTAAAACTTGAACACTCTGATACGTTCGACAACACTTTGAAAATATGACAGGTGGCTGTAAATGCAGCCATTTGTTTATAGTACTTTATGAAAAACATAAAGGCGTTTGTATGTCTCCCTTACCTATTCTCCCGAATGAAGTCATGACTCCCCCAGCTGATGCAAGAGAGTTGGTGGCCTGAGAAAACAGCAGCAACATGAAATATATGTAGAGCAAATCAATAAGAATAAAGCTGTGCTTTTTCTTGAGAAAAAAATGAATTTAAAAAAAAAAAAAAAAAGTGCGGGAAAGGAGCTTAAAGTATTCACTATTACTGGTGAAGTAATACAAATTCTGTACAGTATCTTCACTAGGAATAAACCATACATCAAAAAAGTGAGGTATGTACAGAGGTGTATAAGTTTATGCAGCAGGATAAACTATTAAAAAGGGACAAAACAATATTGCGAGAACTGATATTCCTAACAGAAGGAGAGAGCATACCTCACCGTGTCACATCTTGACATATACAATGTATGCAGTTTTTTGGAAATCTATGATTCTGGTCTACTAAAAAATGTAGAGTGTTGAACCTGGCTGGGATTTTAAACAATTCAGTGAATGTCATATCAAGATAATGCTGTGACAATTATAGCAAAAATTATTTCACATCACCCACCTCTACTTTACTTTTAAGCACCTGCTGTCTTTGTGTGTCGGGACGAGCATTGACTAAGTACTGGCAGTCCCTATTACATAAATTTAAGTGAGAGGTATTTACAGAATAAATTGTTCGAAGACTCGCATAACTACTTCAAGACAGTTAACTTCTTTGAGGAGAAAAACCCAAACGGAGCATTTAAAACAATTCCACAAATCCAGGAAGGCATTGATACCTATCTGTGCTCACCATGTAAGAAGCTGTTGCACGGTGCAACGGTGACATTTGTCTTAGGAGATTATCCTGAAGGAGCCTGTTAGTTGGGATGGATGGCAGCCTGGGGCCAAGGCTGCCCTGTCCTGAGGCAGAGGCAGGAGGCAATGCCAGTGCAAGTCCCAGACTCTCTCCAAGGCCGTCCCTGCTGTTGCTGCTGTTCGGAGCCCTTGTGGAGAGAGAAGCCAGGAGTTCAGAGTTGTTCAGGGACCCCAGTGGCTCCTTACAGGCTTGGTTGGCCATCTTAGTGATGCCTCTTGCTTCCCTCTTGGAGATAAGCTCTGGCCTCTTGCCAGGTGACTCCACTTTAACACCATGAAGGCGTGGAGGATGAGTTGACAAGGTGGTGGAGGGGTGAGGGGAGGTTTTGCCTGGCTTCTCTTGTGCTAAGGATTGTGCTCGAAGGGTGGGCTGTAAACAAGACAGAGTGGAATCAAAAGGCTGAGGCAGCGGTCTGGTAGAAGTGGCTGGTGAGGTGGAAGTGGGCAACGGAGAGGGAGGGCTGATATGAAATGATGTGCCAAGCTGTGTCCTATCAGCTCTGCTGGTAAGAGTATCACTCGTTCCAAGTGTCCAGGTACTGAGTGGGGAAGAAGAGAACGGCCGCTGGTGCTGAGCCCCGACCTCGAGGGACAGACGACCTCCCTCTGGCTGGGTGGACACATCCAGACTCAGAGGGTCTAACAGTTCCCCAAATGGAGCTCCAGGTTGCGTTGGCACCACTAGCCCAGCAGCTTCCTCTAACAAACCCAGCCCGACTGCGTCTCCTGCAGCCTCAGCTGGGTCAAAGGTGGCTTCAGGTGGCCCCCTGATACACAGTGGAGGGAGCTGAGGGTACACACAGTCCCTCATCAACCTGGTGCCAATGTCCAACCGGGAAACTTTGGGAGGGGGTCGGATCTTTGCAAATGGTGGGCATGTCTCCCATGACTCCTCCTCCTGAAGCATATAACAAGAAGGTGAGGAGAAAGAGGGAGGGGGTCTTCTAGGGATGGACAGGTGGGCAGAGGTTGCAGCAGAAGAGGGCGGGAAGGGGTCTACGAATTTAGGGTCGGCGGTTGGAGGTAGTTGTGCATTTGACTGCCGAGGCTGGTTGATTTGGGGGAGTGAACGAAAGAGCCGGTGATGGTGTCGTGTGCTGAAAGGTCCTAGAAAGCCGCCGCAGGGATGTGGGCTGACAGGGGGCCGTGGTTTCACCTTTGCCGACTTCTTCGGCTGGAGGACAGAGACACGGACACAATCAGATTACACCACAGTACCTTCTCAAATGTACTGAACATTTTCAGTATTTCCCCCCCAAAATTATAGTGATTATCTCATCACTTGATTCAAGCTGCTTGTAAAAATAAATTATGAGCATAAAAAATATTAGTGATAGACATTAGAGCCAGTACAGTTTAATGTAATGAAAAGCCCCATCCTATTACAAACACATGCAAATTAGTGTTTGGTGCAGTACATCTGCATTATGCAAAATAGTCACAGGGTACCGTTTTTAGTCTATGATTATGATAAGCAGGATTCTATGTGACAATATTAGGCATAATTTGGTTTCAATATTTTATTGGGGAAAAAAATACAGCTATGAAAAAAAACTGCTTGACGAATAATTTTCACATAAAGGCCACAATGCCTGTTTTAATAGTATATCTACATAAAAGGAAAATTGTAAAAATTTAATTTTGTGTGGAGTTCACATTTGCACTCCAATAGGCACTAAAGTTTTAATAGGTTTCCATGATCCCGGTAGCTTCCAACCTTCTTGTTGAGGTTCATGTCCTCCATCTTGGCTTTGAGTAGCTTCATTTTGTTCATGGTGATGGAGTTCTCAAGGCTCTGCTGTGCAGCTGCAGAACTCTCTCCATCCTCCTCCTCCTCTGCACACACATTGTACACTGAGCCACCACTGGAAAATATGACAGGCAAAAACACTCTTCTTATTAGTGATCTAACAAAGCTGTCTGCTAAACAGCTGTCTCTTCAGTGGCCCTGCTCACTGCAACCTTTGTCACCACAATGGACATGAACTCAGCTGCACAAGTCCACCAACTACAACTGACTAATCAATGTTAAGTATTCCACACGGACTGAATAATTATACTTATTTATCCTGTTTAAGCCTCTTTTCTCCTTGCACCATGCTTAATACTCCGAACCCAAAGCAACAGTCGGTTTACATTTCTGATGTTACTCTTACTTTGTTTAATGACGACCAACATGAGTAAGACCTTTATCCAATTCCTTTCACAGTATTTTGACAAAAAAATGATATAATAATTGTGCTTGAATACAACATAGACATTATGACAATATCCTGACCTCAGAGATTCTGACAGAGGAGTCAGGGTGCCATCTCCCCTGTCGACCACTCTGAAGAAGTTTAGCTGGTCACCCTCACGATAGACCACAAACGTGACCTGCTTGTTGGACAGGCTTTTCTCCAATCCCTCCTCCTTTGTGCTCTCCATCAGGTCAGCTACCTCTTTGATAGGATCCTCCATTGTTACTGACAAAAGAATAAAGGGTGTTTCTGTGGTTAAACCCGGAAAACAGCATATTTTAATTCCCTAATGTATTAGTATTAGTCCATATTTTACATATGTCCAGCCATCATGTGTGTGTACAGTTCTTTGGTCTTTTCCATACCTCTTCTGGTGTTAATTGGGCCTCCCCTCATCGCTAAGACCAGTTTCAAAGTGCAGCCCTCTGCAATGCTGCAAACACAAGCAGATTATAGAATAAGTGAATGGTACTGTAAGCCAGTAAGAAATAGCAGAAATAACAGTAGGCAACATATTTACATTTAGGGGAAAATGCTTTACTTCTGAGACAAGGGAGAGGCTCTGATCTAAAGTAAATAGCACTCCAAGGGTCAGGATGATTTCCAGATGAACTTAAGTGCACAACTGGGAATTCCATTGGAACTTTTGTTTCACATGAGCAGATGTTTCATTGCCTTCTCTACGCCTCTGCTTCTAAAACTTCAAAAGCATGCTGCAGTGTGATATGCAAGCCTAGCAAGATCTCACCACAGGCTGTTCATGTGGAAAATGAAGTGAAATGCATTCAAAACAATCCCACCATCTACAGCCTGCAGAGGACTAGAGGGTGAGGTTGGCGTCTCATAAACTGACAAGAATGGAGGGGCAAGCTCTCTAAATATGGCCACTATGTCACTTGTCTCATCCAGCTGTACATCTCTGGCACATTTACAACATGTGGGATTTAATTAAGACTGAGTCAGCAGCCTCCCCACAGAGCACAAGCAGAAAGGCTTTTAAAGTGCACACGCAAATGATTCTGAAATTTAAACAGTGTATTTTCAAACACATTGCTAGTAATTGCTCTAACAAGTCTGGTTGTCTTGGTGATTTTTCCTCAGTGTCAGTACTCTGTAGGACAGAAAGGAGGAATAGATTTACCCATAGTCATGTAGACAATGTTCATCCTCCAGCTCCACATTGTTCCAGATAAGGTGTTGCTGGGCAACAGGGATACCTTTACAAACAGTAAGAGAGAGGGTAGGAGAAAAAAAACAACCAAAGTTGAGAAGAATCTGTTCATATTTCATCGACTAAATTCAGTAAACTGACAGACAGGCAAGATGGGAATGCTACTAACAGAAGCATCCATACAACACCAAAGATGATTCATGTCTGCCCCCTAAAGACAGAACTATGTAAATGCCAAAAAAGTGCAGAACACTGAACAGATGCATTAACTAAGAGAGTGCAAATTTAAAAAGCTTGTTGATGTGCTACAGCGTTACCTCACCATAAAGTCAGCTGATCTCTGACAAATACATGAGGTTGTTTGGACTGCTATATGTCTATATTGTATCAAATATTATTGAAAATGAGAGCAAAATAATAAGACTCCAGTAGAGGGACGACAGCCTAATGATTAGAAAGGCTCTCTAGAGCTACTCCTTGGAATAAGAGGGGGTGTATGCGTAGTCAGGAAGCTCTCTCTGCGCATAATGAGTGAACTTGATGACCCGATGTTGGAGGTGAGCCAGTGTGAGCAGCGGTCCTTTCATTGCAGAGTGGTATGCTCCATTACAAACACACAGGCTTGGCTAACACACCGCCTCACACACAGAGCACAGAGAAGCCTTTCTGATCAAAACTGAAAACAGCAGCAAAGAATGTAGATATGGAAGGTCATCTTGACCTACAAAAAAAAAGCATGCTTAGAGGACAGCCAAGGTCAAAGAAAAATATCATCATAAATAAATAAGATCAGTTTGAATAAATGAGAACTAACATGTAATTCAAATGAATTTCAACACAACCCACGTAGCCCAATCGTAAAATATGCTGTAGAACGAATCACACATTACTTCCAAGATTGTTAGTGTTGTGATTCAGCACAGCTGATTAGTTTCCTCCATTTTGTTTAAACAAAGAACAATAGCAATGCATGCAACAGGCATGCACAAGGCACTGCCTGTAGTACTTATACACTGAATTTTTAATTTAGGACAAATCATTATGATCAAATATTAAATTTGTACTAATGGACAATAGTTTGAATTTCAAATAAAAACTGAAATCCATACTCAACACTGATGAAGGTGTATAACGACTAGAAGTCTAAGTGCTATAAATGAGAATGTAACATGAGTTGCAGTTGTTCAAAACTGACTCCAAAGAGCAGTTATATCCAGAGCAGCACAACTCTGGGGACTGAAGAGACCATACTAAACGGTCAAACAAAATGACTGTAGAGGAGGCATTCCTGTAACCCTTATCTTCTCAGTCTATCAAATAATTTCTAAAGCTTGCTGGTAAAATTAGAGCAATATCCTGACTTATAAATATAGACACGATTTCCTAACAGCAGATTAAAACATGCAAACTACACATTAGTCAGCGTTGTACCTTCCAGCCTCTGGATCTTTGCCTTGACTGAAATGACAGCCTCAAAGGGCAACACACGCAGCTCAAAACAGGTCCCTGTCAGGGTCTCTATGAAGAGCTCCATAGTGTCATAGAAAGGGAGCTTATAGTGAAAAGCTCCCACACTGTCGTCATTAAAGAAGGGTGGCTCCTTCCTGTCGGTCATCTTAGCAGGCTGGGAGAGAGACTTCAGGGAGATGGTTAAATGGGG
Source organism: Coreoperca whiteheadi (assembly GCA_011952105.1). NCBI lineage: Eukaryota > Metazoa > Chordata > Actinopteri > Centrarchiformes > Sinipercidae > Coreoperca > Coreoperca whiteheadi. The sequence goes on from CM022471.1 coordinate 14,091,641, forward strand.
GGGCTGGCCCAAGATGAGGGAGAGCGGGACAGGCACTGCTCACTGGCTTCACGACTGTCACACATTATGCAGGTTGACCACAGCTGTGAGTAGAAACAAAAGCACTGCATGATTATCATAACCTTTCAAAAGGTTTGATTAGTTTAGTAAACATTTCCTGCCCCTGCAGACCAGTGTCTTAAATATAATGTATGCACTTCCCACAGGTTAAAGATATATTTGTGATAGTCTACATTCTGAAATTTGACATTTGCAAGTCAGCTCAGCATTCAAAAGCTAACCTCCGATAGCCAAATCATTTTTAATTGTACATGAATTTACCATTTTAACAGACTTCTCGATCAATCCATGTGTTCAACTGCATTTCTGTGTAGACTTCTGAAAGGCAGACAAATCTTTTTGGGTGGGGGAAAATTATTTAAGTGGGCCACATCGATATATATACACACATGGGAAACACTACACAACTGTGGGAGATATTCACATAACAATTCAGTTATGATGTAGTTTTGTGCACGGTGGCAGAGCGGTTATAGCTTTCTGCCTCCCAGCAAGGAGATCGTAGGTTTGAATCCTGGGCAAGACCAACGTCACACGATCTCTCTGGGTGGAGTCTGCATGTCCTCCCCGTGTTACCGTGGGTTCTCAGGCTTCCTCCCACCGTCCAAAGACATGCATGTTTAGGTTAATTGATGACCCCAAATTGACCATAGTGGATGAATGCGAGTGTGAATGGTTGTCTGTCTATGTGTCAGCCCTGCGACGAGTTGGCCACTGTCCAGGGTGTACCCCGCCTAAGGCCCAAAGTCCCTAGGATAGGCTCCAGTCACCCACGACCCTTAACGGGAACAAGCAGCAGAAAATGACTGACTGACTGACAAACAGGACCGCCCAGAATAAAAAATATTCTCATGCATGTAATAAAAAGAGACTGCAACTGTCTTGTATATTTTAAATTGAGGCGCAATTGTTTTAGAACAAGGGCACGTGTAACCCTTTCATAAAATATTCAGTGCAGCATGTAGGCCCTGGCCAAAACTCAAGAAGATCAGGTGTGTTACATAAGCCCATCAGTGGTAGGAGGTGTCCTGGCCTGACCGCAGCCTTTGACAGATCACCTCTTGTTTCACAAACATCTAACAAGACTTAAGTCAGAGCCAGGTTAGGCCAGTCTAGCTTTTATTTGTTCTGTCATATAACCCAGGACACTGTAGTTTAAATGTATATGCTCTTCTATCACAAAAGCAGAAATAACAGAATATAGGTTGCAGCTCAAGTAACCACTCATGCCCGCAAATGAGGTATACAACACTGGAGATTAACTGTCTCGCCGATTAAGGACTCTACAATGTTAGTAACTTATACGAGGCCTGAGGCGTAATTACCCATTCAGAGAAGGGTTGCCATAACAGGCCATTCTCTAAAGAAAAGGGTTAACGTTAGGTCGTCAAGTTACAGTCGACACTATGTGCAGATTGCCCCTAGCCACATATAGCTAACCTTATGTAGTTAAATCTGTAGTTGACCGCACCACCACAACATGAGCCACAGGCCAGATCGCCAAAACAGAGATGAACTAACGTTAGGTTAGCCAGCTGCCCGACAACGGAGATGAATGGAGTTGGTAATCGTTCAATTCCAGCGGCTAACGTTAGCAGAGAAAGGTCACACATGCAGTATATATACAGCCCACTTTATACAATGCAATTTAAAACATTGGCTAACGTTAGTATTTTATTGTTATATCCTACTTACCAGTATCTTCTGCAATAATACGGCAGTGAGGCCTAGCCGACGCTGCTAGCATTAGCTTTCGTTGCCATGTTAGCCACCAACTCAAACAATGGCTACCTTTCTCGGAGGCTGGCTAGCTAGATGCTAGGCTACACTCATGAGCTTCAACCTGGTCCCGTCCGGTGTAGCTGTCGTTACGTTCACAACTACGTAGCATCGCATCACCTTTAACCCTAAAAACTACACGCATAATAAAAATAGACGGTCGACCGTCGTCGGTCGCTGTGGTCCCCTTGTCAGCGACATCATCATACCTGTCAAAGGCGGCTGAACAACACCTCTGTGACTTCGTTTGATTGATAGACAAAGGAGCCAATTGGCGTAACGGATGGCGAGGTGGGCGGGACAAGAAATTGTCTCTGGTCAAAACCGTGGGTGAAACATCCCCCTGATTTGGGACCCAAATTATCTGAAAAAACATAAAATATTTCCCCACAACAGTTCGATATCTGTAATTACCACATGTTTAAAAATCCATCCAATATTTGGTTACAGCATTGGTACAAATGACTGTCTCTCATCAGTTTGTATAATACTTTAATGCCCTGCTTTAAAAGCTCCAAAACCTATAACTTACTACCTACTGTGAAAAAGGTTATGGACTTTCTAGCAGCCAGGTGGATTCTCTTCAAACGCTAGTAAGGGAGCAGCTTCAATTCCTCCTTGTTTACTTTAATAATACAGACCTCAACAAAAACATTGAACCTTGACCATCCAAAAATGAAACATAAATGGAGTTAAAAATCCCAAATCTAAAGTTCCCTGTCTTTGGAATAGGCTTCCTGCGCCGCTGAGTCTAAACAGACACAAAGCACATGAAAACAAGTGAACTGGAAATAATGACACACTTTTCAGATAGCATAAAATATGTTTCTTTTTAGTTATTAAAAATGAATTTCCTTTTTCATCACAGCCACAGTTAAGAAATTGATGAATTTCTTATTAATAAAAACATTGTCAAAATGCCTTAGACAGTTAAGTAGACACATTGATTTCTCATAACCATGATATGGCACAAACCCAAAGACATGGAATCTCAAAATGGAAAAGCCAAAAGATAAACATCTTCAAAACAAACAAAAACAACTCACTGTTAATTTCTGCAGGCTTTGAGGCTAAGCATAGGTATGCTTATAAAGTGCTATCATGTATAATAAAGATCAACAGTACATAATAACTCTTACATAATATGATATGATGCCGAGATGATTTTGGAGATGCTGTCGGAAGATGACTGGAATAATTTTCATTAGTCTTTATCTGCCAAAAATACGCCACAGTATTTATAGGAATTTATACGAATAAATACTCCATCAACAGTGTATCCGATCTCCAATCTTTCAGTAATCCCAAATGACAAAATAATTAATCCACAATTGTATATATCTGGCTACACAAAAACAACTGTTCAGTTCCCACCAAGAGCATTAAGTGGATCATCAAATATGCTGCTTGAATCTGCTGCTGTACTGGTCTCCTGAGACAGTGGTGTTTTCTTTGATTTATGGGGCGCCTTCGTGACTGGTTTTACTGTGCTAGGTGAGAAGATGTCATCTTTAAAGAAAAGAGAGATGGACAAAATATTTGGTTAAATATTTCAATAAAAAAAAAAAAGTACACCACAGGACAGACCATATAAAAGTGTGCATTAAAAAAAAAAACAACAACATGAATGCCTGCATGCTTTTTGTTATTGCTTACCCATGTCATCATCAAATATGGACTTGGTCTCTCCCTTTGTCTTTGACTTCTGTTTTGGCTTTAAAGTGTCCGTCAGGTCAGCAAAAATGTCTATGTTGTCATCGAACAAGTGGGCATCAATGGTCTTCTCTTTGTGCTTCTTGTGAACTTTAGGCACAGTGGCTACTTCATCCTGAGAACACAGAAATTCAGCAGATAAGGAAAGAAATGAAGGCACAGAAAACCTCAACAGTATTACAATCAATGCAAAATTAAAAATAGGTACCTGGAAGATGTCCTGCTTTGATACATTACTGCTGATTTCTTTACTACTTGTGGATGTGGGAGTGGAGCTGTTGCTCACTCCAAAGATGTCCTCATCATCATCATCATCTTCCAAGAAGGACGAGGCCTTGCCTTTCTTAGTAGCTGACCTTGGCTTGACCTTTTGGAAAAGGTCATCAGTGTTGTCATCAAAAATGGATGGAAGTGTGCTTATGTCTTTGTCTTTCTTCAATCCCACATTGCTACTGGCCTGAGGATTTGTAGTCTTGGTAGTTTGTCTGGTGGAGGGTGAGATTGTGACTGAGGTGGCCCCAAACAGACTGTCAGAGCCAAAAAGGTCATCCTCATCAGAAGAGGGCAGCACCTTGGCAGTGTTGCTGTCTTTACTAGAGTCTTTCTTTCCAGCATTAGTGAATACTGGCAGAGTCAGTACAAAGGGTCTGGGGGAAGTTTCAGGGAGAGAAGATTGAGAAGGTGAGGAGGTGGGCAAGGCTGTGGGTGCAGCTGAGTCAGGTAGTGTCAGACTTTCATGTGCCTGGCTGGACTTGTCTGGTGGAGGTAAAACTAAACCAGACAGACTGGGGTTCGGCCCAGGAAAATCTCCACCCAGGGTCTCTTCTTTATTCTCCGTAGAACTTTGGGCCGCTTGCTGCCTCGCTGCTCTGGACTGGGGTCTCCGTTGCACAGAACCTTTGGCACGACTCTGCATGACAGAATTACCGAATCAGAATCAGGTTTATTGGCCAGCTATGTGTACACATACAAGGAATTTGACTCCAGTTTTACGTTGCTCTCTATGTACATACACAGAAGTAGACATAGGTGTGGCAATGCAAAGCAAAACAACAACAGTAACCAGTATCTGTAAACAGTAAGACAATTAGTGCAATGGTGCAGAGTGCAAATGGTGCTGAAATAAATATGATTAATGTAACGGGATGCTTTATATACATGAGGTAGGTGGATATGGCAGTATATACAGTATGTACCGCATGTGTAGGTTTAAAAAAAAGTGTTCATATTTACATATACAATGAGATAGATACGCAGTAAAGAGGCCGCCATCCACGGCGCCAACTTCTTTCACCAAGATTTGAAATCACAATGACACATCAGAAATCCAAGCAATGGAAAAGCAAATGAACGCCTTCTATATAACAGACATAATACTCAGGGAAACAAAAACCCACCTTGTGTGCACTCTGCAGTGTTGTAACTTGGATTGGGGTGTCGAAGCTCACTCCTCCCTCGTTGTCTGCCTGGGCTCCTACAGGAGTTGTGGCAGGGCTGGGGCTCAGGCTGGAGCTGGACACCCCAGAGGAGGAACTAGGACCCATGGCAGGAAGTATACTTATGGCCCCTGGCATACTGGGGACAGCACCAGGGAGCAACGCAGCGGGGTTGATCATCAGGTTGGCCTGAATATGATAAGATCAGATGGACAAATACAATAATTTATCAAGGCGAAAAAGAAACCATGAGTACTAACCAAAGACTATTTAAAGAGACTGTCAAGTTAAAAACATACTACATTTGTTCGTTTTTATGCCTTAAAACTACACATTTAAAGTTTATCTGAGTGGTTCCAAGCAGCAGATCATTCAGAGGAATATGAGAGGCCAGAACTGTGGATGGAAATGAGGCAAGAGCAATACGCAGTAACATCTTGTGACGCTTAAAGCAAGAAAGAACGAGCAAATTCTAAATCAAAACAGAGAACTATTTTCATTTTGGTAGCCATGCTTCTGTATCGTAGCAAAGCTTTTAAGTTGGAATATGAAAAAGCCCAGACAGTAATAACCTTAAAAAGAGAAAACATGGTAAGCAGGAGGAGAAAAGTCTTTCCTCAGGGGGGAACCAGAGTGAAATGTCAGGAATGAAGACTTTTGATTCAATAAAAACAAAAATATTACTTGAAGTTTCCCAATCCTTGATGAGGAATCTTTAGGTTTTACAGGGCTTGGCGCAGGTTTCTGTGTGGTCAGATTACAGCAGGTTCAGAATTTAATCAATTTCTTGTGTTTATCAGGCAGTAAATTGCAAGGTAGATGTGTCTATCATAACGTATCAAAAGGTATTTAAAAAAAAAAAAATACAAACAAAAATAAACCCTAAATCAAAACCGCATGGCCACACAGGTATGTGTGTTCATGGCTCAAAGAAAACACAGCCCATGACGTTATTGGAGCTACAGTATATGCTTACAGCAGACTCACCTGAATCTCTGATACAGATTCTGGACTTGCTAGTGGTGCTCTGTCATTAGGCTTAGTGGGCTTCTCGGCTACTTTCTGAGAATGAAAATAAAGAGGAAAAACAAGAGAGATATGAAAGTTCTCACACTGATCTGAAATCTGGGGTTCAGTTCAATGACTATTTACACAGCTGATTTTTCTTCTAATGTACTGTAAATATATGATGCTGGGGAAACAGGAATCTAGCGTAATTGTAATCACTGAGATAATCGAATTGCTACCGGAGGAGGAGCTTTTGGCTTGATGGAGCTGAAGAGGTCATCCTCATCGTCATCTGCAAACAGACTTTGTGCTGCTGGCTTTGCTGAGCTGGGCTTGGAGCTCTAAAACGTAAACATAGTCATATATCCTTACCATGCAGTGAAAGAGATCTGAGTGCAGAGAGAAAGGAAACAGTTAAGAATATCCAATATACTAACTGCAGCTTTCCCTGAGGTGGCAAAGAGGTCAACATCTGGGTCATTGTCCTTCTGCTGCGTCTGACTGAACAGCAGCTCCTCATCCTGGAACACACCTGTGCTCTTTGCTTGCGGTTTCTCCTCTGGAGGCTGTAACAAATAAATACACACATTTTAATACCTTGATGGCAGGAGAAACGGTATACCGATGCAACTGAAACGCTATTCTTAGGTTTACTGTAAATCACACAAACCTTTAGTGTGTTTCTTGCTGTGGGTTTACTAGGCGTGAATATCGGATCATTCCAATCCGATTCATCTTCCTCCTCATCCTCAAACAGACTAACAGTGTTTGTTTTGACTTTCTCTTCCTTCTTAATATTTGGTGGTGGGCTGTCCTTATAGAGGAACCCGTCATCATCGTCAACTTCATCCAACGGGCTCTTTGTCTGCTTGTTGGCAAGAACGTCGATGCCGCCGAAAAGACTGACTGCTCCAGCAGGCTTCTTTTTACTTTTACTGCTCTCTGGTGAGGGCGATGACGGGAGTGGCTCGGGGGTCTTTGCTGCTGGCTTCTCCTGCTCTGAAGGTTTGTCCTCTGCTGCCGTCCTAGAAACTGCAACTTCCTCTGTTTTCTCTATCGGGGAGGATGACTGAGAGGCCACATCAGGCGTCTGAAGAATACAGTTATTAAAATAATATAATGTCAGTGTGGGGGAGAAAGCAAATGAAATGGTGTAATATATTAACCATTACAGAATCTAATTTTAAATATCACTGTTGTGTAAGCAACTTGATTATTTTTTTTTTTAATGTTTTCTGTGTAATTGAGCTTAATGGTCCTCTAGGGGCTGAGAAAATTCTCTGACCCCTTCAGCATATTAAACTGTTTTAAAGCCCACTGGAGGAAAGCTTCAAAACCATGACAAATGTGAAATACAAAAAAATACAAAATTAGAGTACTCACTTTAGCAGCTGGGGCTGCAGTGTTTGTGTTGACAGCAGGCTTGATGCCAAAGAGGGATCCCTTATCTTCGTCATCATCACCCTCATCTTCAAACAAGAGAGCAACTCTCTGAGGCTTCTTCTGACTATATGAAGAGTGACGGAACAAGCGGATAGATAAGAATTCCTGATAGTACAGTTTTTCACCATTTTCTGTCAAGTATGATGAGGGCGATTTTAATACTATTGTGAGCAGATGTGTTTTTTCACAGTTTCTAATGTATTGAAAGAAAGAAATACCTTGACTCTTTTGCTGGAGCAAACAGGCCATCATCGTCGTCGCCAAAGAGGCTGCTTTTATGAGACGTTTTGGCACTGGGGAGGCTGGAGGGGGCACTGGCACTGGACTTCATCCCTCCTGTCTTGACCTCTGGCTTCCCAGCACTACTTTTAGAACTCATCCACTGGTCCTGTCATTCAAATATTCAGGAGAATAATGTATCATATTGGACGTTCCATTAAATATTTGTATGCAGTAGTAAAATATTACTTTTTTGTATTCTCATACCTCATCATCACTGAAGAGGGAGCTGGACAAGGTTTTGATGGGTTGCGACGTGGAGGCTTTAGCTTGTTTAGGTGTTGGTTTAGATTTCGCTGCAGATGCAAACAGATCCTGCAGGGTGAGGAACAAGGTTAATGTAATGTGCTCACAGCAAAAACAAACCTAACCTAATTCACTTTTGTGTGTGCGAAATATTAGTTAATTATTTTCACCTCTTCTTCCTCATCATCAAATAATGACAAAGGGGCCTTGCTGGTTTTGCTCAGGCTTGTAGGTTCAGGCTTAGACTGGCTCTTAGGGATGGTTGGAAATCCCTATGGAAAGCAAATACATATCTAGTGTAATAAAAATGCATTATTACTTTTATCAGTTTTTTTCCCCCCAGTGAAGTTTGAGAGCCTTACCGGGTTGTCTTCATCATCAGAGAAGAGGCCTCTGGTCTGGGGTTTCTGAGTCTGCTTGACAGCAGCCTTCCCAGCATCTGGAGCAGGCCCATTCTGAAATGCACAACATGAAGTTGAAAATCGTATATAAATAGCTTTCAGACTTCTAACTTCCATTTTGAAAGCATCAGGTTTTAGTCTTGAAAGAAAATACTGGTACAGAGAAAAGAGAACTGAACTGTGTCAACAGGAGTAAAGACAGCAGAGTGCTCCAAATATAATCGAATTTGGCCTTTTCTCGGATTGCACTCCGAATACGGCACTCTGGGCAAACATCAATATACTGCAACTAGGTCTGTTAATTTAATGGCATCGATGCCTGAAAAATGAGCTTGTGAGTCATCGTAGGAGCCGGCACAACCTCAAAACAAAAAGTAAACATCAAGTTACACTAAAACTGCTATAACTGGTGTCGAAGAGTCAGTGCTAAACTTTTGAAAATATACGCTCGACAGCCTGTACACACTGAGGATATTGAAGCCCAATGGAGTCCTTTTTGGTTAAAAACCTGCCATTTTGCTTGCGAAAACACACAAAATTAGATTTTGTCAGGAGTATATTGGTAGACAATGATCTATTCAGACCTCCTCAGATTCTTCACTGGTAGACGGCTGACGTTTTTTCAGGCCCTCACTGAGCAGGCTTTTAGTCCCAGGACCGAACATGGAGATGGCCCCTGCAGGCATCTAAACATAACAATGAATCATCAAGCTAGGAGCTTTTCTACAGGCCACAAAAAAAACCCTCTATGTAGATATACCAAACAGCATGCAATTCATACAACTAATAATACTGTGAGCCATCCTGTATGTTGATCTTTACCTTTTTCTCAGGATGTTTAACCTGCTCTTCCACTACCTCCTTCTTGCTCTGAGATGGAGTTGGCACACTGTACTTCTCACTAAATATGTCACCATCCTCATCGTCTTCATCGAAAAGGTCAATGGCTTTCTTGGGGTTGGGTTCCTCCTGTCCAGCTAAAAAAAGAAGGAAAAGCAACCAACGCACAGTGGATTGAGTGTGAGGATCCCACCAGGACTTGGACTGTAGCGCTGAAGTGCCCACATTCACACGCTTACCGGACTTTTTCCGGCTTTTACCGCTGAAGAAGTAATCATCCTCGTCCTCATCATCAAACAGCCCACCTCCTCCTCCAGCAACACCAGCTCCTGTAGGAATCTGTTTGGAGGCAGCATTGGTCTTAGGAGCTAGAGTTCCATTCTCCTTGCCCTCCACTGAATCAGAGTCATTCCCCGGCCTGAACAGGCTGTTATCTGTGAAGAGAAAGTGATTTGGTTTGGTTGACGATGATGAAGCAGACAAGGAGGTCGTATCAGCTGTCATACAAGTACATGCTATTACCTGGGAATACAGAAATGGCAGCCGATGGAATCTTCTTTCCAGGTTTCTCAGATTCTTGGATGGGAAAGAAAAGTTATGTAGTCTTTTTCCTATACGTTTGTACCCATCTTATCTATATGTCCTCGCACATACTTGTCCTGAAAGTCTGTCTTAGGTCTTACCTGCAGTTTGAGCTGTGCTTTTCATGCTTTCATTCAGCACCTTTTTCTCTTGGGACACAGGAGGTTTTGGTGCCTCAGAGAAAAGATCACTCTGAATGGCACAACATAATACAAGACAAATCAAATTCTGGCTGCAGTCCAGAGTTTATGCAATGTGGAACTGGACCGAACTGGGCGCTCTGAAAATCATTTAGCTTAATGTACCTCGTCATCATCGTCAAACAGGCCTCTCCCTCCACTGAAAAGGCCACTTTTCCCTCCAAACGGGGAGAAGTCATCATCATCCATCTTTGGTGGCTTAAACATGTCATCACTGTCCTCTTCAGCTGGTGTTACAATGTACATAAACAGTATTGAGCAGCGTACTAGGAACAATGGGCCTGCTGTGGAAATAACTAATGCAAAATGAAACAAAAGATGTTTGAATTGCACAGGTGATGAATTAAAGTCCTACCCTGTGGCTTTGCAGGCTTTGGTTCTTTCCTGCCTTTACTTTTCTTCTTAGTTGTCAATGCTTTCAAGACATAACATGGTAGAAACACAAAATCCATAAGCATGCACATGCACTGATACTGCATTACTTAAATCTCTAATATAATGTCTTTTCGTTAAATTTAAATTTGAAGAGTGGGAGGAACAAAAAATGTGATGTCAATTCAAATTCAAAGTGAGATGATATACTACCAGTTGTTGACCATGACAGTGACTTACATGCGCGATCTCCTTCTGGTTTGTTAACTGGATCACCTTTGATGCGGGCTGCCAGCTCATCGGCAAAGGACGATGGGCCTGTGATCTGAATGTGACGTAAAAACAAACATTGATCTTAAGATCAATGTTCCCCGAGGTAGCAACATATCTGAATGATTTCAGACTGAAATTTAAAATAATCCACTAAAAAAAGACATCCCTTAACTACTTGAGCAAGTTATAACAGGTATACCTTTGTGTCATCGTCATCATCCCTGTCTGATTCGCCAAATATGTCAGAATCCTCATCCTCCTCCTCTTCATCATCCTCATAACTCAACATAGATGACTTCTAGGTGGTGAGTGTGGGAGGAGAATCCGAAATTAATAAAGTTGTTCGGTTTAAATGTAATCTTTGATGTGTTTGGCAGCCAGCTTTACCTTTTTAATATTATTGTGACCTTCATCCTCCTCCTGATCAAAGTCATCATCTGAATGCTGTTAAATAAATAAATATAATAAGGTGTTAGTGTTCCTGTGCAAGATGTAAAATTAAAAGCCTTGAAAAATATCAGGAAAGCAAAGAAAATAAATGTCTTACAACTCCTTCTTTGCTGTCTTCACTCTCAATTACACTGTCTCTGTCACTGTCAACTGACATTTCTGGAAAGAGAATCATACACATGAGGAAAATAAACTTTATAATGGACGAGCGGCTGAAGAAGCTGCCATGAGTATACTACCATCACTTGAGAGGTCACCAAGTCCAACATCATCTTGTTCCATGAAGGGCTGGGAACCAATCAGATATGGAAGTGGCCTGTCCACATAAAGATCCTAAAACACAAGGGCAAAAGCAGACACACAGGCTGAAGTACATTAATGTAAAGTTGCGTTATCACATGCATTTCCGCAATAATCCTAAATGACTGCTCCTAGATTAGGAGCACACCTTAGGCTCCAGGATGGCCTCCACTCGGTCTGTGACCTCCTCGTCCTCTGAGTCAGAGTTTCCTGCTTTGATGTCCAGATGCTCAAACGCTGACTCCAGCACTCTCAGACCATAGTTTACAGCTTCCTGCATCTTAGGGATCAACTCTGCTTCTTTCTGCTCTCGAGTCTTCTCCTTAAGGAAGAACATGAATGACTTTCACAGGGGAATTCAAAACTTGTGGATAATGCGTGCAGCGCATGGGTGGTCATATTACCCTTGAAATAACAACTCTGAAAAGCATTATACAGTATTAAACTGGTTGATCAGTGTTGTATTCTATGCCAGCAAATGTTAGGAGCAGGATGGATGAATTCTTTATACCTGCTCAGGTTGCTTCTCAAGAGAATCTGCCTTGGAGATAGTCTCTTCTACCTCTTCATCGTACACTCTCTGTAACAGGACACAAAGTAAAAAAAACTAAATCTTTTTCTTAACCAAGATAGATTGCACCATGTAAAGTTCACCACAAGAAATCCTGGGACATTTTTAGTTCCAAAAGTACACAAACAAGTAGACTAAATTGTCACAGTTACAGTCTAACAAGCAAAACTGAAGTAGAAAAAAAAAGTTTCAATTATATACATTACATTTTCTATAAACTGTGTATTGGAAAGCATGAGAAAGTCGTTAAAGACAGAGTGCAAGCAGCTGTCTGTGGCCTTGGTGTCACGGATCAGACTGTCCAACTGCTTTTCAATCTCATGTGTCTTTGACAGCATTCTCTGGGAGAAGTCTTGGAGGAACAGGAAGAGCTGTGGAAAAAAAAAAATCCCCAAAACCGTTATGAAGACAGCAACAGTTGCAGAGTAACTTTCATTTCATCAAAACAGAGAACATTTCACAATCCCCACAACTATTCAGATTTCTAAAGCATTTCTCTGACTATTTGAAAATATGATGATGAATTACTGTTTTCTTGGCCTATTCCAAAGCTGGGGAAGACGTTTTGACTCACCCCCGAGTCAGCTGCCAAGGACCAGTTGGCACTGCTCTGCCGCATCTCTTCAAGACTCCAGGGTCTCTCCCAAATTTGAGCATCTTTCTCTAATTGTTCACTTCTGCTTGGGCCATTTGCTATTCCCTCCGGCAACCCACTCATCTGCAAACAGATCGCTTGTTGTTAATGGAATTAATAATTCAGATGGGCTTTTAAACACCTGCCATTAATAAATTATAAAGGGATACTCTAACCTAAAAGAAAAGTATTCTTCTTGTAATATGTAGCCCACATATCTGTTTTAATGTGTATATTTGAACCAGTCTCTGCTTGAAGAAAACATCTGCTTGCTGGAGGAAATAACATTTAGGAAACTTTATATGGACACAACAAGCCTGTGAATTTGTAACGATGGTGCCAAAGCGCAAACCATGAACTGTAGTGATGATATCATCTAAAAACAAGCCATGGAGCCACTCCACAGACAATGACGTTTGGGGAAACTGGTAGGATATAGGTGTAGAGGAACAATTTCTAATGGATGCCATACATTTACCCCCTCCAGGAACTTAGGAAACACTGTGCAACGAGCTAAATATTACATCAGTTAAAAAAGAAACCTAAATTGAAAGCATTCTAAAACTCGGTTTGCTTGGCTCATATTGTTCACAATCGGTATCTGGCTTTAACATAAGTAACGTTACAACAGCTGACATAGAAAGTAAGGTCTGTGACAGGACTTTGGCATTCACAATCAGGACTATCAGCAAGGCCAAATAAATCAAACATGATGCCTTCCACCAAATAAATGGTCAAAGGTTTAAAACTCCCCTCTGTATAATAAACCAGGCAGGAAGATCATTCACGCCAAGCTTTTTGTTTGTGTGATGTGTTCATGTGGAGTCAGATTCAATGTCAATAGACCAAGTGCAAAAACTAACTGACACAATGAATTCAAATTGTCGATCCTCTGATTACCTGCTCATAGGGGGACTGACTGTGTGTGTGTGTGTGTGTGTGTGTGTGTGTGTGTAAATATTGACTTTGGTTTCGAGGCGCTGAAATACCACGAGATAAATTCAATTTTAACTTGTAAGGTTATCTTCCCTGTAACTAATGTAACGCTGGATTTACTGCTGCACTTGCGGTACAACAAGCTAGGTTTGGCAACACAATAACTTTACAAATTTGCGGAAGACAACGTGTTGTGTCCATATAAAGTTGACTAAGTGTTATTTCTTCCTGCTAGGTTTCACATTCAAATAGACTTGCTCCTGGAAGAGAACGCGGGGACTGTTTGGCTAGCAGCTAGCTACACTTAGCTAATTTAGCCAACATCAACGTAAGCTACAGCTGTTCCGAGCAACACAGAGTAACATATCCACCCAAATTTGAGCACTGTCATACTTACCTTGAACACCTTTGGTCAACTGCTGTCCACGACGGTCAACTGTGGTCAGAAACGACGTACAAAAATAAGATCGATTATGCTAAATATGGCCTTTCCCTCATTGGTCTTCTGACAGGTCAGCCATGTTCTGTCTGCAGACAGTCACCTGACTATCGTTGCCTAGCAACCAGTTGAAAGTGGGGCGGACTGGAACAAACCAATAACAGTGGCAAATGTTTTAGTCGGTGATTACCTGAGACTATCATACACATACCTGTCTGAGCCTCCATTTTAAATCAATAATTTAAACAATGAGTTCTTCATGTGTTCTGCAAAGTAAACCTGTGGTTTATATCCAACGTTATGGATGTTTATGTTCACTAACTCATTCACTTTGACACTTAACCTAGTTCAGACAGCCTTCAAAATAAAAGTTAAAATAAGTTACTTTTTCTGCATAAAATATCCCCTGTGACTGACATATTATTATATATTACATTATTAATTAATACTGATGCATCAGTGTGTAAGCAGCATTTTACAGTTGTAGCTGCTCGAGGTGGAGCTAGTTTTTTATAACAATTTTAGCACAGTAGTTCTCAACATAGGGTCAGGCCCCTCCAAAGAGATAAATCTGAGGGGTTCTTAGATGATCAATGGGGTAAGAAAGAAGAAAAAAACTAAAAGTTCCGCTGCACAAATCTGTTTCGATTTTTTGGAGCTTTCTATAATCTTTGCTGTTTTTGTGATACGTTGAATCATTTTACCTCTTTGTGCTTCAAACAGTTATTTAAATGAAACCATCTGACAAGTTTAGAGGGGAAGTCTCTTTTAGATGGAACTGCTAACAATTCAGACATCTGAAACGGCCCCGATGTAGTTGAATTGAACCATACGGTTGCACGAAATGGAAATATTCAATTAAAGTACAAGTTTCTTAAGTAAAGCACAAGTACTTAGTTACATTCCTCCACTGTTTGTACCTAAAATAAGAAATGCTGCTTAATGCTAACCACTAATTCTATTTCTTTAAAAATCTAATTTCTTGAGTCTATATTTAGTGTAAGAACAAATCTCAAAAACTAGATGGTGAAAAAAAATCAAATAATTGGGATCTCACAAGCTCACAGATATACACATACTGTAAGTCAAGTGCAAAATCCAGTGACAGAAAATTAACATTTCATGTCCCTGAAAAATTCAAATGCGTCTATCAATGCTTACCCTAAGCATGACTATACAATCGTCACTTCAAAATTAATCAGGACATATTCTGTAGCAAGTATTTGGCTTCAGGCATTTGCTTGCAAGTTGTGGGTAGCATCATAAATACGTTAGTTGTTTGTTTTTTTTAGTTAGATTATCGTGAATATATTAATATTGCAAATACTGGTGGAAGTATACTACATTTTGCCTTTGATGTTTTATAAAAAAGGCGAAAAAGAATTTTGTTAACATGTAAATAAAGTTTATTTTTTGGCAACAACTATAAAAAAAAAATGTTTTATTTTCTCATTAGAAAAATATTTTTCCCGAAAAGGGAAATTTTACAAAATGCACACATTCAACACAAAAGTGAAATTCTAACAATGAATCAACAAACAGAATAATAGGTTCCAGGAAATGACAGTATTTCCAAAGTAAATTTAACAGGCCCTTTTCACTGAAAAACAGATACACCAGTGGGGATCAAAGGAAACATGAATCAGTTCTAACTTCCTGGAAGAAATATATGGGCGTGTTTCCACTTGACGCTGATTTGCAACAAAATATACATACGGCCAGTTTTCAGTTACTGAGACTAGCTAAAGCAAACGTTGACAGCAATAAATTATGAAAACGTTTTGAGAAATTTCAAAATTTGAACAAATGAACATAGCTGGAAAAAAACAATGTAAATATACACCTCCAAATAAACACAGGCACTCACATGCAGTATGTATATATCACATATGTACCCACATTTTTTACACATTAGACTAACAAGTATTTTTTCAAAAAAGACGTAGAATAAATCACTATTTTGTTTCTTGTGCAGCACTAACCAAAAAGAAGATAAGGCCTAAGTTGACAAACTTTGCGATCTCTTCTAAATTGGTTATATTCATAAATATAGAATTAACATTTGTATTAACAATGATACTTGGGGGTTATGGATGGAGGAGGATAGGCAAAAAGTGCAAATTGAGCTTAATATTAAGGCGATGGCTATTAAAGCCCTGAAAACAAACAACAGTCTCTAGGAGACTAAATTACATGCTGCTACCTGGCTATGGTGTAGAGCTTCTCTCTCAGTCTCCACCTCAGTACACTCTAAGTTTACAGCCTCTATCTGCTCATCCATCGCTTTAGACTCCTTGTGCACTTGAGGCTCCATCTCTGGCATCTCTTGGTTCAACTGCCCGTATACTGATTCTGTTGCCTTCTCTGCTTCATTTGTGTCATCCATCATATTATCTCCCTCCATTTTTCCTGGATTCGTGTCGTCTGTCTTGTTTGTGTCAGCCATTGTATCATCTCCCTCTTCCTTCTCCTCTGCGTTCATTACAACCTCATTCTCTTCAGTTCCACTGGTTTCCTCTACATCCTCCTCCATCACAGGCGCCTCTCCATCATCGTTTTCCATCTCTTGCTCTTTTTGGCTGCTTGTCAATGTATCCACAGGCAAAGGCTGCCAATAATCATACAACTTGCCCTAGAGGAGGAAAATGTAGAATTGTAAATCATATTAAAATCTTTTGACTTTATTGGAGGACTCATAAAATGAGCCTATTTTAAGTGACTACTGTGCAAATGTGTAAATAAAAGCATTCATATAAGAGTGTGTGACTACTGTACATGGAGAGGCCTGGTCCTCTGAAGGAGCATCTGCCACTTGGTGTAGATCCTGGCCACCAGGTCCTTTACCTGGAAGGATAGGAGGAAGGTAGACGTTGTTAACGTAACACACTGCTTCTAGAGAGTGCACCAGAGTTTTAATAGCTGGCTCATCTGCATCTTGAAATGAAGTCTGCAATGACTTATTTACGTCATCGCTATTGACACTGATTATGAAGATGAACCACTTTTACATATTCACATTAGTTCATAAAAGTCTGGCCCAGTTTCTGAAAGGATAAATAGGCACTCAAAATATGCTACCATGCAGAGCTACAATGGCCTTTACAGAAATTTAGTGCTGTGCAAAAACATCCAACCTTGACAGAATAGGGGCAAAAATAGGGGGAAAATGTGACGGCGATTTTTTCAGGTGTGCAATGCTCCTATGACTTTGTTTTTAATCAGTTTTTACTGAATCTCGTATATACTAATATCTTATTACTTACTGAGGTTCCGTTTGGTTTGTCTTTTTCTGGAAATTAAAAACAGGAATGATCGGGGTGCAGCAAGCCCAGCTTTAGGACGTTTACAGCAACTGATTTTAAACTGCCCCAATCAACCAGTTTGATTTTCAAAGTTTGACTTCCTTGTTTAAACCAAAGGGCACAATAGACTCTTCTTTATAAGTCTTATCCATGTAGCCATTATAAGGCAAATCTGCTAATACAATAAATAGACTTGCAGCTTCTTTAGCTTACTAAGAACGGTACTTTATTTGGCTCTGTAATCCAGGATGGAAGCGTCTCTATCGTTAGCTTAATCCGTTGCTGTTTTTATTTTTAATATATACATGTTTTATGGGGTGCACGGTGGCAGAGCGGTTTGAGCTCCTGCCTCCCGCCAAAGAGATTGTGGGCCAGAACAACGTCACACGGTCTCTCTGGGTGGAGTCTGCATGTCCTCCCCGTGTTACCGTGGGTTCTCTCCGGGTTCTCAGGCTTCCTCCCACCGTCCAAAGACATGCATGTTTAGGTTAATTGATGATCCCAAATTGACCATAGTGGATGAATGTGAGTGTGAATGGTTGTCTGTCTATGTGTCAGCCCTGCGACGAGTTGGCCACTGTCCAGGGTGTACCCCGCCTAAGGCCCAAAGTCCCTGGGAGGGGCTCCAGTCACCCGCGACCCCCAACGGGAACAGGCGGCAGAAAATTACTGACTACATGTTTTATTATTAATACATTTAGAATATTCCTAATACTTTTATTTTTCATATTTTATACTGTTTTTGACAATAGAGTTTTAGATTTATTTTTTTATTTTTTTACTGTTAATTGTATCCCTGTGATTTATGGGTTTAATGCCTGGCTGCAAACCAAATTTCCTTCAGTATCGTAACAAAGTTGAAGTTCAAACTTGAAAGCATTCAGAGAGCACGTACCTCTGTGAAGGCTGCACAACCTTAATACTACATATGGATCTATAACAAAATACACACAAACACCTTACGTTCTTTTTGCAATCACACTCACCTTGCTCCGGTAAAGACATTTCTCACTCTCTCTGATGTCACACTTAACATGAGTTTCCAGCTCAGAGCACAGATACAGCAGTTGCTCCTGAGAGCCAGAGAAAAAAGGCAAGGCAACATTAACAAACCTCTCATCCGCAAAAAGATATCACTGTCCTCGCGCATTAAAAACCCCCATAATATATTAGCTGATTAATATCCAATGGCCCAACACTTGAGACCAAACAAAAAAGGAAATGGGAAAGAATTGAAGTCATACCTTTTGCCGAGCTGGGAAGAACTGAAAATTGGAAGCTTCATTTGCCAAGGTCAGAAGGCTATAGCAGAGGTAGTAGGACTGAGATGCATGATAAACATTCAGTTAAAGTTATGTTAATATAAGATTCTTTTACTTAACACACGAAAACTAGACATGAAAAACAAGACAACAGAACTCCAAAATTAATTTTAGGTTTGAACATTTTCAACTTCAAGACATTAACCATACGCTCACCTGTTGATCTAGGGTGGCCATGTCCTCTTCCTTATCTTTCTGAGTCCTGGAGCTGGAGCTCAGCATGCCTCGGAGAAGGGTGGAGGGTTGCATACGGGACAGGTACAGCCTCAGTTCAGAGAGCTAAGCATGGCAGAAAACAAGGAGGGGAGAACTATTGATTACTGAAGACATCCATTACACTGTGATACTCATTTAGTTAGTCTAAAGGAAACGGTTTCAGTGTGTAACCTAAACATAGATAAATTACCTGAATCTCTTTTTCCGTAGGTCTGTAAGTACAATTTCCGTCTAACAGTTTAGAGATCATGGACAGGCTCAGATGTCGACGCAGCTGCCTATATGAACGAAACAAAAATACTTTTTACTGTGTACTATTTCAAAAATAATACAATCAAATCAAATATCTAAAAGAAAAATCACTGTGTGGGGAAAAAACAGACCAGCAGACCAGAAGATAGAAAAACAAGATAAAAGGACCTACTTTCCACGTCTGTTGTCAGGCAGCAGTTGAACTAGCAGACACATGTTGTGGTGGTCATCCGTCAGATCAGTAAGGGCCAGACAGATTCTGGGAAGCTGAAAACATTTTAGATAAATACTAAATAATTAACTAAGTAAAAAAACAAAACCAAAAAAATGTTTTCAGGATTCACTAACATTTTGCCCAATGGATTTCTGTCACTTTTTCCATGACTAAGAAAATAATTATGAAGAAATGTGTGATTTCTGAGTATGCATAAAAAGTATGTATAATAACTTAACCACAATAATTCCCAAGTACAATTATATAGTAGGAATTGGCAATTATTCAATATTATCTTGTCAACTGTCAGTGGAAGTGTATTGTGTTGATACGATCACATCACGTGCCCCAATATACACTTCAGTACATCATGTGTCTGATCTAACATTGAGAGATTTAAAATAAATACACCAGTCATGTTTAAAACTGATATCCATTGAACCACATTCAAAGTGTCTTTTCCAAACCCTTTAGGGATTATCTTTTTTCTAAAACTTCCCAGGACGGGGAAAAAAATGCAATTTTCCCCAGGTTTTCATGACCGTACAAATCCTGGGTGAAATACAACTGCAAGAACTTGTGCTCTAAAAAAGGTAAATTCTGATTCACACTATTCCTCTGCAACTTTTGAAAATCAAGGAATCCAAGGCATGCATGAACTGACCATGGTGTCCCAGTCCCTGATGTTCTTGACAATTTTGTACTGCAGAGGGTACAGTTCCACACTGGAGTGGAGGATGAGCCGTGTGTCCAGGCCCAATCTTCCCACCACAGTTAGCAGTAACAGCAGCTCATTGTCGCTGTACGCCCGTGGACAGAGGCCCATACAGTAAGACAGGTACTGCAGACGAAAACACAGGAGAAACAAACAAGTAGTAAATGATCTGAATGGTCAAGTTGTGCTTTCTCTGTTAAACTCTCTTTCTCAGACTTGACAGAAAACTGTTCCTATCAGACATCTGTTTCCTATTGTGTCTCACCTTCAAGATGTTGTTACAGTTGTGTTCAGGGAACGTTCTCTGTTCCTTGTTAGTGGAGGGACTCTCACTTTTGATATAGATATCCTCCCTACACAAACACACAGAAATTCAACTGCTTGAAATTAAAAACACATCAAATAAAGAACTTTCAGCACACATCTTAAGCTTTTAAATAAGAAAACAAGGAAATTAGTGAGTAATCCCCCTATAAACAGCAATGCTACTCACAGCAAATCTCCCTCTGTGAAAGGAGGCTGCAGATTCTCAAAAGGGAAGAGTGTAACAAACGCAACTCCCATATTCATCAGGACCAGCGCCACATCGGCCAAACTGGGCACCCACACTTTAAACTGCTGGCTTCCATGTTTTACTGAGGAAGCATACACACAGACAAAAGACATGTTAACATGTCTTAACAATAGTGAGGAAATACTAAAAGCTTGTGGGGGAAAAAAATAAAAACACTGACCTATCTGATAAGCAGCCGTGCAGGCGATGTCACAGAGGGCCTGTAGAATCTTTTCAGATACCATCCTCTCATAATGGACTGACATCATCTAAGATCAACAAAGAATTACTGCCCAAGCTCAGGCATTTGGACGAAAATCCCCACTTGACATGCTACAGGTGTGTTTGGGGCCTACCTTGAATAGGAAACGGGTAACCTGAGGTGGACAGGGCGAGCGACAGTCGTAAGCTTCCTGGAACAATCCAATATTTACATGCAATCTAAGTTGCGCAGGGCTAGACCTGAAAGAGGGCAGGGATATATAAGTGGAGAGAGAAAGATTAGAGGAATTATTTATTTTGCCAAATTAAGAAATTTCGCGTCTATTGCACGCAAAGATTCATTATTTTCAATGGAGAGGGCGCTCAAAACCAAAACAGACACTGTTGTGGCACACAGTCGTGACACGACTGTTCTTTCGGGCGAATCCTCGGCACACCGAGATTGAAAAAAACTTAACTTCTTCGAATGCTACAAGCACATAAGGTTATTCAACAAAAATGAACCTCCACAAATCCAGCAGTAAAGCCACTGTGAGCACTTTACAGTGCTGGTAATCCATTTATCTTTGTTATGACATTTTACTTAGTTAAATTACTTTAGTCAGTGAGGCTTACTACTAAATTAATGCTGCAACTACTCTGCATGAAATTGTCAAATCAGACCGCTTGTGATTTGGACTGGTTGCTTAGTAACGGCAGCCGCAACAGTAGCGCAAACTCCAAAGCAACTTGGATAAAAGGATGAAAGCAGCGCGGCTGGCGTTTTCTGAACGGTCCCCAAAAGTATAACACTTACACTAATGGTCAATATCAGCGCAACACATCCCACAGTATAAAGTGCTGGATGGAACTAACAACATACTGAAGATTCATAATTTTTAGCCTTACCAGTGGTGAGGCTAAAAATGTAGTTTGTCCAGAGGATGGCCGAAAGGAAAGGCCATAGTGTCATTTAAATCAAAAGGGTACATCCCCTTGTGAGCATTAATGTGCTCCGCAAATGTTGTTAAAAGAGGAACGCTGTACGAGTGTCCAAAACAGAAAAAGGGTCATCCTTTATTATATATTACACTTGACGTGGACCAAAACGTTGGTCTGGTCCGGTTTTATTAAGCTGACATTGGTTCGGGGTGATAGACACCCACCCACACACACACACACACACACACACACACACACACACAACTCACCAAAGAAGAGTTTTCTGTGCTGTCCCCTGTGGATTGACCATGCATTGTCTGAGTTGCAGCGTATCATGGTCAAAGAGCCGGCCAAATTTCTCCAGGTCAAACACTACTTCTCCTGGAGGCACTTCCCTGATTGCATTGGACATCAATGAGTAGCGCTGCAGGAATTCCCTAAAAACAAAAAAGGAAATTACTGTTAACTACTGTGCAAGTGACAAGATATAATATGCCAGTGTGCTTCTGCATGCCGTACTGTTGTTCAGTGGAGATGCCCTCCTCCCGGTTCTCCTCAGCCTCCTCATATTCAGCTATTCTCAACAGGTCCTCTTTGCATGCAGTTAGAAGTTGTGTTTCAATCTCTTTAGCTCTGATGGATAAAAAGAGTGTGGGAAAAATTAACTCCTCTCATGTCCAGCTATTGTAGCTCAAATAAAAAAAAAGAAAAAAAGAACACAGGAGTGACATTTTTCTGAATAATATACTTTTTACTGGAGTTTATTTCCTTCAGCATCTGATCGAGGTTGTTCTTGTAGATGCCTGACTTTGTGGTGGATGGCAATGGCTGCTGTGGGAAACACAACAGACAACATGTAAGATCTAAACAGATACAAGTTTAACTGACCCTTTAGCTCAGAGTGTTGATGTTCATACATTCAGGACTTTATGTAGAATAAAAACAAGCCATGTGGAGCTTACAGTTATTGCCTGGCAGCTGTGAAGTCCAGGTGGACTAGGCTCTGGGAAGGCTCCCTTCTCCGGTGTATCTGGGGGCTTGGTAACACGTGCCATAATTTCCTGCAAGGAAATCAGCTGCTCCTCTTCACTGCTATGGGAGCTCTGGGTTAGATCCAAATCTAACGCAAAGCTCAGGCCTAGGTCCAGCTCCACATCTATAGGATCCTCTTCATTCACCTGCTTTCTACCCCCTTCACTTACCTGCCTCTCCAGCAGTGGAGACTGAGAACAATGAGATGTAGAAGTTTGTTCAGAGGCAGCAGTGTCAGTCTCAAAAGCACATGGTCTCACACTGTTGGGGAGAAGAGACGTGTGTTCCTCATCAGATTTAACACTCTCATCCTTCAGCGGCCTGCCTGAAGAAGTGATGGGACCGTTTTTGAGTTCTTTTGAGTCTTTAGAGCAATGGGATCTTAAGTTTTCAAGTTTTACCCACTCTAAAGCTACAATTGGGAAGGACATTTTTTGGTGACGTGCTGATGACGAAGAAGAGACTTTGGTATCCACTGCATGAGGAGTACCAGTTACTGTGACATTTGGAGTTTTGTGACACTGGGATCCAGTAACTGGGGTACTAGAGTTGGTCACAATGCTGGATGAACAACTTTTCTCTGTGGTGGGAGATTTGATTGTTCCCCCATCTATCTTGGGCTTTGCAGTCTTATGTGAAGGGCTGACTACATAGGTCATGGGATCAGGGGTGAAAAGCTCATCTATGTCATTAGAGATTGCAACAGGTCTTCGTGGGCGGGTAGTTTTGTTCCGTTCTACTGTGCGACAACTCAGAGAACCTGAATTTGGTCTTGAGGCTGGTTTGGGAGTGCTACTGTTACTGTCCGACTTCCTGCTCTCCTCCACCTGATTACCTCTGCTCAGGGTCTTGACAGGTAAAACTGAGGTACTACAGTGAGTATGTCCAGAGTGGTGGCTGCCTAACTGAACATGAGGTGAGCTACCCGTGTCCTTCTGGGGAACCTCAGAGGATAACAAAGACCTTGATTTATCCCTCTTATCGTTTTCCTCGCGTCTTTTCTTCAAACTTTCTTCACTAGGCTTTGAAGGGGACCTTAACTCTATTAACTTCACAGTATGATTCTGAGTGTAATAGGCTTGCTTTGCCCCCATTGATGGTCGTCTCATTATACAAGGTTTAGGTGACTGGATGGGTTTAAATGTGGATGATAGTTCCAAGGATGTTGACTGGCCAGATGCTGGTTCTGTGCACAGGTGGCTATCTGTGGTTTTGGGTGACAGTTCCAAGACTGAAGAATGCCTCGATGACTGCTGAGACACCAGTGAAGTGCTGAGCGAGATGCCAACGGTGGGTTTTGGTGTCTGTGCTTTGCCAGAGTTTGCACCCTGAAGACACAGTTTCTTGGCACTGTCGTCACAGTTCTCAAACTCCCTGTGCCTCTTCTGAGATGAGAAATTCAAGTCCACTACTGGAGACATGAAAGAACAAAACGTGAACAATATATTTTCTTTTACAAATATTCAGTGTTTACTATTATCTTCCAATGTCAGGTTTGAGCAGATATTTGTTATCCTACCTTGTAAAACAAAATCTGGTAATTACCCATACATTGCAATCTCTTACCAAGACCAAGATGCGGCATGTAAACAACTCCGATGTAACTACCAACCTTTCAAGCTCATATTCATGTTTTCAGATAATTAGCAACTTGTAAAGACTACAAGAACCTACGTGCAGGAACCTAGTAAGTAGTTCCTGTGAACACTGAACAAACATGAATATAAATGATAAGGAGAGAAGGGAAGTTTATGGAAGATTAAAGTTGATATATTTATTAAAATCCTGACGTTTGTTCAATCCGTTGTGGTGGACTACGCTGAAACTGGAGATCATCATTATACTTTGCTACTGAGAAATGTCAATCCATTTTTATTTTTTAAAACACACCAGACCAGTTGACAATGGTCATTTTAACTGTATTCAAACTGTAAAATTGAAACAACTTTACAAACTCAACACCTGATGCCTGTTGTCACTGCACTGCCAACAAGGTTAAAGATTATAACTTTATGAGTAAGAAGTGTAAAAGTGGAAAATGGGCAGTTGTTCAAATCTGCATGTAAGCACTACAAAAAACTATTTTGTAGAAAGCAATGTGTAACCTGTGGGCTTATATCTGAATTGCATGTTTATTTAACTAATAACTACCAAAGCATAAAATACACCTTTACAAATCTGTGTATAAAGTTAAGAAATGTTGTCAATGACTTTGACAATATTACCTGGAATAAACTTTTCACTTGAAGGTGTTCGTTTATGTTGTTGGTCCTAAAAAAAGAAAAAAGTGACTTCCTTCAGTGAAATTTCATCAGCAATAACAGTGTTACGATGCATCCCCTACCATCAAAGACTGAACTACACCCAGGTCATGTGTTGAATAATTTTAAATACCTAGCTGTTTTTTTACACTGGCATGTTTACAAGAGACAACCACAACACAAGGACTAAAAACCTTCCTTTTAAAAAAAAAAAAAAGTGTATTTTAAATCTTTACTCTGTGTAGATTATTATTATTTTGAATGGTTGTTAAGTGATAGTGTTATTGTAACTGTTTTTATACTTATTTTAACTTTATGTAGCACTTTGAGGTTATGTATAAAACAAAAAGTGCGTTACCAATAAAATGTATTACTACTTACTATTATCTCATAAACAGAAAACAGCTAAGATGAAACTGATGTCAGACTGAATTATGGTGAAGTGAAACAAAATGGCAAGTGAACAGTACTCTGGCCCCAGCCCCGCAAGCCTGGCTTGAGACTGGTCTCGTAGAGTAACGAAGAGACAAAAAGCTCAAACTTGAACTTTAATTACATATATAATCATTTACCTGGCAAGGGGCTACAGGGCTGTGCATGATGGGTAAACGGGAACCACTACTCCTGTCAGAAGACTGGGTACTCGCAGAAGGTTGGTAGCTGCACGGGGGCCACTGGCTGTTACCAGGAGTCCAGTACTCTGAGAGGGGCAGCGGGCAAACTTCTTGAGCTGCTCTGGTGTTGAGCGATGGGGTTATAGGGGGCCTTTGGAGCTGGACAGTAGGCATGGTACGCCTCACATCACTGGATTGAGCCTAACAGAGTAAATGATAATAGCCACAACAATTCTGCATCAAATGACTGCTATAGTAGAGGTCACAAACAAGACACTTTTATTATTTTTTTTAAAAACAAATCTAAGTTTCACTAATGGTCATGTTAAAGAAGAGTAAACAATACCTTGCTGGATTCTTGTCTTTTTGCTGTTACATTTTTACTTCCTGAGTAAGACAAATTGGCCTTTGATTCGGTCACTTGATCTCTCCTGATGTGGGAGGATGAGGAGTGGTTGCTTAAATCCTTCATAAATTGAGGCGATGCAGGGTGAAAGATACTGGGGGGCAAAGGCTGTGGCCTATTAGCTGTAGTACCACTGTTAGTTGAGCTGACTGGAACAAGCCGTGGGTAGAAAGACGCCGGGAGCTGAGCAGAGTGCTGCAAAGGACCCAGTCTGTCCCTTGGCATGGGATGGGGCCGATTCGCTGAGTAACCAATGTTAGTTGGGCTGCTTGGACCAAACCCTGATGAATAGATTGGTCCCAGAGGTTGAGTAGGATGCCGTGGTGGACCCAGCCTGTCCCGGTGGCACAGCTCAGGGCTTTGAAGTGGCAACATTCTCCTGGGTGGTGGGTGAGGAAGCCGGTTAGGGACCTGAGAGGGCTTCATTGGAGTCTCCTGGAGAAAAGATGTAAATTGGGGTAGGGAGTGCTTCTGAGGAGCGAGGTCCTTCACTAAAACATAGAAGAAACATTTGTGCATTATGGTCTTAAGTCTTGTAAAACATTTGGTGTCATTGAATGCTCAATGCTATTTTTGTTTTCTTCTTTTCAAAATCAAAGTGAAATTCAATGGATTGTTAAAGTTGTTGTTGTTTATCGTCATTATGCCATGCAAGCAGGCGATTGCAAGTTTAACAGATCTGTTATTGCTTCCTGCTTGATACATTTTTAGCAATACAAACAACAAGCCTCATTTTTGGGAGGGTAATCCCTCACCACCACTAAAGCTCTACAGGAGTCCAGAGATAAGTACCAACAAAGACCGACTGAAATCAGTGACTTAAAGCAGGTCAGGCAACAGCACCACAGACTAAATATGTCCACTGGCCACATGGGCAAGTCAAATGAAAAAAGTAACTTATTTGCAATATCTAAACAAGTAACGTTAAATGTACAACTCTAATATTCTGTCTATACTCATTGACATAAACAGGATGAACTAAATATAAGAAACACCTCTCATTATATCGAAGTTCAATTCAACAGCACCACACACTGACGTTACAGCCTCCAAAAATACAACAGTGAATCCACAGGCCTCCAAAACAGTTTTAACAAACTGCAGAATATAACTTTCATGAAGGTAGGATTTATGATAGCGTTGTTGTATTATAATGCATTTAATGTTAGGTACCCAAAAAACAACTAACCTAGCTATGTTTAAAAACTGATCGTTTACCAGACAATGTTGCTCCCTGCCTTACTAGACAGTAAGTTAAAGTTAGTAGTAACGGTAACTTCGTAGACATCGACACCTGAAGATGCAGGGTGACACTTTGACCCACCTTTACTCCTCGGGGAAAAGTATTCTGAGAGTGTTCTGCAAGAAAGCCAGAGGTGGGAAACTGGTCATGTTTCGATAATCCAAGAAAGTTTTGTCACCAAGACGACATCAATGCAATTTAGCAGTGCCGTTTTAAAAAAAAGAAGATAAAGAACCAAACTGTCGCAGAACCGACAAAACCTATCACGTGTAACGTTAGCCCTATCACAGCCGACACAAGGAAGACACCTGTTAGTCCATTACTGCTTGGCTAACGTACCAACCCCAGCATGCTAACTGTTACATCAGGTGACAACACAGGTCCTGCAGCATTTATTTAGAAGCTTCGAGGGAGTTAACTTTGACATTAACGTTGGCTCCTTTATTGTTGAGCGGTACCACCACCACATAACTCAATCACAAACAAACGTAACGTTAGCGCTGACAAATAAACACAGTAATAAAAAATACAAATAAATCAACGTTAACAGGAAAAATAGCTAGCTAACGCTTGCCATATAACGTTACGTTAGCTATAACTTGTATAACTACACGCTAGCAAGGAAAGTGATATCAAGGAAGTGTTTACATAGTTTTAACAACATGGCAGTGTTATTACTTAGCGTTAAGTAACTTAGCTAGCGCCGGTCTTCCACACAGTGCCTGGCTAACTTACAGTAAAATGTAATATTAGCAAGTCCTTGTTTCAGGAAGTGATCTGTTTAGCTAACGTTAGCTGGCTTCGCGCTTACAACTTAGCAACGGAGTGCAAACAAAGTCCGTAGGTTTTCTTACCGAGTGTTTCCTTGATTTTCTGTTGCTCTTCTCATTTTAATGCTTGGGCAGGCTGTCTAAAACCCCTGACAGCGACACTAACGGACATCAGAGCTACAATGCTGAAATAATCTCAACAGTATGGGCTTCTCCCGCCTGCAGCCGAATCGACCGACAGTATCGACCACGAATTGCATTATGGAACTTGGTGTCCAGTTTCTTCTTCTTCTTTGGACCACTGGTACTATGGGATGCCATCCAGCTATGGCATGTTACTGCCATCTAGTGTCTGCAATTCATTCTCTTTAGATAGTCATTTATATTTTCTCATTTAATCCACTACTGTGCATCAGTTTCTTCATGTTTGTCCAGTTATCCAGGTTGAGTAAAGTATGTAGGGTGAAAACAGTTTCTCCAGCTGTTCCCAAGCCTCTGAACAGTTTCTTCCTTTGAAGTGAGTAGTTCTTGCACTGGATGAGGATGTGCCTGACTGTCTCTGAGCCTCCACACTCACGTTTGCCATCCGGGTGTTTTCTACTCAGAGCCACCCGCTCCTAAGCCCCCAATGCCCAAGCCTCAACCTTGTTAAGAACGCAAAATCTCTCCTTTTGCAAGCAAACCTGCTTGTTGCGTTTTCCACTGTTTCCTGTAACGCGTAATCTCACCTTCTTTTCCTTTTTCCATATAGCCTATTCTGCCACATTTCTTTTACTGACTTATTATTGAAGTGTATTCTGACAGTCTGTATTGTAGGGTTATTTCTATTTTATCCACATGAGCTGCATTCTTTGCTAAGTAGCCTGCTAGTAGCGTAAGTTCCCAAAAAGCTTCTTCCCAGAAATTTTAGCTGGCATTTTGTTGGAAATATTTTTTCATCGAGTGTTTCAGTCCAAGTTTAAATGGACTGTACTTGTATAGCACCTTTCTAGTCTTCCGACTACTCAAAGTGCCTTTACACTACATATCACATTCACACATTGATGGCAGGACATTAGTACAAAGGAACTAACCATTCACACACACAGCAATTTGGGGGTTCAGTATCTTGCTCAAGGACACTTCAACACGTGTGCTAGGGGAAGCTGGGATCGAACCGCTCTCCCACAAAGCCACAGCCGCCCCTATTATTGAAGATGGTATTTACAGTGCCTAATTTCCAAGGGCATCTCTCCCATCTTTATCAACAGGTCAGCCGGTATTGGAGAAGTGCAAAATGCCCTACTACATGCTCTCATTGACTCTCTGTCAGCCCCCCATTCAGATCCTGCCACACACCTAAGAACATTTATTATTTTTTCACACTTTAATGAGACCGTCACATATATGTACTTTCCATCTCACCCTTTCATCCAACCCCATTCCGAGAAACTTCCATAGCATGTCGTGTACTTTTTCAATGTCAAGGAAGACAGCCACTACTACTTTTTTATTTGCTACGACATCCTAGATATCAGTGTCTATACTCAGGACAGATTAGTCCAGCTTAAAGGGATAGCCCACTGAAATACACTGAGGTTCATCTTTCCACAGAAAAAAACATTTCTTGTAGGCAATACTTCACACTAATATTTGTCATTGCCTTTTCTATCGGCCATTTACAAAATATGGCTGTTTTTATTTAGTCAGTGGTTGTTCACTTCCACTGACCAGATGCTTATCATCTTGAGTTATACGGAGTTGTTTTTGGAATTATTAGAACAAAACGTTTTAAACAAGCTAAATTTATATTTTCCCATTTGTTGGTTCAAGAAATGCTTGCTAAGCATTTCTTTAAAAATCGGATTATTTCACCATTGCAATATTGCTTTAATTATGCTGTTCATAAAAGTTGGCCTTAGAAAAAAATAATTAAAATGAACGAATTAGCTTAGAAAAACTCTGCCTAAATTTGGTCAGTAAGTAAGGAAAGTTAATATTTTGATTACAAGCTCAACTCTGATTACTGTGGGAAAAAAGATATTTATGTCTGACAACTATACTGTAGAGACTTCAAATAAAATGAAACTCATCCAGACAAGACAAGCAGACACAAAAGCATTAGATTTACACATAGCTGTACGTGTATTACATCAGAGCTTTCAGGGTACATTTAACCAACACAGAGGGAATAACATTTAAACAAGAAAAATGACAATACTGTATGACATAATGGGATATTTCAAACCAAATCCAAGCAGACTGTTTTGCGAAAAGCACCACTGCTACTTTATTAAGCTGTGAGGCCAACTGTGGGCATTTACTGTAGGAAAATGAACTGGAGGCACATAAAAACTATGACACCAAGCGGCAGAGACAGAACAAAGGCAGTCATACAGAATAACAAAGATAATAGTTAAATTTAGAACCTTTAATTTTCAGTTATTCATGCTTCACAACAGTACTGTGAAACTGGGGGACTATAATCCAAATAATGGACTTATCGCTTATACAGTGCAATACTGATAGCAATGCAGTGTTTGGCACGGTTCAATTGAAATAAACTTGATGAAGCAAAACAATACAAATTGTCAGACACAACACAGACCGCAACAACAAACAAGGACACTTTACAAATACCAGCCATAGACGGAGAAAGTAAGAAAAAAGGACTGTTTAGCTGTCCTAACTATTCCATCCTGCTCTCAGGAGATTGCAAAATTACATCCCTTTATCTGTGGAATGCATCAATTAAATACTTTGAAAAGTGAGATGGAAAATAAGTTGTCACCCTTTGCAGCGGTCCCTTTCATGTTAAAAAAATGAAGTCCCATACAAAATCAAAAAATGGCCATCGAGTGTAAATAAAATTAATGAATATCTTTTTTTAAATTAAATTATAACAGACTACAATATCCCACTACCCTAAGTCATCCAATAAATAATAATGGTGTCTTGGGCCGTCAGTATGACACACATAGGTATAACTTCCTTAGGCTTACCATTTACCCTGACATTCAACATCCCAGCCTAGAACACCACAGCTAAAGACTTTTATCTTTCTAAAAAAAAAAACCCTTTATTATCGGTTTCAAGAGACAATGTTTCAATTATTAAAAGGGCTATTATTTTAATATTCACTTACACAGATAAGAAATTGCCTTTATCAGCAAAACTTTATTCAGTTCAATGCTACCTTCTTAAAAAGATTGGAATATTAATGGACCATTTTAGCAAAAATATTTACAATCTCTTGAGAACTGTGGATCCCCTGGTCCTAATATATCCCAATTGTTCACCCTCTACTATCCCTGCACTGTACAAGTAGAGTGAGGCTGCCTTCGACAACAATCTACAGTACTCATCATGTATTACAATCCAAAATAAATTAGGATTTAGGAAAAACACTAATCTGTGGTCAGTCGTTAGGGACAACCAGAGATGACATACACAGAGAGGGCTTTTCTGTTCTTCTTTTCTACTTCTTGGCCTTTCCTTGAGCCGCCACGGCCTCCATGGCTTTGCGTACGGTCTCCTCGTCTCCCAGGAACTGCATTGGCTTCAAGGGCTTCAGGTTCTTATCAAGCTCATAGAGGATGGGGATGCCTGTTGGCAGGTTCAGTTCCATGATGGCTTCATCTGACATTCCTACAGGTGGCAGCACATACAAACAGAACAGTTATGTACAAAAGTTAGTACATTTGCAGGTTGTTTTTCCATTATAAATATGTTATTACATATAACTGGATCACCACAACTTTTTGTGATCAAATATGAGTATGTATTCACAATTCATTCCAAGATTCCTGACAACATAGCATCTTTGTGACAGAGTTTACGTAAATGACAAATAAAAAATCCTATATTTGTTTTTCAAGAAAACAATAACCAGACCAGTAACAAAACTGAAGGACCTAAACATTGTTACAAAGTGAAAACATGTATATTAAAAGTATAAATGTATGTCTATACAAAGTAAAACTTTCAAAATGCCACAATATTAAGATTTCACAAATAAAAATTGAAATGAACATAGATTCTTAGTGCAGTGCACACTGGTCTTTACACAAATTCTCAAGTATGGACAGTCCCTGCCTAAAAACATTTGTTTATGTATTTAAATGTAAAACATTGAGAATATAAGGGAAACACTTGTATTTTAAGCTAACATGCACTATGAAAACTTGAAAAACATCTGCCAAAGCACGACGGCATGACCAGCTAAGTCAGTGGCCGACAAGAATGAATCAAAGCTCTACATGTAAACTCTGCAGTGCCACCCACCTTCCAGGTGTTTAACGATCCCCCTCAGACTGTTTCCATGGGCAGCGATGAGCACCCTCTTCCCCTGTTTGATCTGAGGGACGATCTGCTCATTCCAGTAGGGCAGCGCCCGTGCGATGGTGTCCTTAAGACTCTCGCAAGAAGGAAGCTGGTCCTCAGTCAGGTCTGCATAGCGACGATCCTGCAGGGAAGATAAAATGTTACATTTTTAACAGAATAGAGGCAGCAAATAAATACTGGGTCTCTTTGTCTATAATCCTCTTCCATAGAAAGTTATTGTTCACCCATTTAGGAATAGAGAGGGCCTACATGCTCTAAATTTAAATGAATGTCCACACGTATCTGAGTGGGTGAGGAGTAAAGCTGTGTACGGGACCTTTTGCATTAAGCAAGATTGTCACTCATAAAGCAATATGGCGACGTGTTTATTGTCATTTGCAGGCATGAAAGAATCAGCTGCCTTAATGACATTCTTCTTATAACCCTATTAACTTGTTGCTGGTCACTTATACAGCCAGCTTAGGGGTACTACATCTTAACTTCTGAATGCCTCTGTCTATGCAGAATCGGATCAGTTTGTTTCCACCTTGACTGACCTTTGAACTTGAACCCAGCAGACCTCATTCCTGCCAGTCATATATTAACTCACCTTGGACATACTGTTACGTAAGAACATTAGGCCACATGCTACCAAATATTAACAGCTGATTGTGCTGTGGACAAAAAGACAGACACATGACCTTTCACTCATTCATGGTGACACAGCTGATTATAGGGCCTGACTTCTAGTCATGCCTCTTTTTTGTTATTCCTGTGTGCAGTTGGTCAATGTGTGCAAGAGCATTTATTTCCTCAGAGGCCAACAAAGATCCTTGGTTGTGTGTATGTACTGTAGATATCATATCTTACCTTGCTGATGATAGTGTAGTAGTCATGGTCTGGGCCCATGGGGGGAGGAGGGATGTCAAACGAGCGCCTCCAGATCTTCACCTGAGCCTCTCCGTGCTTGGCTGCCGTCTCTGCCTTGTTTAGCCCTGTCAGGCCTCCGTAGTGGCGCTCATTGAGCCGCCAGGTCCGATGCACTGGCAACCACATCTGGTCAATGCTGTCCAGGACCAGCCACAGTGTCCTGGTGGCCCGCTTCAGCACGGAGGTGTAGCAAATGTCAAACTCAAAGCCGGCATCTGTATGTTTCAGAAAGTGAGAGACACCGGCGTTTTCTGTATTTGGATTGCAACTGTGAAAATTCCACATGGATACTGGGACTCTTTCTTTCAGCCTTGTTTAGTTAGTTAATTTTCCCACACTGCCCTCTGGTAATAACAAGTCCGCACTTGTTGAATTAAACTTATAATACCATTACGAGAGTTAAGAAAAGGCAGCTGAGTCTCAAACCTTACTGAAAATACAAGGTATTATGTGGCTAACAACGGTTTTCATTATAGATTAATCTGCTGATTATTTTCTCAATTTACATTTACAATGTCTCATAGCCAAAGGTGACGTCTTCAATATGCTTGTTTGGATATATATCTAATTTACTGTCACATTTAGGAGAAACTCTCCGTCATTATGGCCCTGCAATGGCACCGTAGCAGTGCAGCCACATAAAGGCTTCGCTCCTGCACGTTTCCTGACGCGCTCAGGGGGCGGTCTATGGTCGGATGCAGCGAGGATTATGCAATCGTAGCCGCGCGTCGGCCTACAGGGTTTCAAATATATTACAGCGGATGATGGGAGCAAAATGAGGGAGTTCCTCCTCACCTCTCAGGGCCTGTCCGCCTCTCTTCGCCTCCTTTTCCCCGGTTTCGCTCAAATCTGCGTCGAACCAGCCACAGAAGCGATTCTCCTGGTTCCAGTTGCTCTCTCCGTGGCGAATCAACACTAATTTGTAGGCAGCCATGAGTTAGTCACGTTAGGCCTTAAACAATTTAAAAAACCGGATGCAGAGGACGTTAAATTGAAAACTCCCCGCTCCAGAGAGTAAGACAGAACAGATCCACTCGTTGCTCTCACACCGGTGAGGACTTTTATGCCGTGGATTGGTTGCGCCCCTACTTCCTGGTTTAGACATCCAATGAGATTCTGCAAAGGTACGTAGCTTGTTTTCTCGACCAATGACAGCGGTGGGCGTCAGCGGCGGGCACTATTGCCTGACCTTCATACTGCACATTGTACTTTATTGACTTTTCATTGTGTTTCACTGTTACAACATATCTATCTATCTATCTATCTATCTATCTATCTATCTATCTATCTATCTATCTATCTATCTATCTATCTATCTATCTATCTATCTATCTATCTATCTATCTATCTATCTATCTATCTATCTATCTATCTATAAAATAATGCAAGTGAGAAAGTAGACACATAAATATCAAAGTATATATGCTATTTAAAGATGATTTTAACTTCTTGTTGCATGGTCACAATGATGTTATAATGTAACATGTAACTTAAATGTCTCACTTCTTTGCAAACTCCTGTCAAAGAGGAAATAAAGCAGTTGACTGAGGGACCATAAAACTAGACTTTTCTTTATTCCATGATGACCACTCAATGAGGTACATGGACAGAGTTACACATTTAAGACGACAAAAGAAATGGAAATATAGTATGCGGACAAGGTCTTTTAAGCTAAGAACCAGGAGTACTATGGACAGCTGAACCAAGTGGCTTTGTTGCTTTTACCATGACTGTTTGGTCCTCAACCTGGGCTTTCTTATATTTCTTCTCATTCTGTCCTCATCCAACTGCTCCTTTTCTTCCTTTTAATCTGTAGGTGGTGAACTTGGCCCGTACTATACCCCCGTAAGTATAATAATCTTAAAGCATCAACATTACAAATGACCAGGAGCAGCAAACGTGATGACACATCAGTGATGACAGAAAGATTTGTAATTCTGCATTTTGTACATTTTGCATTACTGCATATTTTACACTGCTCGAAACTCAAAACATGACTTATAGGAGAGGACTGCTCCATTTCCTCCATCCTCTGTCCCTTACTATCTCATAATAGTTGACTGTTTTTTACTATGATGATTGTCTTTTTGTTGTTGTTGTTGTCTGGGATCATTATACTGCTGACAGCATGATGTCCACACTTTATTCTGCTTTAGGCCATGTTGTTGTTTTTTCCCTGGTCAAACACACCTCCGTTTTTCTCACCCAGAATGTGAAGGGATTGATTCTTCACTCATGGGCTTCCATATGGTAGTCTACTACTTTTTTTTTTGTCAAGTTAAATAGACCTTTTTCACAGCAGATATTTTGTCTTGTCTTAGGCAAAGCACAGGTGTTACAAATAACATTACCGATGCCTCTGTTCTATTCAAGTGTCCCAATAAGTCACGACAGTGTGACAGTGAGCCAGCATGAACAATACCAGGAACCTAAAAACAAAGCAGCTAAATGGAATTCTTGTCTTTTGTTTATTTTTGTACCTGTGCTTTTCCTACTGTGACATGTCAAAGGGAAACCCAGACATGGGAGAAGTTTGCCTTGAGGGCTTTCTGGCAGAAAGACTTTCTGCCTTTCTTTTTTCCTAAAACCAAGTAGTTTTGGGGCCTGAACCTGACCAAGTATAAGGCTTTCTGGCAGAAAGGCCTGAGAGCAAACCTCTCCCATGTGCAGAAAAATGCATACTCCGAATACAAAATGAACAGTGTCTGTTATCTTGCCACTTTATGTGTTTTCCAGAAACAGGAGCAAAGCTGATGAGGAAAAATGGGGAAAACACATGGCAAATCAATTGTGTCAGTGCCTCTTGATGAGGCAAAAAATGAATAACAAAAAATGTGTTAGTTTGAACTTCATTTTTTATCACGTTGCAAGTTCACTTGAGTGATTTTTTGTTTCTCACCATGTCAGAGATTAATTATCTAAATGATATTCACATATTACTAAATCTTGTTCAGGCTATTGCACAGTAGCATTTGAATTATATGCTATAGCATTACAGTTGTTTCTAACTGATATGTTTTTAATTAGAAGAAAAATATGCTTTTACATGTGCTGTTTGCAGCAGCGTGTGTAACAGAGAGAATTTGGGCTTTTTTGTGTGAAAACTGGGGAAAAAGTGAGGCTGGGAAACAATTTTTAGCCATGTGAACTATTATCAGGAACTCCATGAGCCACACTTGGAAGGAATGTTTGTTTTATTTCCAAGTGTATGTCTGCTTACACAGTAAGATTTTTCATTTTTGGGAGTGTCACACCTTGGATTTTAGTCATCAGAAAAGTAATCATCACTTCTAATTCCCTCTTTGACGTTTTTTACCTCTGCTGTTTCAGTGAGGTAAAAATTACAGGTGATGAATTACGGAAGTGTTGCTAATATACGTTTCTAGTACATGCCCAGGCGTCAGTAAATGTCACACAGGAAATTAGTGAATTCATCCACCCAGTAACCAGTAAACCCTTTCCCTCCCTTTCTCTCTAACTTTCTCAGACTCATTCACTCTGTAACACACTCTCAGCATCTTGGCTAAAGATGGCAGAGTGGCAGAGTGAAGGAAGCAGTGGTATTTTCAAGGCTCTATAAATAGCACCATTTCCCATCACTGGCAGCCAATGCCCTCACGCAACACTTGAACACTGTGCCCATTCAGAAGTATTGTATGGGCAAAAGCTGTGTTAATAGATGTGGAATCAGTAACCCCAGTCACCATGTTAGGAAACTATAAACTGGTGAGTGTCAGAGACAAACTACAAGGCATACATGCCTGGAACGCTGTGCTGATTCATGCCTTACACAGACAGGAAATGTCAATCTCAGATTCCTCCCTAGATCTTTACATAAGGTATTTTTGCACATATTCCCCTCTCACTTCTTGCTTTCTTTCTGCTCATTCACTTCTTCTGTCAGTCGCCATTGGTTTGTCCCAGCCCCTCTTTCCCTCTCCTCTGCAGTGGAATGTGCATCTCAGCAGTATCTGATGAAAGTGTGGTTAGCATGGCACCGCTGGGTACGTGTGTCTGTGTTTTCATGTTTCATGTGCGTACATGTAGCCTCCCAAAACGAAACAGGAGACGTGGACTGTCATCTGGGGGAAACAAGGCAGACACACTTGAATAGAATAGAGCACTTCCACTGGGAATTACACAGGCGGGGCTCTACCAGCCGTGGACAGCTGCTGAATGGGTTATAACAAACCAAGTATACACACCTAGTTCAGTAAACTCTGTGTAACACCAGGCTCCGGTCTGTGTGAAAACAAGAGTACTGAGATGAACGTCAGGACTGTACACACTAAAAAAAGTGTGAGTTATAGTTTTAAAGAATAGGTGTTTTTTTTTTATATAAAAATGTCCTGTTGAATAATGCTGAGTATGCAAAAAATCCCTAAATGTTTAAAGTATAAGTTCACATTTTTCAAGTCTGTCTTAAAACAATACTGACATTCCCATATATACATTGAAAGGGTTTTTGGTCGCTGTAATTGTTCCTCCTGTTCATAGTGGCTGTGAGGATGTTCCTTTCTAAAGTTATTTCAATGTAAGAGATTGCACAGTACAAGGACATTGTGCTGTGCAAAAGCGGAAGCTAATATGGCGCTTCAGCAGTTAGTTAAATCAACAGACTGAATGTGTGTGGAGGGATAGTAACAGAAAGAGGAAGTCTTGTACAAAAAAATCCTGTAACTTTGGAAATTGCCCACTTGATTTGACTAACTTATACTGCTTAAGCCAATAATTTCCTGAAGATGTAATAACGCCTGAAAATGTAACAAAATTTGCACTTCACTTGATTGAAACTGTAATAAAACCCAATAATGTAATAACTTGGCCAATAATGTAATACAATATCCTGACTGATATTGTGACAACATTTTTTACCAATAATGTAATACCTTTCAGGTAATTTATTTTCAAAACTGTTGATGTAATCATTTTGAAGGATAATGTAATAATATAAAGAAGTATGCTTTTTCTCAGAAATGTAAAGTGTGCAAGTATAAAAACTTTGTAACACTGTTTGTGTCATGTTAGCCCTACTGAAAACACTAAATCAATGCAGCAGCAAGTGTTTCACATTTTTTACTGAGAGGGACAAAAGACATTCTTAGATGGAAACGCTCCTCAATAAACACTGACGGGAGCTATTAGTACAGTGTGTGGAGCTTTTGTTTCATTCTTGACAAAAGACATTCTAACCATTTCTCTATGCCTGTGATTTCATTATAGCCACGAGTCACAGTCATGTCATTGTTATCCATTTGGACTTCAAAAGAAGTCCCTTTTAAATTTTCGGGCAGGGAACTCTGTATCGTTTCAGTTAATTGACATCAGTTCATGGCAACAATCTGGATGATGTTTCAGGGAGGGCCAGAGGAACCATTTGGAGGGCTTATGATGACTATTGGGCGGTTGGTCTCTTCCAGACGGGTGGGAGAGCACATACAGGAAATGTCTCTTTGGCTGAGCAGCCAATATAAATATCACGCAGTTGGTACTGCAGAAAAGCGCCTGGCTCTATATGTCCTTATACCAAGTTGTTTAGGTTCTCTTTACTGTTTGTGTAGCTGGAAAAAAATACAACAACTTCACTCTTGTGGTGCCCACACCCTTTTAATGGTGTCAGGCGGTAGGATTCCAAATGTGTGCTATTACCTTGTGATTATAAGGGTTTCTTGTTTGGACATGGATGTGACGTTAAAAGATTAAATTCAAAATGGGCTCATACAAAAATTCTGACCAGACGTGACATCTATAAAGTGTGTAATAATAAGGATCATGTTAATGTGGCAAGCTCAAAAAGACTTTCAGTGTGAATATGGAGAATCCTTTTCTGGCCTTAATTGTCAGCATACGCTATAGTTGTGAGTGATCCAAAACTTAAATGATTCACCATGGTTACTTTCAATATCGAATTGAACCCTGGATTTGGTGCTTTGTTTATGCAGCACACTGGACTGTTGTAGCCTACTGTCTAAATTTGGTTGTTTACAACTGTGTGTTTCCACAGGCGCTGACACGTGGACAGGACAACACTTCTGTGGAAATCTCAGAGGGGGAGAGGGTAGGGGGGGATTGTGTGTGTGTGTGTGTGTGTGTGTGTGTGGGGTGGGGGGGGGTGACTCCTTTCCTCCTTTCCTCCTTTAGAAGTGCTAGATTTATATCCCGGTGCTGCAGCTGCTTAACATTAACCCTTCCACTCCTGTAACTATGGCCACAGATGTCACTTCAACACACACATACACACTATATTTTTCCTGTCATCATTGCACAGAAAGACCACTGACCCAGGGGATGATTTACTGCACAGTTGTTCTTTCAGCATAAGTACATGCAAGTACAAACTGAGTAAATACAAATTAGGCACATTGCTGCAGCTTTTAGATTCTAATATCTGCAATTTTGTTGACTTTCTTTTGATTCTTGGTTGTGAATCTGGAGCTGTGAAATGCAACATTTTTAATGCAGCTTTCCAAGAAAAGAGAAATGCCAAAAATGGGGAAGTGTGTGTTTATGTGTGAGTAATCTGCAGCCTTTCTCTCCACATACATGTCCCAATGCCAGCAACAAGCACGCAAAGTATAAACACAAATTTGTCACAAAATTACACAGCTGTTCACACATAGTAATGGCACTTTCTTGCTGACTGTATAAAGGCAACTTGTCTGCAGCATGTTTTTAAGATCGTCATGCTCACTGCATAGAACAGACATTGAATCATCTTGCACCGCTTGGCTTCATTTTCATTGGCTGAATGTTAGTCCACCTCCAGAACCCCAACAGATTGTTCCGGTAAGAACAAGCCTCTTTCCAGATTATTACACACACATCACACACACACACACACACGTTGTTTCCAACAGTTAGGATAACTCTATTGCAACACACACACATTCTCTCTATAATACAGCCCATGCATTATTGTCTGTGCATGTCCATGTGTGAGCGACGCTCTCATTGTCTATAGGTCTAAGGATCCAGGTCTTTCATGTGGTCAAGTGGCATAGATGATCCCTGCTGATTGGCCAAGGCTTTTATCTCCTAACAGGAAGTTCCTGAGGGCTTCCGTCACTAGTCCCTCTAAATCTGTGTTGCATTTGGAAAAAGCCACCAAAAGCACAATATGTGCATGCGGCCCAGCTCTTTCTCTAAATTGGCAAAGCATTTTATGAACCTTTTCCTTAAGCAGCTTGTCAAAACGCTTCTTTGTACCAATACAGATCACAACCAAAGAAACATCTCACTTGCTCTCACTTACTGGTCTTTATTCGTACACTTTTTGCTCTTTGGCTTTACATAATGAGCACTTCAGGAATTTCAGCATACACATAGTACACAATCACATCCATGTTGTTGGGTTGTTGTAGTCAATACCTTGTTGAGTATACAGCATTGTGACAGAAGGCACTGATAAACCTACAATGTTTGAGTTAGACAAAACAAAAACAGAGCTGGTGAAAAGGATCACGCTTCAGTAACTGTTCAGTATAGTTTGCTGTCATACACATAGAAAAGATATACTTTAAAAAGGTAATGAAAGGAATCCCTTGTGAAAACAACAGTCATAAACATATGAGAGGTTTTAGATGGACAGTACCAACACAAATCTACAAAATGTATGTTACGGCCATTGTAGGCTACTGTAAACTTAACACTGATTATATTGCTAGCCAAATATAATAAGTCCCTACAGGATTATTATAGCCTAATGATTCTTTATGAGGCACAATTATATTAAATTAATGGGAAATGGTGGCGGCATGGCCTTAACTACAACTAGGAGACAAACACATGTCACTTGTGCCTTAACAAAGGGGTGCAATAACCTACTTCGCCATCCTTACACATTTCCAATCAAACTCCTATCCTCGGTATGCCGTGAAGCTGCTTGGGTATTTTCATGACACTGACTATAAAGCCACAGATGGATTTCGGGCGATTCTGCCTCTACACCAAGGGGAATGGTTGGTGTGGGGAGACAATAGAGATAAACCTGTGATTAGAGTAGCTGTTGAGTTAAATTACAGTGAAGTTAACTATTCCTCATCTTGCTGTGGATACACCCCCCCCACCACCCTTCAGTCTCATCAGATGACTGTCTGTTCTCCCCGACACTTCCTGCACGCCCCATAAATAACCGACAGGATGTAAGCCAGGCAGCACAGGCAGGCGAACACGGTGGCTGCCAGGTAGACCTTGTACAGACAGAGGTGCTTGTACTGATCCAGGTTGCAGTACGAGTTGCGGTGCGTCTTGTGGATCATGACTCCTATGGCCGGCAGGTACAGCACGGCGGCGGCCACGTCGTGCGCCAGGTTGGTGGACAACCAGCGCTCCCCTCCCAGGAGCGGGACGAGGTCCTGCTTGTCCAGGAGGGTGAGGAAGAAAAGGGCGAGGGTGAGGAGCCAGAAGAGGACTGCGACCAACAGGACGAAGTGGATGGATCCTTCGTATTTGTTGGCGGCGATGGTGACCCACAGCCCGGCCCCGAACATAATCTGCAGGATTCGGACGATTCCCAAAAAGCTTTTGAGGAACTTCAGGATATTCTTCCTCACCTGCGCCTGGGGAGGTTGTGGTGACATCTCTCTCCTCCTCCGGTCACTCTCGGTCCCCTTTTCCCGAACAGGGCGGGTGCTTTCTGCCAGCTGCAAAACAGCTGGGAAAAAGATGGGCAAAAGTGGAAAGAACTGGGGGGGGGGGCGAGTCCGG
The DNA here is from genome assembly GCA_011952105.1 of Coreoperca whiteheadi. Lineage (NCBI taxonomy): Eukaryota > Metazoa > Chordata > Actinopteri > Centrarchiformes > Sinipercidae > Coreoperca > Coreoperca whiteheadi. The sequence goes on from CM022471.1 coordinate 14,133,584, forward strand.
GTTTGTAGTCTAACAATGAAGCCCAAAGTGGACACGTTTAGGTATTAAAAATGAACTCTCTGTTCTTTCCACAGCCCCGGGGTTTTGAAATGAAAAACCTTCTTGTAGCCTATGTTTCGTCTTTTCCGTTTCCTCTGTTGAATGTAGCGTCTGTGTTTGGGGGCTGGGTGATGGAGAGGGATCGGCCTGTAATTCAAAGCTTGCTCCTCCTCTGCTGGACTGCTGGGTTCATCCATGGCCACCCATCTGCTGCATTTCCCCATGGCGCGAGACCTTTCTCCTCCTATCCGTTTTGGAGAGAAGAAGTCTTTTTGAAAGCCAAGTAGCCTGTGACGAAATGCAAATGCACGTAGAGACAGAATGGGAGAAACACAGTAGGCTATATCAGGCTTTCTGCTTCGGCAAGTAGAACATATTTTGGTTTCTATAACTGATGCCAGTAGCCTATTATGATATTGGGCTACTATTTTTCTTTTCCCACTGGAAACAAAACCTAATAAAGAAACAGTGTTTGTGTAGGCCTAATAATATTACGTCTGTTCATGTAGCCCAGATGTTTAGGGCTCCCTGCGTCATCTTGTTTGCGTGTTTCAGCGCAGGATGCTCACATGTTACGTCCCTCTCACATATCTGACAGACGCTTCTCGTGCCAGCCTGGCTCAATGACGTCAATGGATTTAAGCGTGACAACATACGTGGCCAGGAGGCGGAGCCGGCCCCCCATCCCCTCCTCCTCAAACCCGTGATTGGTCGAAATAAATCTCTAGCCCAACCCCGGCAGGCGGTAACAGAAGAACTCTCTATCCTCATTGGTCGTTTTGACGACATCGATTTGGGATTGACAGTCGGCTCAAGGACAGAAATTGTTTGCAGGTGAAGCGTGACGAACTTTTCAGCGATTGTGGAAGCTTTCACTGCAAATGAACAGCACTGCGCGTAACGCAGAGGGACATGTAGGCTACTGTGTGCACTGACTATATCCGTTCATCTTCGGGTAAGCAAACCTTTCATTTTTTCATCTGCCTCTCACGGGATTCTTGTTTACTGCCTTTGACCCACCGCCTAATGAAGCACAGCATAGAAACATTATAGCCTACAGTAAGTTGTTCAGTCGTTGCATTGTATGCGATAGGACCACGAATATTTCAAAGATGATTTTTATACACCTTTTTTTCAGAGACTCTTTATAGCATAAACAAAACTTTAGTTTTCCAGGGATCCGGGTATCTGCACCAGTGAGCCGTAACAGTATGCAAACAGCAGACGTTTTGACTGTCAAGACACCGGTGGGAGGGTTCAATCGAGAAGCCTGTGACGTTTGGTTAATAACCTACTTCTAATGCAAACAAAAACTAGGTCTGTGAATGTGTTCAGTGTTTGTCAGTGTAGATCAGCTGCATCCCATAATGATGATAATCTGTAGGAAAAATCACAGACGTGATGTCCTCAAATAACCCAATTGCTCTTTCTGAGTTATGCACAGGACAATTTCAGTTCTAAATTGATTGTGATGTAGTGTATTTTGTTTTACTTTCTATTTCTGGTTAGATCTAGGCTGTAAAGAAAAGATTAGACATCATGGATGGTGAACGTGGTAAACGTGAATTCACATAGAACCGGAATCTATCACAGTCTCCATGGAACAGTTATGAAATATATAGGACTAAAAAGTTAATGTGTAATGAGGAAAGTAAGAGTTTTGGACCTCTGGGGTCTTAACTAAAAGAAAATGGGAAGCTTTATTCCTGACCTAGGAAAGAGGTGTAGGTTTGGCAAAGTGCTCTTAACTCCTGGTCTTCATCAGAGGATTTTATATCTGTGCAAATACCATCTGTGTGTTGATCTGCTGTTGAAAGCTCTGGAGAATGCTAGTAAGTGGACATTTTTATTCAGGATTATTTTGTCATGCTGAAAGAAAGTCGTTTCAGTGGAAAGACCGCTGACCCACATGCATTCATGATCTTGGTCACTCAGCTAATACCTAGGCTATCTGTTAGTGTCCCACTTAAAACCATATGTGAGTAAAGAGAGATGAAGTTGCCATCTGCAGTTTAATGGGGTTTAAAGCACAGCTCATCACTCACTCCCTAAAGTAGGATTAAAGAATCAGACTGGCAGCTGACTGGCAGTGTTTCAGTTGTGACAGCTGTCTATAGGTGTCGTGACGCAGTCCGTGCACTTGTTGTGTTGTTTTTGGTCATCTTCCACTTTGCAAACACATCATAATGAACGGAAACTCTCCCTGACTTCTCCACAGAGTGGAGCCAGTTTATGCCACCGTTTTCCGTGTTTCTCTGGATGGATACTGGAACCGCCTCCCCTCCTTCCTCCATGGTGGCGGGCCCTTCCTCGCTGTGGCGGCTGACTGAGAGGAGGAGTAGGAAGGCTGGCTCAGGGAACATTTTCAGCAACGTGAATCTGTGGCAGCTCCAGAGACTGTTCAGGGCAGCGGGGGACCAGGATGCGGAGCAGAGGGCCCAGTTGGTTTGGGGCCATGGAGATGAGGCTGAATTGGCTCAGGCCTTGATAGGCCTGAGGGCCAGAAGTCACAAGAGGGGGCTGAGGACCAACGGGAGAGACGTATTGGGCTCACACTGGCTACAAGCCTTCAATCACCTCAGGTAGGAAAACTAATCATGGTGAATTTCAGTCACTTGGTATCCATGTTGTTTTCAACAAAACTATTTATATTGTTCAGGATCGGGGAGCGCTCCGCAAGCAGCCAGGAGAAGGATCCCGGGCAGGAGAGTGATTCTGAGGCAGAAGCACACAGCAGTCCAGAGCCAAACCGACACACCTCCGTAGGGACAACAGAAAGCGGTAAAGGGGCCACAGTGGTGCTAACTGAGAGCCAGGGACCTGCAGGGACTTCTGAGAGACCAGTTAGAACCAGCTCTGGACTGAGGAGAGGAGGCGAGAACAACCCAGAGAGATACCTCCACAGAATACTCCACTGACTTGACCAAAACCACTGGGATGCAAAAGTGACTTTTAGTCTGTACGTCTGACAGTCTCCCAGCACAGCCTGCCCATCTCTCCTAAATACAGTTCGGGTGTGTTAAGAAACTGGAGCTAGGAAGAACTAACTTCTGGGAAAAGCAATATGGGCACAAATCAGCCGTTTTCTCATAATGCCATAATGTCTGGCCTTTTTTTGGCACTGATCAGATGGCAGTATACTGTCACTGCACTGTTGCCTGTTGCAGACACTCCTCCACCTGTATAATAAAGGCTGAACAAACCTCTGACTGGCTCCTGGTATCTTACAAATTTACATAGTTGTTGCCTCTCAAGAACTGCCTTATATTATTCCCTACATTCATCCTACCACTCACACTAACCATGCATACTTATAATTATATAAATAGATGTGACTTTAAGTATTTTTGTAGTTCATTGGTGTGTATGTTGATACATGTGTGAGATGCTGTACTGTATGTATATTAGCTTGAAAAGATGTCTACTTCTTGATTTTGTATTCAAACTATTTGAGGTGATAAAGCTGAGATAAGTTCAAGCTTTACTTACCACGTCCCCGGTTATGTGTGTGTGATACGCAACACTATAAATGGGAGCAAGGTGTCATGAGATGTACAAATATATGTCCACACATGTACGTCACTGCACATTTCAAGATGTTGACTCGCATGAATCAGAACAGTTTTAACAGTTTTAGCCATGAATGTCAGCCAGTCACTGGTTTATAGTTATTGAGAGTGTTGTGTCAGGTGGTCAACTCTGCCTGGAGACCAAAAATGATAAAAAAATAGCTGCAAGGCCAAACTTAAAATTGTCCCTCGTTGAGCAGGGAAAGACAGACTTGAAACACTAATGTTCTCATATTAAAATGTTCATGGTAACAGTGTGAAAACCCACTGTGCCTATGAAAGACTGAGTGTCACCAACCTTATCAGATTGCTGGAAACGTGATTAATATTTTTGACAATACTGTTTGATGTGTCATTTTTAGATTTATGGTAATAAAAGAAGTGAGTCTTATTGAGTCTTGTATTGTTTGGCATTTTCGTCACAACAACACGGTGATCATTTTTATTCAGGAAAACACGTTTGCTATGTTAAGTGCTTTGCTTAAGGGCACCTCATTAGCAGTTTTTGATGAATGGAATAACATTACACATTTTCTTTCCCTATCCATGCATTTCCAGCTGCTCGGGTGAGCTTTAGGTGAAAAAGCAGCCTCAAACCAACAGCCTTCCGCATATACTATGTGTTGCTTCTCACACAAAGATGCACTAAGAAATTACACTATTAGAGACAAATGCTGCCCTCCAGTGGTCATGTCTAGAAGTGATGCCTATCATTTAGATGATCATGTAAATCAGCTTGCGGTCACTAGATGGCACAAAAGGTTTTGTTTCGGGATACCAGCAAACCAGTCAGGAAAGATTCATACATGTCATGCATGGCATGGACTTGTCGTGAGCTTAAAGGGCAGACTCATTTTAGTAGACAAATAGGTTGTGATGTTGATGATCCTAGCTCGTCATGTTAAATTGTCTTTTCTGCCAGGTCTACCGTATTACCTGAATACTGGTGATGGCTATTGAGTTGTAAAGTTTCCACCTCTAATTCAAATGTCCAAACCCTCAGGCAGCGTCACACCATCACAGAACAATGTATTAGACTGATATATTACAACCGAACTGACACTGCCCACTTCAGCTGTTTTGGTTTATTTTAAAGAGGCTCTAAAATGGTGACTGATCTTTACATGCAAAATAAATCCTTCCATCCAGTTTCTTACTGCCTTGTGAGGTCAGCAAGAAGAGAAATGAAGAAGCACTACTGAGTAGATCAGGATACACAGGAATGACTTTATCTAACACATGAAGCTGGATATTCAGACTAGGATCACCCTGCATCCGACAGATGTCCACTTTCCTATAGTTTCCTCGAGCTCCTCTTGGGTGATGCGAAGGGATTCGCAGGTCATGTGAGAGTCCTTTCTGTGTATCCTGGACCTACTCAGTAGTGCCTGGGTGGTGCAGTGGCAAACTGCTGCTTCTGTAGGGCAGCTTTATAAGGTGCTGAAACCTCAGCTGATTCACTCAATGCAGAGAAAGCAGCAGATTGACTCTGAGGTAATCCTCAATTTGCTGAGCTTCTCACCATGTTGTGTAAAGTAAGCTCATTGCACAGACAATCTTATTTTGGTGCCTGTATAGGTTATCTCAACTTTTCATTCACTTCATAAATCTTATAACTATAGATGAGATGTGGAGTGATGATCCAGCAGTAATATGGCTGCAGCTAGATTTAGTGGTTTGCTTTTTTTGCCTCAGCTCATTCTTCACCGTTATGGTTAGTGGTGAAAAGTAACTAAGTACATTTACCATCTCATAATATCAATATTCTGCTACTTTATTCTTTTACTTCATTACATTTCAGTGGGAAATATTTCTTACCCCTATACAGTTATTTGGCAGCTATAGTTAAATTAAAATATTACATTAAACAAAACATCAGATAAGCTGACAATGCATTGTTAAAGATGATCCCTTACAAAAAAGTGTGTCTAATTAGGGCCCCTTGTTACTTTTCAGATGTCTATGAGTTGTTAGCAGTTCCATCAAAGAGTGACTGCCTCTCCTGACTTCTCAGTTTGTTTTCTTTAAATAACTGTTTGAGGCCCAAAGAGGTAAATTATATAAGAATTCACAAAATAGTACAAATTAGAGAAAAAAATGAATAATTGTGTAACAGAACTGTATTTTTTTCTTCTATCTATCCCATTAATCATCACAACCACTGGACGAAACTACCTAACTGTATACAAAGTAGGTAAACTAGTTCCACGTCTACACATTGTTTAATCAGTACTAACAATCAAATCAGTCCAATAATATATTATTCACAAAAAAAGTAATTTCTCTTTTTACTTTTGATACGTTACAGTTAGTACATTTTGATGTACCTAGTTAAGTAGGATTTTAAACGCAGGACTTTTACTTGTACAGTTATGGAATATTTTAACATTGTTGTACTAGCACTTTTTCCAGAGTAAAGAATCTGAATACTTCTTCCACCACTGGTTATGGTGGTGGGCTTACTGGGCCTCAGCAAGCCTGGGTATGATGGGGAGACCTAAACTGGTCTTAGATGAGGGGTCAGGCAAACAGTGACTCTGTAAGACTCCTGTTATCGTCTTAGATTAGTGAAAAACTGACCAGAAAAACCTGCTCCTTGAGCCAGGCTCCTGGGTGTGCACCCGGATGGTCAGTGAGTCTTAGTTCAGCCTGAAGAGATAATAGTGGACTAATGGCCTGAAGAATCACCATCTTTAGACATGTTGGTGCTTGGAAAATAATCACTTTAATGGTCAGATATAGATTTTAATGAAAACCTTGCTTTGAGACACACTGAATTTGAGATAAAGTAAAGTAAATCTAGGTTAAATTTTAACAGAGTTGCAGAAAAATCCAGTCATGCTGACTTCTGTACTTGTAGCTCTTATAGTTCTGTACACAACAGCCGTGTGGTGGCAAACTGAGATTCCTTTGTGGTACATTGTTGCCTTTCAGGCAACATGCACATCTTAACAGTTTTCTAAGTTATGTGCATACAAATGAATGTCTTCATGCCACCAAAATTATGACTCCAGTTTCGTAGATAATGAAAAATGACAGAGATAGGCTTTTCTGTGCAATGGTTTTGTAAATTACATGTATTTCTGGCACTCATTATTCAGTCATTTGTGGTATAAAATTACCATTTTGGACCAAAGTAGGTAAAAGTAAACCAAACCAAATCTTTATCCTGTTCACACCAATTTATACAGGGACGTAAAGTGAGTTATACAGGCTTTTTAGTGTTATACAGTGTTTGTGCTGTGAGATATATGCATTTATGCTGTCCACTCTTTAGCTGGTCTATCCAGAACCATACTATGAATTATCAAGAACTGTGTCAACCACTTGGGTCTTTCATGGTGTTTGTTATGACAAACATCTGTAGCCCCATTTCTCTGGTCAGCACAGCGTCTTCAGAATAAAATGAACAAAATGTACAGAAGGGTGGCTGCCCAGTTTACAGTTTATCCCTTAAATACTGCAGTGGACCATCAACTTTGCATCTTGATTGAATTCTCTTTTGTGGCGTTCATAAATTAGATTTATCCGGACACTTGTCTCCTAAATCAGCCAAATAACTGTCATTTTGAAGGACAACAACATTTTAGGATGTTCTTTTATCATAAACCTATTCTCAGATTTCAAATATGTTTGTCTCATTGTTTTGGTATTGCTTTCCAGACATTTTAGCAAGCATGAGTCAAGGCAAAGCTGACAAAGGATGAAGAAAGAGAGGAGTGACAGCTGTATGGAGAGCACGGGGAGCAGATCAGATTTTCAAAAGGAAAACAGGGAGAAGAAGAAACATGCTTTTTCTGTGTGTGTGTATGTCTGAGTGTGTGTGACTGACAAAGGAAGCAGTATAGAGATTTTACATAAGCAAGGATCTGAGAGTTGAATGTGTCCCTGCTGCATTGTAATTAGAGCACGGAACGGTAATTAGTGAAATGATATACAGTACATGCTCCTCGTGCTCTGATATTAATTCCAAAACCGCACATGCGTGCGCGTACACAAACACACACAACCCCAGTGCCACACTTTGCGTCTTTGTTCACGGTAGAATCACATAACACTGCGGCACAGTACTCATTGTTATTCCTTCCTCTGTGTCATTGAGTGCTTTGTTCTTATTCTCAGTACTGTACAGCTCAGGCTCTCGCTTGCTTCTGCTGTCTCTCAACATGGGCATGGCACTGCCACAGATCATCAAACATGATTCAACAAGGGTGTCCTGCTGAGCTGGGGTCAGCACCTTTTTCAGTTTAGTCAATTTAAAGGGACTCAAGTACAAAAACTCTTTATTGAACCGTTAGTAATGAAAACTGCTTTACTGATGTTGAAGAAAGATCACTTTGTTGGAACTATGAAAAGGAGACTTGATGAAATGGTAACACTGGTTGTGAAATGAAAGTTAAATCCGCCTCTCTGATGTTCAACCCTGGTGCCTTCAATCCGCATGCACAAGGTCAAAGTGCTGTCGACATCTGAGACCTTTCTGCCTGCCTCTTGCTTTGCTGCCTTCAGGACTGTTCTGGGCTGTGGAGAAACACATAAAGTCAACTTCACATCACGTATTATACATATCATATCATATTACATTGCATTGCCCACACCAGTAGCCTGAACGTTTCACAGAGGCAGGGGAGGATGGGATTTTAAGAGCAGCCTCCATGTACCTTAATAAGGTCACGTGTCAGATGATTGTGTCACTCCATTGATGTTTGTCCTTTTTCTGTACCCACTTTATACTGTTGGTCTTTTTGTTACAGTACTAGTCTGTTGTTTTCAGATCACAGAATAGGAATATTTAGAATAGGAATATTTTCCAAAGCCCAACTGGGTTTTTGTTGTCCCCTGGTTTATAAATTATAATCAGTACGGATCCATGTATTAAATAAGCACACCTATTAAGTTGTTAACAACTAACAAACTGGGAGCAAAATCACCTACAGTATTCTATTTTTTTTTTAAGTTTCCTCTTAAACAACTTTTTATTTCGACTTTTTTCAGAAAATAAGCAAACACATCGGTATATTTCTTGTATATACTAGGATTTCTGGATCCATCCTCTACACTTATTTTACAACCTACACTTTTTCATCATAATTCTATATAATATGATTTTCTGTTGTGAATCTATTTTTGGGGGAGTTTTTCCTTATACGAATCAAGGTTCTAAGGACATTTACATTTAGTCATGTAGCAGACGCTTTTATCCCAAGCAACTTACACACTCACAGACCGAAGGCACAGCTTCGGGAGATATTTGGGGTTCAGTATCTTACTCAAGGATACTTCGACACATGGCTGGGGAAAACCCGAGATCGAACCGCCGACCGTCCGATTGGTGGTAGACCGCTCTGCCACCAGAGCCGCCCCTAAGGACAGAGGCTGTTGTATGTTGTACAGATTGTAAAGCCCTTTGAGGCAAATTGGGATTTGTGATATTGGGCTACATAAATAACATTGAAAATTGAAAATGGAATTTAAATGATTGAAAAGACTGAATATTAAATCAATTCCTCTGTTACAGATTTAACAGAGGAAAATATATAATGGGAGCACAAAAGAAGGAAGGGTTTCAATACAGTATACATGATTTATGGTTGGGATGGCACTGCTCAAGCTGGAAGCTGTTAGCTTTTAAATAACACTAGATTCAAAAAGAGGCTCTCACTCAGTTTGTCTCTGTGTGTACTGTACTTTTAGTTTTTATTGAACATAGTTGGTCATAGTAAAATAGTATTGCAGAGTGCCGTGCAGGAAGTGTTATTTCAGTTTAATGCACACCACATTTCATGATGTTTGTTTTTGTGATAATTTCAACCATGAAGTAGGGAACAGTGTGTACAAACATAGCCAATGCAGCATCACCAGCACAGTATTTGCACAGCATCAGTGCAAATAGTTTCTAGACACCAAGAGAAAACTGCTCTCATACTCCATTAACTCACACAACTTGACATAATGCAGCCTTGATTTATTCAGAGATCTGGTTGCAGGGACTGGTTGTGATGTGTAATAACAGCCTTTGCACATAAAGATCACCAGGCTAATTTCACATTAACATTAACTACTGGTTTGGAACTAAGAGGGAAAACACATCTGAATAATTTAGTTCAAAAGAGACCTTGGACATCTCACACAACAATGTATGGTACCAGTCAAACGTTTGCATTTACTTGAATGAGATAATGTTTCCAAACTTTTGACTGGTACTGTTCGTTCCTCAAGCTTTGTTTTCTCATGTAGAGGAGGATGATACCTGTTAAACATGTGACAGAGCACAGCACAGGACAGAAGTTTGTTCAGTGTCCTTTTTACATTTTCTGTCGCAGCTACAGAACGTCAGCGATGGGGACATAAATAAAATGCACCAAGGTACACTCATAGATAAGCATATGCTTGCAAACAGACCTAACCACAAAGTGACACAAATTCACCTAAACATAAACATGGAGTCTTGTTAGTACAAAAACAGCTCTGCAGTGGTTCAGTGGGTGTGATGATTTAGGTCAAAAATAAAAGTGGTGCTCAATAGTTAGAAACTGAAAGTACTTACTGGCAGATGCAAGTGATATAGTGGGGTGACTCATTTTCATTGCTTTTTCTTCTCTTTTTGCAATATAGATTTTTTATATAAATGTAGTACATAAAGTGCAGTTCCTCAGAGAATTTTGTTCTTCATTTATCCCCCTTCTCCCCCTAAAGTGTTTCCATACAGCATCAGACAGAGCAAGGAATCAGTACAGTTATTTATGTCTAACTTTAAACATCCCCATCCTGGTCTAATCATCAAAGTCAGAAGTACAAACATTAAAGAGAGTAAAACATAGTAACGAACAAAGATTGATGACATCATTGTCATCTCAAAATCCCTCTGTGGTATACCCCAAAGCTACAGCTCTTAAATGTGCCGCTGAAAGGGCATATTGACAGGGACATAACTAACACAAGTCTGGACCTATACATGAAAAAACTAAAATTAATAAATAAACATATGAGTTGACAAGTAAAGTTGGAAAAACTGAGAAAGGCAGGGGTAGGTGTCAGGCTTTGTATGTAGTTTCAAGGGCTTTATTATGATCAATCCCCATTATCTGCTGTGCGGAGCTTGGTGTATGCTTGTGGGGAGTAACAAGGTGTATAAACATAGCCCAAAATGTGTGTTTGGGATTTTTAGCCATGCTTGTCATGTGGTCTGTCAGTCAACCACTTTGATCGCGACGGGAATCTCTCAACAGCTACTGGATAAATTGCCATAACTGTGCCATGAATGTGAAGACATTTATTCATCCCAGACTATGCACTGAATTTGCTGATCCTATGACCTTTCCTCTAATGCTACATGAAGGTTGCCATTTGTGGTCTTGAGTAAAATGGATGTAATTATTGGATGCATTGCCATAATTAGTACACACATTCGTGTCTACTTCAGGATGAATTATAATAACTTTGGTGATCCCCTGACTTTTCTTCAAGCGCCATCATCAGGTGAAAATTTCAATTTCTCCAATACTTTGGTTTATGACTAAAAACATGCAAAACCAATGACGCTCCCAGCAGCCTCAGCTGTACTTGCTGTACAAATGTTAGCATGCTAAACTAAGACAGTGAACATGGTGAACCAGCTTAACATCAGCATGTTACCATGGTCAGTGTGAGCATGTTAGTATGCTTATGTTAACATGTAACTATAAGCACCACTGGGCCTAAGCCTCTCAGAGCCACTAAAATGGCTGTAGACTCTTAGTCTTGTTGTGTCCTAAGAAGTAAATTCCACACATGCAGGTAGCTACATAATAATGAATGTTCTGCTTGTCACATACAGACTTTCCACTAATTTAAGAAATTAAAACAAGAGCAAAATATTTGTGAGTGTGACATGCCAAGCCAGCACTTGAAAGGATGGAGGCCCAAGAATAGAAGAACCCTGTTAAGACTGTTTTACCGAACACCTTTGAAGTCGGTCTGTAGCTCCCAGGAAGGACAGGACAGAAGGCTAAAACGAATGAGTTTCTTAATGGAAAAAGACCCCTGAAGCCCTCTAACCCTCTCCGATCCGATGTAAGGACACAAGAAACGTGTGTGGCAGTTAAAACCCTGCACCTTCACAGACGTCTTCCTCCCTATCAATTTGTATTTACGTTAATCTCTTCAAAGGGGCTAATTCAAACGCCAAAAATGCAAATGTTTGAACACAGTTCCCCGCAGGCATTGTCCTTTTGAGAAAGAGAACTTACTTGAGACACGGTGCAGAAGACAGGTTGCTGGTTAGTGCCAAAAATGGCTTTTAAATAACAGTAAAGGGCCTAGGTTGGCAGAATGTCACATCTTATAGAGGAGATATGATTGGTTGTGAGTGGTCTAAAGTGTTATCAGGAGACAAAAGTGGTCAGTGTAATAAATGACTGAAAGAGAAGGGCTGGAACTGATGTGAGCAGCCTTGTTAGAAAGTCTGCGGCTAGCTGTTGGTTTTTATAAGGATTTAGATTTGCAGGAGTTCGAGGAAAGGTTTGTCATCTATAGAAAACCAGTTGCAAAGTAGTGTCCCAGTTCAACTGGCCTCTGCTTTGGTGGGACCTGATTTAATGCATCACATGTCTGGACTGTCATGATACGTTATGACACTTTTAAGATGGTCCTAATGGAACCTTGCATTAATTATGACTATTACTTTATCATTCTGTAGCTCTTAGTGAGCTGCATCAATCAATTATTAGACTCAGATATCAGGACATTAGCAGGAGCTGTACAGTGTCTCACAGTGCTTTCAAGGTTAGCAGATTTTCGCCATAAGCAGTTATCAGCTTCTCTCATCTCTATTCACTTTAGACCTGGAGAGGTTTGCAGCATTTATTTGAGTTTATCATGAAAATGGCTCTTTACTGTGTTCAGACCAATTCAAGCAATAACTGTGTCCCCGCCTCACTCCACACAGCACTAGAATTTCTGTTGCTTCTGAAAAGTAATCAGATTCCCCTATTTCAGAGACATTCAAAAATCCAATCATGTTTAATTCAGTCTGTCAAACCTACAAAGAGAACCTTTTGTGATGGTTATTGAATGGTTTTGAATTGCCCTGTGAAACACAGTAGTGTGCAACTCATGGCCTCTTTTATGCATTAACAAGTAGGCGGTTGATGAGCAGAATACAATTGCTAAAATGACATGTTGCATTGATTAGTTAATAGCAAGTTTACTTTGGACTTTATAATTGTTAATTTTGACACATCACTTCACAAAAAAGAAAATGGCATGAATTGAAAGGATGTTGTGCTCTTTCCCTTACTCAGAATTAACATTAATATAATGTGAATATGCAGGGATGACTCAGCGGTATTGTTGCCAGAAAGATTTGCACAACTCCAATGTCCCCGGTTCAATGCCAGCCAGCAGTCAGTTTGGTGAAATTACTGTTGAAGTGTCTTTGGGCATGAGCAACATGCCCAACATGCTCCCCCACTGATGGTACATATCCATGTTTGCAAAATCAAAAATAACTGTCATCATTATTGTGCACTATGAATACATCATTTTAAGGTTTGGTTCGTTTTTGTCTGATGCACCCCCACAGAGCTATCAGATGAACTATCATAGTACCCCTTAATCAACACAAGCCATCATGTTCCTTTCTATTATTATTATTACTATATATTTTTGATCCCTCTTATCAATTTTAAATGTCTTTGTTTTGTTTTGTCTTTTTAATCTATTTTATCTAGTATTCTTAGTTCAACTTTTCTTTTTAACTCTATTTACTCTCTTCAGCAATTTATTTTATAATAATTATCATTATTATAGCTCTTGTATTTCATTGTTATCAGTTTTTTTGTTGTTTTATCTTTTTAATCTAAATTATATTTCACTCAATGTTACAACAATTGTGGGTTCTTAAAGCTTTTAAATCTATTCAATTACATTAAATTTTTGTGATAATTTTTATTATCCCACGTGCATTATTATCAGCTCGTCAGTCATCTGTGAAGCACTAACCTGTATGAAAGGTGGTAAGGTTTGATTGATTGATTGATTGATTGATTGAATATTTTTCCTAATATAAGACATAGTGATCCTGGAATGGTCAATGTATTGGCTTGGTCTCTTTTTTCCTAGTACATTTTCCTCAACCTTTAGCCATAATTTTTCTATTTCAACTTCTCTGCTGGCTTACTAAATAGTTTTGCACACTCTCATTTGCAGCATGAGGTGTTAAGGTGTTTCAGCTTAACTGTAGTTGGTGGGATGTGTGTCCTCTGTGTCTTAATTTTTCAAATTAGCTGTGCTACTTCACAGTCTTTCACTAAACTGTAGACTGGAAACTGTAGACCCCCCTGGAGTACAAGTACTCCTGATTTATTGCATTATTCATTCAAAAATATGCAAAAAAAAGAAGAAGAATGTCTTTAGTCCAACTGGAGTCTCGACTCCTATGTGTATTTAACCTCATGCGATGAATGAACACAGATAGTCTGACCTTTTAAAGATGTTTTGCATTGTCGCAAACTGAGGAATATTCACATGCATCATTAAAAAAAAATCTTCAAGCTTTGACAGGGAGCTGGTTAAATAAGTAGTAGTAACTGTGTCTGAGTGGCTTCACACTTGCTGATTCAAAGCCAAAATATCAAATGATTGTGTCACCACTCCCACTTTGCTTCTTCTCTGTCTCTCTCCTTCTTTTAAATCTCTGTCATGACACCTTCCCATTACTGTGCCATTGTACAGCAGATCTGCTCTAATTATACTAAAAGATACCGCTGTATCACACATTGGTATATGTGCGTTTGTGTGAGTGTGTGTGAGCGATTTAGTGTTCAGTGTTGACTGTGCTTCATTAAACCCTGTGAATCTTCAGAAGAAACCGGCTGAAGCTCGGTTTGCTGATCTGGTTTTCTTTGTCTGTGTCTCTTCCCAAGCCTGTGTGGCTGTGGATTAGACTCAGGGGGGCCGAACTTTGATCGTGGGGATCTGTGCAGAGTAGAGCGGTGTAGACAGATGGGAGGAGAGAGAGTTGTTATGAGTTTTTTTTGCAATCAAATTGTAATTCAATAAACCATTCAAAACAAAGACATATTGTGGCTTATATATATAAGATTACAGACATACAGAATTAGAATTCTTTCAGTAAGCTTACTCACAGTGAGCCCAAGACAAAACAACGCGTCATGGGATGCATTAGAACACAGAATAAGTGTATTGACAATAATGAAAAATACCAATAATTAATTACCAGAAGGGATAAATAAAGTAAGGAAATAATAAAATAGAAAGTGTATACCTACTTGATACATACACACCCACACACACACAAAAACACACACGCACGCACATCGATCACACACTAAGCACACTGGGTTGAGAAAGCTGGAGGCAATCTCGGAGCATACACATAATTAATCATGTGGTCACTTAAGTGCTGCTCATAAGGTACATTCATATTAGCCTTCTGTGCAACAAAACTGCCGTGCACTCAGCCCCGAAATAATTGACACAGTACTGACACACTACTCCATTTCCAAACACAGTGCATCAGTCTTTCTACTAAATGGGAGACGGAGCAAATTTTAACAGGAAGTTTAATGCGCCTGTATCTTTAGGTATTCAGATAAAAAAAAAACACAAGGTTCTCTCCTCTCCCTCTTTGTGAATGGTGCACTTGAATTTGTTGTTTTGGGTGTTTGTCTGTCCTCTTTCCAGGTCTCCATGGTGGAGAGGAGGTCCTGTGGCTTAGGTCCTATCTGTTGGTGGCACCTGGATGTTTCTTGATGTCCTCCTGGATCCATATTTGTCATATATGTTTGCACTCAATCAACAATATTGTCATCCAGATTTTCCATATTTTAATACAACATGTTCTGTACATATGACATCTAAGGACTTTTGTACTCATAAGTTGGCCCTTAATTAAAACCATTCTTGATTGTTAACATTACAATTTACGCTACAGTGATTTAGTGTATAGTCTCTCTATATAGACATCATCTTGCATATTTTACTGTCTCTGTTGCTATCATTGTTTCTGTCTTCCTTGTTTCCTCCCACTGCCTCTCTGAGGCACACCCTTACTCTGTACTCATGATGTTCTTATGTTGCCTACCTTAATAATTTCCAAACTTAGCGCTCTTTTAAGGCAGCAGCCCACTGTTAGCATCAACAGGAATTTCAAATATCACTTCAGCACTCCAAAGCAAACTCCTCGAACGTTCAGCGATGTGATGAGACGGTAAATATGGATGAGTTTGTTGCTTTCTCTCACAGTTTCTGGAGATTTGTGTTGAGCATCGGGCCCCCGGAGCGCTCTGGCAGCCAACCTTTCCATGAGTCTTCTGTCCACTGTTCAATTTTTCAGTCTGGTTCCATGCTGGAGATGGCAACGACAGGCCAAGAGGGTAGAGATGCAGGGGAGAAGCCAACGGTTTACTGTAAATCACATGTGGTGGATATATAGTATCTCAGGTGGGGGTGAGAAAAGTGCAGGTGAAAGGTCAGGAAGCATGATAGGAATTGGGGCGACATTTGTTGTCGAAAGGAAAAGTTTCTTCTCTGACATGCTCATCTTGTTCTCTTGCTCTGTGCTTGTCCTCATAGTTAATGCGGTGGGAAGCACTGCGCCCCTGAGAGGAACATGCATATTGATGTTGTGACTAAACCCTTGTGCTCAGTTGACAGGTGCTATTTATGTTAGCAAGGACTAATAACTTCCTCCAAGGTTTGGTTTCTCTCCTGTTCTGAGGACACAAAGTCCTCATGTTCTTGAATTGGATCCAGGATTGTAATTCTGCCAGAGCAGTGGGTTTAAATGACTCCTTCACACCCATGGCTCATGTTCACAATGTCGGCGATGTGAATCCACCAGTTTGCTCATGCATGCAAGCAGGCGGGTTCTTTTTTACACAAACACGCACACTATGTCAACCTCAGTCAGCAGGAAGTTTTTCCACATGAGGTTTCATTTCAGAGATGGAGAGAGGTGATGCTGCAGAGAGAGATGGGGACACGGCACACACCAGCAGGAGAGAAATGAAGATTAATTAAATCTCCAGGGTTTCTAGGAGGTTTGTTGGGCAGAGCAGGAAATCTCAATGTCCCCCACTGGAGCAGTGGCTCTGATGTCGTTAAATGATGGACGAGGGGCATGCATCACCACAGGTCTCCAAACAAACATGAATACGTAACTTTTTTCTTCATTAGCTCTATCGCAGGAGCTGGCTTAATTCATTCACAACTTTGTTTAAGCTTTAATCACAGAGAGGGTTGCAGCCAGTGGCAAAGAAGAGGACACAACAAACAGAACAAGGTCGAGGGCTGGATAATAACAGTTCAGTTGTGAAGGACACTTATAAAACAAAGTTTATGGATGATGTCATAATCAAGACAAGGAAAAGTGATTACAAAAAGAAACAAAAGACAAAAAGGAGGCATTAATGCGGCCTTTATCTGTCAGTCAGTGTTTGTGTGTGATGTCAGTTAGTCTTAATACGAGTCCTCAAACCCTGATTTAAAATCTGACACCAGCAGAGCAGAGCCTGTGGTTTCCTTTCACCAGCATGCGATTGCATTGCAGCAGGGGCCCATTGCCTCATTTCAGACCCTCACATTCTGTTGCTTTCCACTGTACGTATCTAAATAGTCAGCACAACAACTGATGCTCTCCTCTCTGCTCTACCCCCTCCGCCCTCTATCTTCCTCCATTATGCCTCTTTGATCGGTACCCTCTCCATCGTTCTGTCTTTCTCTCCAACTCCAACTCAGTCTTCTTTTTTCACTCTCAGAGGTTTGATTGACAGCTGTGAGCTTTCACATAATTGCATCATAATTTCCCACCCTTGCACGTTTGACTGCTAAGCCTATAATAAATACTGTAGATGTGCACTTATCTCACAGCTGACTTATTTTAACCTATGACTCAAATCTCATAATCTGTCACTTAAAGTTGCTAAATATCACTTCTTAGTGCAAAATCAGGTTTAAAGATGAGGCATTAATCACTAAGTACAGCTATGGAATATGTGGGTGCCCCTTGCTTAAGTAAAAATATCAATGCAATGAAAATCTTTACTTAAAGCTTCTCTCCACTCAAATGTGTGTTTTGCTTATTGTTACTTCACTTGGGAATTTCAAAATCACAATGCAGAAAAGTACACAGTCAAGGTTTAAAACTAAAACTTTGTCTTCACATTCATCCCCTGAGAAGGAAAAGTTTCTCGGTGCTTACTTAAAATCTCAGTTTAAGATGAGCACATACAAGTAGGAGACATCTTGTTTCCAGCAGCTAAGCTATTAAAATGAAAATAGTTGCATATTCATAGATTCTGGAAAAAGGGAGAAGAATATGTACATGTGCTTTTAATTTGTAAGTAGTTTATTGACATTTTTTGTGAAAAAGCATATCAGACACTATATTCTTACTTTATATTTAAATTCTTAAAATCCTTGTGTAAAAACATGTCTGCAGGCGATCTTTAAATGACAGTACAGAAATATTATCAGCAAAATGTACTTAAAGTATCAAAAGTAAAATAAGTCTGCCCCATGCAGAGTGTTACTATGTATGTTACATTATTGTATTAGTATTGCAGATGCCTATAAGCAGCATTATACTGTTGTAGTTGGTTTAGGAGGAGCTATGTACAACTACAACTAATTTGTCCTGCTCATCATACTAGGATGATCATAGTTTTGTATATAATATCTTAATCATCTAAGTAACTAGTAACCATAGCTGTCAGATAAATGTAGTGGAGTAGAAGAATAAAGTACAGTCAAATGAAAATACTCAAGTAAAGTACAAGCCCCTCAAAATGTGTTTTTTTTTACAATGTAAGTACATTACTTGAGTAGCTACTGTACACCACTGCTTACAACAGTTTTATTTTGCATGACTTTGGCCTCTTTCACCTTGTGGCGTGCAGCATCAGAGGTTGATACCTCTGGCCTGTCCTCGTGGACAGAGTGTGCTGCTGGACTCGTCCTTCATCATCAGCAGAACAGAGGGGCTGTTAAATGTGATTGCCCCGCTGTTTTCCCTTTAACTCAGTGCCATCAGATCCAATGTGACATGCACAGTGCTGCTACGCAGATCTGAACTGGCTTCTCACTTCACACCAATCTGCATGGCCTCGTCACAGGGCAAATGCTGCTGTCTCCTCTAGCACTGGCATGACACACACACACTTGCGCACATAAAGACACAAACAACCTCCTCACTCAACGCACGCATGGAGCTAAATGGCCAATTCATTCTCAGTGCAAAGATGATTCATCTTTGGGTGTCTGTCAGTTTCCCCTGTGGACACATCCCGTGTCTCTCCATCTACTCTCCCGCCTTTGACACTCCTCTGTTCTGGCTTCTGCTGCTCGGCTTTCTCCAGGGACTACGATTTTAAAGAAAGTGGAAACTAACAGGGAGACTGCAAATCTGTCAGAAGTTTAATGAAAGCTAAAATGTGTTTGTGTTATTTCTGGAATAGAGACTGGAGTTTGGTATCAAAATGAGCTGAGGTTATTATTGACGAGCTCAGGGGGGAGTTACTCATTATATACACATTTTATTTTTGGTCACTTATTTCTCTGTATTATTATGATCATATCTGTCAGTAACATTAATACTATTGTTTCTCTTTAAACATGTGATGCATATTTTTTCTATATTTCAAGTCTTTGTATTTGGCACACCCTTTCCTTTGAAATTGTCCATGTACTGTATGTGCCCTATTTTTATGACAGTGTTCATCCTAATTGTTTGCACCAGATTATACTGGACTGTAAAAAAAGTTTTGCCTGCACGTTGAGGAAGGCATCAGCTGAAATGATTGTACCCATTATTCTTTTGCATTGCCATTGATAATATACATCAGCCCCTGGTAACCTCCATCTATCATAATAAAAGATCCAGTGGAGGGTCAATATTAAGAGGCAAAGTTTATTCTGAATGGCTATTTTTATCTACAGAAGCATTTCCTAATGAAAATGTGAGTGATTTATATAACCACTGATGCTGAATGGCATTATTCTTGGATGAGAGAGTGAAATAATAATCTTTAAAATACCTTTGCGTTAGGATTTAATGCATTATGGTATTTTTAACTAAAAAACTTTAATTGTCATCATAATGAAACTTCTATACAATCATGTGTAATACTGATCATTTTGAATGGATAGTCTGTTTTCGTGTTATTAAGTGTTACTATAATAACATGAGTCCATTCCATTTAAGTGTCTGAGTAAAAGCGGTGTCAGTGAGGCAGCATGCACAATACCAGGGTCCTGAAACAGGCACACCCAAATAGAATGCAGCCATCATTAATGTCACTAATTACACCTGCTCTTGCTTTGCTAGTTAATGTACATGCTATGACAGGCAAGATGTCTGCTGTGAAAAAGGTGCTGTGTTATATATGAGATGGGACTACATGTGCCTCCATAGACTTCACTGCAGTATGTAACTCACAAGCTGCTGCACATCACAGAATGAATATTGGCAAATAATAAAAAGCACAAAGTGTGGGTTATATTTGTTTCTTTAAAGAAACCCCTCTTTATATACTTATTTCACAGCAGACATTTTGACTGGTCATAGATGGAAAAGCACACGTGTTACTAATAATAAATGAATAATCATTAATTTCATTTTTTTTCGTTTTCCTACTGTGACATGTCACAATGTCTGCTTTTACTCTCTGCTGCACACACACAGAGTCATGAGCACTTAGCTGGTTCTGGTTGAATTTAGTTGGCAGGCTAACCAAATCCAAGTTGGTGAAAACATGCTGGCTATAGAGTTTGACTAATTTATTGTAAAAACAAAGAAAATGAAGAAACAAACAAGTACAACTGTAACACAGAGGATGATGGTGACAGCACAGATTTAGAAGACAAGTCGCAGAATGAAACCAGCGAGTTGGTGGAAGAAACTTTAACTGCAACTGAGACTGTTAAACAGTAAGCAAAGAATCAACTGACCAAACACCTTGTTTCAGGTAAGACAGCGCCTTCTAATTAAATCCATCCATCTCCATTTAAATCCCCAGCTCCTCCCCCGCCCACTCTCCCTCTGCTCTCCAAGTGGCCACCACGTGACATGTGCTGTTACGTAATACCAAGGGCTGAGGGGAGGTGGAACTACTAATGAAACTAATCTGTGGTTAAAAGCAGCCTCATTGACGGGCTGTCTCACTGTCACACCAGAGGGAAATTTAATTTGATGCACAGTGAAGGAAAATAGATCCATTATGTGTGTTTCCTGTAGGTGGATTAAGGAGGGAACTGACTCATATGTAAATATTCTGCAGTAGTGATTTACATAAATGGCAACATTCATTTTCAAAGCAGGAAGTAATGTGACATTCATATAGAAACATGAGTTGTGAATGGGTGCACAAGCTTTGGCCTTTGTTAGCCTGGTTTGACATTGCTTAATACTGGAAGTCAGCGTAGACATTTTTATTATTTAACCATGATGACAATCTTTCCCTCACCTAAATCAGATAGCTTCCTGAACTTAACCATAACTAATTAAAATTGTTGGCAGTCAATGTTTGGCGGATATGATCATGGTATGGTGAAGAGAAACCTAATCTTTCTCCCTAAACATAATGGGCAAATTTCTCTGCAAGTGGGTCACTAAGCAGCCGCAAAAGGTGAAATATTGAGATGCATTAAATCATTGGTAGCTTAAAGGTGGAATGTTGTGAGCTTAAAGAAAGTGTGTGTGTGTGTGTGTGTGTGTGTGTGTGTGTGTATGTGTGTCTAGATGTGTGTGGGTGTTACATACTCTTGGTCTTTAATAAGTTAGGGCCACTGGAGCCCAGGGTTTAATTAAGAGTTAGAGACAGATTTAGGCCTCAGCAGCACCGTGCTGGTCTTCTCCTTGAACACACACACACACACACACACACACACACACACACACACATTGCGGGCACAGGGATGTCCTTGGATGTTTTATGAATCGCACTCTTAATACCTCTGAAATAAGATGGGCACTTTGCAAGAAAAGTGTACAGAGAAAAGAGGTAGATCCTAGAAATGAAAAGAAGAAAAGCAGAAGAAAAAGCACATTTTAGAAGAAAGGACATAATTTAATAAATTGTAGAGAAAGTGTGGATAAAGGCAGATGTTGAAATCACATCAGCAATCTCCTGCATTCCAAGATTTGCACATGTCACCTATTCACATCTGAGGTTTTATGAAAGCATAATGAGGAGAGGTGAGCAAGGTTGTTATAGTTTTTCATTTTTCATTATTTTATTTTTATTTTATTTTTGACTTTTTGTTTTGCACTGCCTGGACTGGATCCACTGTTAGCTTCTCTTTCGTGGGAGGGGGGCTGGGCACTCTCCCTTACCTTAGCCAGGTTAGCCATCTTGTTCAAGCTTTTCAAATGGACTTTCAGATTTGTGGGATTTTTCCCCTTGAGAAATGTTTCACATATTTTATCACCTTCCACTACTACAAGGCACTTTCTATTATCTGTGACACAGTCATATTCAAAGTCATCCTAAATGGGACTCTGGCGCTTTCTCCCAACTTTCAGCGCCACCATGATGCCAGACGTGGCGTGGACAGATTGGCAACACGTCACAGACCCTGAGGTGCTGACAGCTGGCATAAAACTGGCACAGCTAAAAAACTGGATGATAGATTTCACATCCACCCAAAATACTAGGCTTGTGTATGAAATAAATTGACAAAGACGAAAACTAAGGACATTTTTTCTATAATTTTAGGTTGTTTTAGTTAGTTTTGTAAACACACAATACAGTTTCAGTTATAATGAAAGTGAAACAGTTTTTCTGCCTATGGAAAATACTCTATTTCCACTCTGTTGCCTCTTTTCAGATGGAATTTTATGTTCCCGCTTTGCACCTGTGTTTTTCTAAGGTGATAACTATGAGGCAAATAGGTGAAAATTAAAGTAAGGACAAAGAATCAATTGCCTGGCAAAGAGTGTGGGATGAAGCTGGAATTAAAGCTGCTCCTCTAACACCCGAATTTGAAACTCTGGAGTTTCGCATTTTTTGGGGCTGGATTTTTCAAATGTAATCAAACATTCAGAGGACAGTGATTTAGAGTTGATGCTCAGTCATTGTTTCTGTGTTGTGTGTGTATAAGAATCAATATTTTTTTTTATTTTACTTTTTCTTAATTTCCTCACTCTTGAGCAGGGCCTTTTCTTGACAGTGTTTTATCAAGCTTGATTTCTGTTGCCTCATCCAAAGAGACCTTTTTCACATTGCATAAAGCGGTGTAACAAGTCAGTGCAACTCTTTATTTTTTTCCCTTACACACACACACACACACACGCGTGCGCACACACTCCCATATGCACAGTGAGCTATGTGTTGTCGACAACTTCCATAAAGCTGCAGCAGTTTTCGCTGCATCAGTGATACAATGCTTCAAAACCATAACAAATCATTTTAGCACTAAAAACAAATCTCTGCCTCCAGCTTCTCAATGTGAGGTTCACTGCTTTTCTCTTTTTGGTGTTTGGACTGTAGATTGGACAAAACAAGCAATTTGAAGACGTTCTACAGTCTGTTGGAAATTGTGATGGGCCTTTTTTCACTATTTTCTAGCAGTTTATTGACTAAATGCTAAATGATTACTGTAATTGAAAGACGAATTGACCCAGTCAATAATAACTAGTCGCTAGGGGTGTAGCAGTATACAGACGTCACAGTTTGGAACGGTTTCGGTGCAGCCCGGACCCGAATTGTTCCCGAACAACTGATTTAAAGTACGCAGGCAGGTCTTCTGTATGAGGAGCTTTGGTTCAATCTACATACAGTGTAGTCAGCGTGCTGCCGCGTACACTGAACCATGACCCAGGTACCGTGACAGTTTGACACAAATACACAGACCGTTACAACCCTACTAGTTACAGCTCTAGTTGATCATTTCTTATCTGTGCATGTATGAACCTTTGTTTTGTGCGCAATCATCTTTACATATAATTGATGCACTCCACAAAAAGGTTTGCAATGGCAAGTTTTTGATTACTTTTCAGTGAAAACTAAAAGTGAAAACTCTCCTTGAATTTGAGTTAAGCATGGCTGTCAGGAGAAAGTAACAAAAAGAGAGAGCTCAGTGTCCTTTTGCATGACACAGACAGGGCACAACTCCAATCGAAGCCCAGCAGACTGTTCGTAGCCTGGGAGATTTCCGAGGTGTATTTTCATCTAAAACGCTCTACCGCTGCTAAGCAGCGAAGGCCTTCACTCAGAGTTACCTTTACAAGAAGTAAGATTAATGCTGCAAAGTTGTTAAATCAGTGGTACGGAGAGCCAATGTAATTTTACTGACGAGGCTCCTCTGCCTTCTCTCCCTTACGCCATCCCTCATCCTCCTTCCTCATCACATACATTTACTTCAAGAGACGATTTTTTCCCCCAAAAAAGGGACAAGCTTCTCGTTAGTATGCAGAGCAACGGAAGTACAAACGGCACGCTTCTCTTTTTCAGAAGTATGAACATGAAATATTCATGACTACTGAGAGCTCGTATCTTTGAGAGAGAGAGATGTCATTTTGACACGAGCCTCCATCCAAATTTCCATGGTGTCCATGCCCTCTTTTGGGACAGCTGCACTCTCCTTGCACCTGTTGGCTCTTTGAACCTGAAGAACACACAGCGAAAAAA
Source organism: Coreoperca whiteheadi (assembly GCA_011952105.1). Taxonomy (NCBI): domain Eukaryota; kingdom Metazoa; phylum Chordata; class Actinopteri; order Centrarchiformes; family Sinipercidae; genus Coreoperca; species Coreoperca whiteheadi. The sequence goes on from CM022471.1 coordinate 14,157,822, forward strand.
TAGCTCATCTCATCCCCTCCCCCTCTATCAAACTGTCTGTCTTTTGCCATTTCTTCACCTCCTCCTCTGTTCTCTCTTTCCGTTGTTCCTCCGGCGGCTGTCACTTCAGCGCTGTTGGCGATGTCTCTATGGCTGCAAGTAAAAAACAAGACTTGGCACCATCTGAGCTGACAAACTCAAGGTGAATGAAATGCAAAATAGCTTTGAAGTCACGGAGCTGCTGCACTATGGGGTGATGCTACATGGAGGACTATAAGTGCTCCACTTTTTTAAATTATTCAATCGGTGGATCAGTTGTGTACAGTTTCAGAGACAAATAACCAAACAAAAAAACTTCAAACACCAAGAAGGGAAGATGAATTGTCCACAGGAAGACATTTTTTTCAAGTTGCTGGACATATGATATATTTAAATTTGTAATGGAAAAACACAAGTCATGTAGTAAAGGGCAATTGTGATTCCAATAATATGATGCAAATAAGTGTATTTTTTATTAATTTTAATAATTGAAAACCTCCATGTAAACAACCAGGTTAACTTATTAGAACTAGGCTAATAGTGAAATATCAATAAACAACCATATCTACATAGAATTCAGAGCTGGATTACTTTTCAATGTTTTGACTAACTCTTGGCATGTTTACACCTTGGTGTGGTATTTTTTGATGTATTAGTTTGAAAATCCTGTCTGTGCCTGTGGTAACTGTCAGTCATAGTCAGCCAAACAGACCTTTTTTAATGGAAGACATTTTGACATGTCACAGTAGGAGAAGCACAGGTGTAAGTAATAAAAAATGAATGACGGCTGAATTCCATTTAGCTGGTTCAGTTTCAGGGTCCTGGCATGGGAAACTTAGAGTTTTGGGTTTCAGAACAGCTGATTTTGTTCAATCAACTGTAAAGTTAATCGAGTGCGTGATGAATGAAAAAAGCCCTCATTAATGGAGCTCCAATACAATGAGTCACCATGGCAATGGGTAAATAAAGAGCAGAGCCTCCATTTTAATCCGCTAAGGCTAGAAATAGTAATGCGTGTTTATGTAGACTTTGACATTTGTCTTTAAAAACACAGCAGAAGCAGTGAAAGAAAGAGTTGTCCTGATGGGAATGGAAGAACACACGAGTTATGTTAAGATTGTAAGGTGCATTGCTAAATAAAAGTGAAAATAAATAAATATATTGATTCAGCTGTAACCTGACAGGGACAAAGCGCAGGTGGAGGCGCAGAACTATAGATCAAACTGATGGCACATAGTTTACTTATCAACCTCTGATAGTGACCTCATAGTCAGTTTCAGTAATAAGGTTTATGTTGATGTGCATTTGAAAAGGCGTCTTGGTTAAAACTGAAGAGTTCATTTTTCTGTTTTAGTTTATTCTGGCTTCATGTTGGCTAAAATGTTGGTGACATTCTTATGTAAACCACCACGCATGTAAACACAACAGGCAATTTTGAGGTCAGCAAATATTACCGAGGTCATGTCCATATATCGTACACGTTTATATCGTAATTAAACATCTGGTGGTAAACACCACCAGATTACTCCATTTTACCATTTTATTGCTATTTAACACCCACACAGGTGTTTTCACTTACTGTGGCTGATTAGACCTCTGCTCAGGTTCAAGGTGGGTAAAGCTATGCTGAAACTGCGTGATGTCACCGACAGAGCTAACAGGAGAGTCAGTGGCTGTGTCTGAAATCACTCCCTTTGTGTTGAGCGTCTAATATATGGAGTAGTAGTAGAACGACTGAACAAGGGAGTGATTTCAGGCACAGCCTATACGTCCAATCATACTAAATAATTACCCTTGTGGGTTTACAATGAGTGTGCAGAGCCTTTAAACAACTCATGTAAACCTTGATAAAGGCTTTAACTGAACTTGAACAGTCAACTTATTTGATGTACAATATCTAATTCCAGCACTGATTAACAGAGCATATTGTTCAGCTACCGACAAAGTTTGATTAGAATTAAAATCATCTGAAGAAAATCATTCCCAGTGAGAAAATACCTCCGTATCCACAGTTTTCTATCATGTCAGTAGAAGCTTGATTTATCTTGGAGGATTTTGACGTGATCAAAACAGTTGTCTGTTTTTGGGAGCCTCCATTTCTCTCTCTCACGAGTATGAATGTGTTTGTATGCAAGCATGTATATGGATGTGTTGTGTATTTATCTTGGGTGGCTGTGTAGCCTCAGAACTCTTAACAGAGGGTAGATGACTTATTGATTAAAAGGACTCATTTATTCAGATGAGGCATCTGGAGAGGCCTGGGGCCTTGTTTTAGTCATGAAATCAACCTCCCACTCTTCTCCATCGCCCTCCCCAAGAAACACCTCACACATGATATGACATCCGCTTTGGAAACTCTGTAGCTCCTAATCTGGAAAAAACACCAGAAGTTTTGGAAATTCTACTATAATATCCCAGTTTGGCAGACTCATAACCTTGATTTCAGTCCTTCTTGTAATGAGACCATTCTGTTAATTACCCCTAGCATGCAAAATGAATATCACTTTTGGGCTTTTACAAATAATAAATGAGTTTTCTTCTCACATCTCTGCTGAGTTGACTAACAAGTATTGCAACCTTGTTTACTATTGTCTGTAGTATCTACTCTTTTGCCTTTTATCTTTATTTCTGCAGCCACCTTTAACGTAATTGTAAAGAATAAATCTCGACAGCTCTGCTTTTTATCCATGCCATAGTGGCATGGCTTTCGGGAGGGCGATATCTGTTGGTCTGTCAGTCCAACACTTTGGTGCAAATGTTGTGAAACAGGGCCCTGGGATGTTGCCACTACATGGAATCAGACCTCTAGGCCACAATGACGCCCTGAAGTTTGTCTTTTAAAACTATTTTCCAGATGAGTGGGGGCTCTGGCTTTTACTCAGAATGTTATCCAGATAACTCAGTAAACCTGCTTTTTGGAACAGGTTTCTCCATCAAAAATCTAGCCATGTTAACTAGATCCACTAACTAAAATAAAAGTGAATTTTTCATTTACTATAACTGTCATTGTCATGGTTCATTGACAAAACAGTTTTTTTTTTCTAGCCACCATTATTAGCTTTTCATCTACTTGTAGCTTAGCCCAGCGTTACATAATGTTCACTTCACCTGTCTGTCCTCTGCTCCACTCTGCGTCTGAACCCCCCCCCCACCCCCCACCCACACACACAAAAGCAGTCAACCTAGGGGAAATACTGAGATGTAAAGGTTCATGGGGGAGGGCAACAAAGAACGGTGGTCCCCATCAGTTATACTTGTTACAATGCCAGGCCATGATTCACTCATGGCTGACAGATTCAATCTCGTGCTAGGCTGAGGCTGAGATGACTTATAGACATGTGCTAGCTGGGTTGTGAATACCTCAGATTTACTGTGCCTTTCCACCAAGTTGCTAACGTAACCTGCCACTAATCTGCCCCAGAGTCTAGGATTTGCCCCGTGCTTACACAGGGATCTGCACAACCTTCTGAGGTTAGTGAATGAGATATGGACTACTGGAAATAAAGGTGATAATACTTATTCACAACGTGAGAATGCACCATGTGTTGTGAATGTGATGCTACAGGTTAGAAGGGTCAGGGGGGGAACAGCTGGTTTGGACATCTGGATTGAACGCTATAGCCCGTTCTCTGTACTACAAAGACTGTAATCTTAGGCCTACGTCTTTTTAGTGTGCAACCCTGTATCTTGGTTAAGTATGATGCCGCAGCCTCCTGTGTGTGTGATTCAAGTGGTGGTTCTCACAAGTGCATGTGAAATCTCCTGTTTTACAGGTGCTTGAATCAGGGATTATAGTAGGGATGAGAGTTGCATTAATCAGAGGATTCATCCTCTGCTGCTTCTCTCATCCCTCTGACTAAATATGCTGCACCGAGCTCTGAAAGCCAGGGAGCGATGGAGAGAGGTGGAGACAGACTGAGATGGTGTAAAAGTGGTTTCCGAGCTGTCAAATAGAGGCTTATTACTGGAGGACTGGACATGCTTTCATAGGTTTTTCAATGTGTGTGTGCCTGTGTACGTGAGTGCGCTAGTGTGTGTGTGTCTTTGTCGATGTGTACAGGGAGCTCAGTTGAGAGTGATGAGTGTGAGAGGTTTGTTTTATCTTCAAGTGCTGCTCTTTTGGAGCCTGTCTGCAGTTCCTAATGCACTAATGCACGAGGCAGATGGCTCTCTCCGTCTCCATCTCTTTCTCTCTTAATGTTTTCATCCATCCCTCCAACTCAGGTCACCTCTACTTCCCACAACACACCATTCAGCATGTGTGTATGCGTGTGAGTTCATCTCACGGTCTAATTGAGATGACATTTCTGCTCTCCAAATTAAATTATTCAGCTCCTCTATTCATTTGTTCTCCTGGTCCTTTGTTCCCAGTCCACCAACTGACTCTCTTTCTCTTCGGGCCAAAAACCTGAACTGATAAAAGCACTGACCCCAAAAATAGAGAAACCATAACTTGTGTCTTTATTTGTCTTTGTGAGGTGGCTGAAACTCATTCTGAAAGGTGTGACCTTCAGTGAAAATCAGGGTGTAATGGCAGAAGTATTGCTGGAAGGAATCCTTCAGTTGTGACCAGAGGTTGAAAGCAATTGTCGAGCTTTGTTCAGCACAATACTATCTATTGTAAAGGTGCAAAATCAAAGGCACAGGAGGACCTTGAGAAAGAAAGTCTATGAGTTTTTGACCTGTTCTTTAACTAAAGATTCTGTTTATGTCTGAAAGACAAAAAGGTTTTCTTTATTTTTATATTGTACTTGAGCAGTTCTTCAGAAAAATATCAAGGAAAATCTTTCAAACTCTATTATCAAGCAGCAGTTACATTGACCTTGAGGATAAAGAGAAACTGTATTTGTAATGTCTCTTTCTAAAATTAGCAGTAGTGACAGGAGGAGGTTAAGCTATCCATCACAGAAAAAGTGTTGCTTTTTTTTTGTTGTTTTTTTTAATTGGCTCTCGTCCCTATCCTCTCAGAGGGCGTCTGTTCTCCTTGGCTCGTCTTTGATGCAAGAAGGTGTGGGACAAGAAGCCAGCATGATCCTTTGAGTTAAAGGAAACTTCTCAGCTCTGGTTACATCCTGCTTGCATCACACACTCACACTCATGCGCACATTTAACTTGCTCACTCTCACAGAGCGAACAAGCCCAAGTCTTTGGCAGGGTGTGTGCATACCTTTTTCTCAGTTGAGTTTACATTTGTGCTCACAAATGTAATGCGTTCATTTTCATCCATTTATGTTGGCCTAAAATATCAACTTATCAGATTTTTTGTGATCTTCTGCTATTACCTGGTTATCATTTTCGTAGCCATTACCATTATGCTGCGTTTGCGTGCTGTGGAAAAAGTTTGACATCACAGAATTTCTAGTCTGCTGCTGAGAGGCGTTTCAGTCCAGGGTTGTTTTGTAAGAAAGTCGAACAATGAACACACTTTAATTGTTATGGGATGCTGTGTTGGAGAACTGATCAGGGTTGGCTGAGATTTGCGCTCCACCTAGTGCCTTCTAATTTGCATTTCAATACGTGGGAGGAGTGTACAATATCTGGGTGGTGTTATTTGCATGTGTGAGGAGTACAATGGAAATAAGAGTCAGATTGTAACATGGCTTATGAATTACGCCACTCTAGCAACATTTTACACATATGCTTTTAGATAAATACATACCTAATTTGTAGGCAGATTGGTGTATGGGGTCACTGTACAACAATTGTAGAGGAAGTAGTGGTGGCAGTGAATGACGTACAACTCCTTTACTCTTGTGTATTTCTGAATGAATCTTTTGGTAACAGTTAATATCAGAAAGGGTTTTACAAACAGTGGTGATGTTGCTCCAGGAGATAGAACAGAGGCTCAGTCTGTGTGGAATCCTAGGTGAAAGAGTTGCTACATATATAGGTCAGGGACATGAGTTTGTGTTTATGTGGAGATGTTTATGTGTGTGCCTCTGTGTCTGACCGAGTTTTATGGGGTGAGTCTTTTGCACTGTGAAGTGAATGCAGTAAACAAACATCAGTGCACAGTGAAGACATGCAGTAGCATAGCCGTGAATCGGCTGGAAGCCTCTGAAATTGGTTTTTGATTATTAAAATGAAAACAATTTCCTCTGATCAAATCAGTGAGGGCACAGATGACTGATGCTGTCTACTTAGGCAAAAGAAAATAACAAGAAGAGATGGAATTTTAAAATGCACAAAAAAATAAGTTGAAATAATACTCTAACAGATAACACAATTTTCTAACAGATTTTCATGTGCAGCCTATTGATTCTCGTATGTATTGGATTTCTTTATTAGTTGATGTCACTGCACACGGATTTTAGTATTTAATCCAAGATCAGGCTTGAGACTTGAGCCCTAATGGCTTCAGCTTCTATTTCTAACCACTTTTGGATCTTGGATCTTCACAAGTTATCAACAGATGAGTGATTGACCTTTACATATCAACTTCTAGATTCAGATGTGACATCCACAAAATTAGCCTGCATGTTGTTAGTGATGATTTCTCTCTTTATTCTTTCTATACTCTGTAAAGCTACACTTTATTAACATCATGAATCAAATCTTTGTGAGTATGAGGGGTTTCAGTAAAAGCGCAATAAAACATTTTCCCATGGCTTAGAAATAACAAGTAAGGGTACAACTAGCGATTAGACTAAGTTAAGGCAATAAAGTGTCAGAAAAAAATCCCCGTCAAAATTTCCCAAATCCCATGGTCTTTACATTGTTTTTTTTTTAACCAACAGTCCAAAATCCAAATATATTTAATTGATGCCAGTTGTAAAAATATAAAACTGAGAAAAACAGGCCTTATATTTTGACAACTTGAACCAGCAATGTTGACTTTTTTTTCAAAATTGTTGGTGAGTGAGCACTAAGTTGAAAGCTTATATTCAAAGCCTAAATTCAGCACCTTCCTTTTTAAAGGTGCAAATTTGGGGCTACAACTTAAGATTGTTTTCAGTATCAATTAATCTGCTGATTATTCTCTCGATTTAATTGTTTGACCTATAAAATGAAAGAAAATAGTAAAAAATAGTTGGGATTTTTTTATTGCCTATGTGGATTTATTCAAATGTCATTTTTTGTCTGACCAATAGTCCAAAATTCAATATATTCAGTTTAATATCATAAACATTTTAAGAAAACTAGCACAGACTAATGAATTGTTCAACAAATCATTTCAGCTCTAAATGTTTTGAAACTTAAGTTTGAACTGTGTTCATTTTGAAACCTGGGAGGAAGTTTTGGGTTTTGGGTTGCAATTGGCCCTATAATTCAACCAGTGACTGAATACCTTTTAAAGTGAAAGCCAAGAAATGACTGAGATTCAAAGAAAAGAATCCTTTCAATAAAACAAATGTAGCTGCAATTTCACCCACTTTATCTCCAACATGGTACTGAAAGAAATTACTGAAAATCTTTCCTATATCTACCTGTTACCCACCCACCCACCACCAAAAAAACAAAACAAACAAAAAACATCCTGGTCCTTTTATCTCTCATAGTGGCAGTTGTATGTGTCTCTGTGCTTGGTGCTGAGTGGGTCATTTCAGGGGTCACGGTTTTTTAATTGGATAATCCAGTCCCGAGTCCAGATGAGATTAACAGCTACTCAGACCCAGGGAACTGGTATGATAGTGTTTGACCTGCGTGACCACACTGGGTTAAGCTTCCTCTTGCAGGAGCACACAGCTCTGCCTCAGGGAAACAGGAACTATCAGAAATGATGGAAGAAAATTTGTTCAACAGCCCCCAATTTCAGAATTAGAGATATGAAATTTCTGCAGGACAGCAATGCTAATCACATCACAGCTCTCTCTCAGTGTCAACAGTATATCTTGGCCTTCAAAGCATCCCTCTACGTGTATTAAACTGTCTTTGTCTTCACTTCTGATCCTGTGGTGAAGCCTTCAACAAGAGTTGTTGAATGTGCTCATCATTTCTGCAGCCATGTGCCTGTGTGCACAGTTTTTTCACACACCCCCAGTTGTGAGTGTGTCTCGGAGTCTGGCACCGCGTTAAGCCCAAGAATGTGCATGCGTTGGAGCTGTCCTCTTAATCCTTACAGCAAATAAAAGGGGGCTTACTCAGTCTGGTGCACACACACACTAGAGCAGGGAAGGGAACACAGATGCACACACTTCACATGCACTGGCATGTGCATGTATGCTCTCTCTTCCTGTTCATATCTTTTTTTTCTTTCACCCTTCCATCTGGCTGATGCCTTCCATTATTCCACTTCTCTGTTGAGAGTATCTCTCTCTTTCTTTCTTCTGCAGCCCATGCTTCATCCCTCTTCCATCCCTCTGTCTCTCTTCCTCCCTGTCCTCTCCTTCTCGCCTTCATTTACAGACTCATACTCAAGCTGCTACTCACAATGTCTCAAACCAATCTGGGTTTTGGAAATTGTCTCAAAAGCACAAGAATTACCCCCACACCTACAACAATTACCCCCAACCTTCCTGAGCAGGGCTAAATAGCCGCTAGTGGCCCATAATGACAGAGCTGCTGAGGTGGGATTTACGAATATTGATGGTGCACTCTGTCTCTCAGAGCATCACAGGCAACCACCGTCAGTGTTGTCAGTTGTGCTGCGGACACAGCTGAGCTAAGGAAAGGGCTTTCTGGTCCTAGTCTCAGGACTTAAATATGTACTCTCCTACACCTTTGTATTCCTGTGAAAACTGTCATCAACCACTTTAATTTCGACACAGCTGTGCTGCACTGTGCACATATATGCAAGCACATCAATAGACAAGACACAGCAAGAGCAGTGGAGACTGACCACAATGCAGCTTGCAGATGACTTATAAATTAAATTACTCATACTTGTGAAAGTGAGCGTAAATGCATTGTTCATCATTGTGTGTTACTGCTATGATATACTGGGGATCTGTTCAGGGTGTACATGCTGGGATAGGTCCAGCCCCCGCAAACCTGCATAAGATAATCACTCAAAAGAATTGATGCTTTGTATGGCAAGTCAGTTTTTAAAGGCTGAGTTCAAAATGGTAGGTGTGGGAAAAGAAAAAAACGATAGCACTAATCATTTGTTCAAACAGCACAAGTGTTTGACTTTGACACTGGAGACGGGTGTGTGTGTGTTTGTCCTCGTGTAAAAGCTATCAACTGTCCATGTTCTTTTCCTTACCTTAACTAAGTAGTTGTTTAAATCTTACTATATATATACTGCTTTGCACTGTCTGCAACGGTTGGGTATCATTTTATCACACAGCCAAAAAGGGTCCAAATTTAGACAGATGACTGAATTTGATTTTCAAACAGTCCTGCTCTACCTTATTTCAATGAGCTGACTTTGCACTTGAAATGATGACTTTGCAAAACGTTGCAGAAAGACTTGTGCTACCATGCATCAAGCTAAAAGTGATGAGGTGTGCTATGAGATGACATTACGCTAGCAAGAGCATTGGGAACTTGTTATTACCCATTGGGCTCCTAATAAATCCAAATTATCATAATTTCCTTTATTTCATGTGTATGCTCAGAGTTTCTGTTTCTTTTTCCTGGGTATGAAGTCACATTAGTTTGCCATGGCACATTGGTCAGACACTTGACATGATCTGAACCAACTAAAGACGAGAGGACTGGGCTCAGCATCCTTGAAATGTCAAGACACATAGTGAACACACAAAAGAATATGTTGGGTGCAAGTGTCTGCATAATGTGTGTGTGGTAAGGTGCCTGTGTTAATGAAGCATAAGGAACTGACATGTTAAAAAGTCCTGTGAAGTCACTGTTCCTGACTTTTCCTGACATTTTTGTATGCATGATTAAGCTGTCAGATGGTTGCTGCTAATGTCTTCTCCTGCAGGAATATGCACACAAGGAAATGCTACCGTGACTGCATAAGAGACTATGAAATGAAAATGTCATTATGTGAGAAAGAAGGAGAAAGTGAGAAAGATAGTGAGAGTTCGGACACCTATCGATCTGTAGCATATTGGTAAATATACCGAAAACAAAACAATAATTCTCCTTCACTTCTGCAAAAATTCTATAGTAGCATTGTGTTTGTAAGTGTCTGAAAAAGTGATTTATTCTTGTAAATGGATGTGTGAATTCCATCTGAATGCTAATTTTTTATGTTTTGACAATCACACCACTTCCACAAGTGTTGTATTTTAGTGTTTGGTTTAAGTGTGTACATGCCATCAGCATTTGAGTGTGTGTATGCGTGCGCTTGCAGCAGTGTGTGTGTGCTTGTCTGCCATAATGCCAGTCTGTGTTGGAGTAATGCGACTTGAATGCACAAAACCTTGAGGACAAAGTTGTATTTGTCAGTCATCTTCATCCTTCCCCTCCCACAGAAACTCTTCTCCTGTGTTGCTGTAGGTGGCATGATATCCAGCTGTGTTCCCATTTCCCATGTTGCTTTCTTGCGTTAAATCTCTGCGCCTTGGCGGTCCAACTGGCACTATTGTGATTAGCTGAATACACAGACTGTTCCAAACTCCTCAGTAGATTACCACTGCTGTATTTACCCCTCTGAGACCAGAGTTAATCCAGGCTCCCATGTGCAATACACAAAGGAAATGGGTGAGAAGTTAAAAAAGAAAAGAAACAAATATAAATATTTTCATTTTATAATAGCCTATCCACCTCACATTTCTGTTGAAACTTAACTTTGAATGTATGAGACAAACAAACAAAAAAGATTTAACCCCTGAACTGGAACCAGTTCCATTTTCAGAAGCACCAACAATGGCTACACGTTGAAGCTATTGCAGAATGGCCTTCTGATACAGTTCCACTAAAAACCACCACATGCTGGGCACAGGAAACACTAATGGCATTTTCAAACCTGTGTTCATGTTTAGTCCAATTGGATTGGACTCTGGTTTGTTTTCACCGTTGGTACGATTCATTTGGGCAGATCAGAACACAGCACTCAGACTAGAGGGCAGACCAAAACAACCACACCAAAACCCTTTAGAGGATACAATAAATTCTGGAGCGGTTCATTTGTGGTGGGAACTTTATCCAACCGTGATTTAACGCAACCTCAAGGCGTACTCTGCACGTTTGATCTAAACGGCTCCTGTATCCCGTTTAGTGCGCTTTTGTATATTGGGATGGGGAATGAGCGAAATCAACAGTCGCTAGCAGCATACCAGAGAATGAATTGAGTTCTGACCTGGACTAGCAACGAAGTATGTTGCCTCCTTGATATTTGATACTTCAGGACCTTCTTCCTGTGTTCACTTCCGGTCCTCCGTCCCAGACACATCTAACTGAGTGAAAGTTTTCACGAGGCTTTTAGTGATGGATTTTGGTTTGCTTGAATTTTTTACTGTGGGGAAAAACACCAAACCAAAGGGAAAATGCAACAACTTTAATAACTCATTCACCGAGCTGCAGTCAGTAGAAAACCTTAAACTGCTTTCTTGATGCACAGCCATTCATCCAGGTGATTTCCATATCAGACGCCCAAACCAAACTGGCACCTTTCAGTGTGAAGGAGCAGTGGCTGTAATCCCTAGTTCCTTTAATATGTCTACCCTTAACCATGTTCCTAAGAGGGAGCCAAGCCACTATTTGCAGGAAACTCATTACAACCGCTGGTGTCCACAATTTCCTTTGGTCATTACTGACCAACCTCATGACCATCTGTGAGGATTTGAGCTTAATTTGACTGGTAAATAGCGGACCTTGAATCAAAATCTAATTGGGATTTCAATTCAAGGCTAATGCTTTTCCTGCTGTGACAAGTTGTAATGTCTGCTGTGAAAAAGGCCTAGTGGACATAATCAAATCATAGAACCTTGAATCGAATATCAAATTGTGCAGTAATATACCTTCACCACAACAGTCCATCCATTCATCTTGCGTAGATCGTCCACTTTCTCGTGCAGCAACTCTCTCCGAACCCAAAGGGGGCTCAGCTGACAGTAGGGATGTGGAATATCTCTAGATATACAGTCAATGGGTATATCTTTCAACTGAAAAAACTCAATATTAACATCTTCTAATGTCTTGATGGCAACATTTGGGTTGTGTTTACCATGACTGACAGCAGTCAGTCACATGAATCTGTTCTTGCTATTTGTCCCACCTTAGCTCCCCTCAGGCGCTGCACAAATGTGGATTGTTTGGCTCTAATATCTGACAAAGACTTTGACAAGCACAAACCTAAACTTTAAGCTTCAAAATGTCCCTTTAGAAATCTACAGTAGGTGACTTGCAAGAAGCTACAGCCATGTTTTTCTACTTTCTACTTAATTTCAGCCTTTTCCTAAATGGGAAAAGAAATGTTCATTACATTTCTTCAAACATCATTATTTAAGGAGACTGATTAAGGGTTTGGATCAAGGCATTATTTAGCGCTTTAATGAACTTCAGTGGACTTTTAATTTAAACTGTGGGAGTGGATAGTAGACAGATGACTGCATTTTATTTTTGGGGAGAAGCATAAGTTCTATAGCTGTATTTACACAGCATCTGAGCTCTTTGTGACTGTCACAACTTATTTAAATGATAGTGAAAGCTTTGTCCTCTGTCTTTCCTAATTCTGCTCCTGTTTAGTTTGTCGTTGTGCTCAGCCACGCTGCTGCCTCCTCCGATTATATGTGAAAGGAACATACATGGCCTCTGAAAGAAACTGCATATTCATTGTAATTACATCAAGAACAAGAATGTTATGTTGCTCTTATATTTGGCACTAGAGTGAATACTGCACATGTTGACTAGTAAATAGCAGTTTCTAAATATAAAAAAACAAAAATACACGGGCTTTTTGTCAAATTGTTTTTAGTGACACAAAAAAAACAAAACAAGATCAATTACTTATTAAATTCATTGCACATTTACATGAATATTTTCATCCAAATGCAGTGCCATTAGCTAACACAGTCACATTAGATGCTAGCCAGCTAACTGGTAAACATATAGGTATATTGTGGTATGGTACAATAATGTCCATCACTCACAAATGACTTCCTCTTTTCTTCATTGGTAACAGCTGCACTATGGTAGATTTTCAACAATGACAATGGCTGGTGCTTTAATTTACACTGATAGATTTTATTAATGATTCACATGATAATCTGTTCCACATGAGTTTACAAACTGAAATGAACTTAGGTGAAAGTCAGAATCTCAGTATTTTAGTGTGATGTCAGACACAACTATACATATAAATCTTCACAAGTAGACTTTTTGCAGTAGCCAACGTATCTCAACATGGATTGAAACTCCACTGTTGGAACTGTAGAAATACACACCTGGAACACCACTGCATGCAGCTTGAGTCAAAGTGCTCCTGATCCTTGCTGTTTTTCTGTTTGACTCACTCTCTTTCCTGTTCTGTCAGATTATTCTTCGTCTGTTTAAGCAGTGTAGCATCATTAATGATGTGTGGTATTATGTGAGATGCTCAGAGATTAACGGAGGGTGTTTGCCTTGGCTATTACTCCCTCTGTTAGAGCGAAGCAGCATGAGTACCTCACAGCTCATCTAGATCAGTCTAAATTTGCCTCAGGCAGGCAGGACCAAGGTCACTGAAGCCTTGCCATCATATTCACATACTGTGTACTATATATATAAGAGCTAAGCATTTGGTATTTTGTTGGAGTGCTACAGTATAAACATTACTTTGTGGGCTTTGTGGGACTTTGTTTACTAATGTGTCAATAACAGAGTACTCTGTTTGTTTTTGCGTGCATGTGTGATGAGCAAGGACCTGTCCATGTATCTAGGAGTTGCTAGTATCCATGTCTCTGATATCTGAGCCTGGTGTCAGTGCCTATTTATTGCTCTTATTGATCTACTCCTGGTTCTCACTCTCACACACACACACCCACTCCTACACAACAATTCCCCTCAGGGGGGTTCGCTGCTCCTTCCCTGACCTTCATAGAGCTCCCAAGTCTCTCTTCCCTTCTCTCTCTCTCTCTCTCACTCTCACTGTGTGTGTGCTGGCATGGGGCTGGGGGAGCAGTCTACTAATAGAAAGTCTATTGACTGGGCCAGTCACTCATTGCTGCTATAATAGCTGCTGGGGCCCTCTGGATGCCAGTCGATAAAGCGGCTTGTCTTGGTGAGAGGCCTTTGTCAGCACTGGAGCAAAATTAAATGTTTGATCGACCACCTTTAAGATGCAGTTTATAGTGCACGCTTGTGTTTGTGTGAGCATCCATGAGAGCCGTGGGTGTTTGCATGTGTGTAGAAAGATCAGAAAAAAGGGAAATGGGAAGCAGGTTTGACACTGCAACAGTAAATCCTCTTTGATTTTCTGTCTCAGAATTTGATGTGAGGGGAAGGAGTGTATGTGTGTGTGTTCAAGAATACCAGTGTGACCACTAATTCCCGGGAAGCTTGTTCTTCGGTGAGCCTGGACTGCAAACAGCTGGCACTACTGCCTCACCGTTTGTTGCTGCAAATCCACAAACACACGCTCATGCCAAGTCTCCCCAAACAACTTTTGGCAGCAGAAACTGAGTCTTAAAGGAGACAAAGTGACAACAACTTAAACTTTGCATAGTTAAAAATGGACAGTTGCGGTAAATATTAACTGATGGATGACCGAAAGTTGTCCGTGGCATTGAGTATTGAAAACTGTCAACTACCGAGAGCAGATGCTTCCTTATTTAGATCAAAATATTGACAACTGAATACCCTGTTTTATTTAGGCAAAGTGTACAGCTGCTTGCGTTTAGACAATATTTAACAATTTAGAGCTTGACTCCTTTTGTCAAATGAAAAACATGTTCATATTTCTTAAAATAAGGTATTGATTTACAAAAAAATGCATTGTTTTGGTACTGAAACTCCGGTATTGAATTGAAAATTTTCAAATTATATCCAGCCTTGCATTATATGCACTACAGAAAAATAAAATATTTATTTTTGCATATTTACCAAAAAGCTGGAACTGAAGTTATCATCACTCTCTATTTTCTATTCACAAACACATGGTAATGACTGCCCTTGTATGAAACAGTCTCACAACCAGCCTTTTGTCTCATAATGCCAACATGCACCTCATTAGAATAGTCCCTAAGGTAGCGCTGGGGGTGGCAAGGAGGCTGTTTGATTGACAGTGCTGGCATTCAGACTTAGAGGGTGGAGACTGCATGGAGAGAGCACAGCAAGGTCATTGTCAGGGGAGAATAAATATGGAGTGACCTGCTAGTGATTATAAAATCTGTGGCACATAGTGAACTACCTCAGTCATGTCCACACACACTCACATATTGGGGAACAAGGCCACAGGGTGAAGGACCACGGTGAGACAATGGTATGCAGAGTGGATGTGTTGGTGACAGTGAGTGAAATATGCAACACCCTTTTCTCAGGGCCACATGATCCTCAGGGGCGTTCCCTCTTAGCATGGAGCTAATATCCTTCCGAAACGTAACAAACAGAACATGCTTTAGAAATGCCCTATGATTCACTAACAAACACAATGTGGTTTGCATATTGAAAACACCATTAACAAACTAATGCATTTTGTTGTGCAAAAACGTACCTATCAAACAAATACACAACATTTTGCTAATACATTGTGCTTCAGAAACAAATGTTTTACGAGTACAAAAAAATGTATCCTACAAAGCTCCCCAAACAATCACGTGACATTTGACACAGTATTTCCACTGTGATTGTGCTGAGGATTTTCTCACAAATGTCCTGAGTAATTTGCCATCAACAGCAGCAGGTGGTGCTATAAGTGGCAAACAGGTGAGTTTGTGGTTGTTGCTGGTGAAAAATCTAATTTTAACTAAACTCCACAAGTTACTGTTTTGTTTGCAGGATAAATATGTAGCATAAATGCATGACCACAGGAGCAAACCTAGCTTACAGTATGGCTAATTTTCATCAGTCAGTTTACTGGTGCGGCCCGTCTCAGTGTCAGTCTCAGTTCATATAGGGTACACTAATCGCACAGTTTATAGCTTCAAATATTTTCAAATTAAACTGAGCTCTGTGATAGTTCATATAGACAGTAGGTAGGCAGGTAGGTGTTTGTTAGTGAATCGGAATGGCATTTCGTAAAACATGTTTTGTTTGTTTAGGTTTTGGCTGGAAATTAGCTGCATACTTGGCAAAGCATGGTAGCAGGGCGGAGCTAATGCCGCTGTCTCGCCACTAACCTCTGACACCTGGTTCATGTCATTACTGAACGCCCATTGTGACAAGCCGACACAAGGTCATCACATTTGATATTTCAAATGTCTCGAGTGGCATTTCTTCTTCACATTAAATTCCTGTGTCAGTGTCAGCGTGTCTTTGTCAGGAGAGTTGATCACTGGCATGAGATAACTGGGAAGGAAACTTGCTGCTAATTCTGTCCCACATTTCTGCTCACGGCAGACGAGGAGGGAGAGCGGCTAATATGATTATGGTAAATGTCTGCCAAACTGCTGGTAATGCGGATCAGGGAGAAAAACATGTCCAAACACATAGACACAAACGCTCACACAGCCCGTGTCCCTCCATGCACACACATACATAGACGCACACAATGCAGGAAGACAGGCAGCTCCTGATTGAATTAAGGTAAAAATTAACAGAACTTTGTGAAAGTTGTGCTGCTTCCCCGCAGGCGACAATCCGATTATCTTCATTAACATACCTGGCTAGAGCTTCAGTGCTGGAAAGGAAGACACTCTGACAGAGAAATAGACAATGTATGGATGCATGGAGGGGGGGTTACATTTGGATGAAGCAGTAGCCAGATGGAGAGGTGAGGTAGAGAGAGAGGGGAGGGAGGAGGAGGTATGGGCTGCTGCTGCGCTGAGTGATATCTGCAGTGTGCAGGGTGTGAAGCGTGTCATCTGTCATCTAATAGAAAACCTGTGTGTGGCCGAGGCTGAAATGCGAAAACATACTTTCCTTTCCCTTCTCACACTTGCCCTCTGCTGCTATTTCTACCCACAGGGTAACTGGTCCAATCAGTAGCAGTTCCATACGCTGTCCACAACCATTCGTCTGCCTCTGTGTCTCACTGCCACTCTGTCTCCTGTCACATATGCAGGAGTGATGCAATTTCCCACAATTCTGTGATCAGAATCTTAAGTAAGCTGTTATTGAGAAGTTGATTGGAGGCCGTGTTTGTGACGGAGTTGTTTAAAATGCAGACTTTCAGATGGAGCCGCATTTGCAAAGCCAGGGTAACGAGCCCCTCATTTCGTTTTCAGACGAATGCATCTATTTACTGCTTGTTGGCAAACAGTTATCTTTAAATGAAAAGCCTGATTGGAAAAAGATGCTTGCAATTAGTTCTTTGTGTGCTGGAAAGAGGATGTAATCACATAAACATGCTGTTGTTGATGAGCTCTTTTACCATTGTTATACAAATGAAAACAAGAAATTATATTAATACTCTATTGTCTTACAAGAGAATTTAAAGTCAGTCACACATGGAATTCAGTTCAACTTTGATGTTACTGCAGCTGTTGTTCAAGGTCAGAGTGACATTGTTACAGATTTGTACAGTGAGGTAGCCATAATGCCTGTAAGCTGATGTGTTCAGATTTAGTCTCTGAGGATCTTTTTACTCAGAAAGATGGCACCTGTCATGGAGTGTGTGTGTGTGTGTGTGTGTGTGTGTGTGTGTGTGTGTGTGTGTGTGGGCATGCATTTTCTGATGTGCGTCAATGCCAATGCGTAATATGTTTACCATTCTGCACGTTTTCATTCATATCAGCTGTCAATTGTTTTGAAAGAAGAAAATCTTTTGCAAACTTTGCAAGGCGGTCGTGCTTAATTATTATGACTTAATTGCTTAAGTCTTTTCCGTTTGAATTAGTACACAAACAGAATCAAAATTCTTGTTTTGGTTTCTTGTGTTGACACACAAGAAGTGACGCTTGTGACTCACATGTGCGAACTGTCAACTGCCTTTGCGCGGACGTCAGAAAAGCTGCAGATTTTAGGAATGACATCATCCACCCTTGGGATCTGAGATATATTAGCAGTCTATTCAAACCCTTGCAGTGTTTTTCATCCCACAGTGATTGTGATGACAGCCGCCCTCTGGTTTGTGACCTAAAAGATTACATATCTCTCCTCATGGGGAGCTCAGCCCTGTTAACTCCCCAGCCTTTTACATTTACCAGCACAAAAGATGAGTCTGCTTGCCGTGCAGTCACTTCCCAATTTTTCTTCTTCTAATGAAGGCTAAGTGTGTTTTAGTGTTCTAATGGCTCTGCATTATACTCCGTCTCATCCAGATCACTTATACAACAGTGTCTGATTAAGGCCAAGACCTATTTATGTTCTGCTTTAAAGAGGAGAAGGGTTGTATATCGTTAGAGGGGGACTGGTGTTCATCCATTTCAGTGATTAATTATTCATTTCATGCAACTTTTAAGGCCTTAAACATGTGAACCATGTTGTTGACACAACTATAAGTCTGAGGTTACAGTGCAGACTTTTAGCTTTAAATTTAAGGGTGTTTAGATTCACTCCAGATAAGTAAGTAATTGCGGCCCTTTTAATACATAGTCCTCCAGTTTTAGATCACCAAAATGTATTAGGCACATTTAAATATACAAAGTAATTGCTATTACAGGTGTATCATTTGCACCAAGGAAAGAAAAACATGGATGTAGCATCTTTGACATCCACCAAATATTTGAACACTTGAAAAATGACAAAATTAAGAGTACTTAAAGATGTCATTATGCATACTCAATTTTGATTGACTCCTGAGTGTGGTGTTGATTGACGCTATTCTCACACAATTCAAATAAGACTGCAAATGGTGCAGCTGCTAACAGATAAAAGATTAAGACAAATTCCACTTAGTGGTGAGACAGCTCCAGAAACATCAGAAAACATTAAACTCAAACATTATCTCTGGAACATTTGCTTTTACTTTAAATCTATTGATTGGCGTCTGTTGGTGCAAATCATATTTGTACAAGATATATAAATTGGTAAGGTACATTCATTTCTTCCATACTAACTGTTGGAAGTTAATGATTCAACTATAAAGATTAGTATGTAGTACGTACTAAATATTATAGTCTGGATTTGATACACAGTCTTGCTGCCATCTTATCAGAAAGATGAAGACAGAAAGCTAAATTTAGGCAAGGATGTGTTAACTAAAGAGCTGAAGAGCGGTGAGTAAACAAGCACCTGTCAGTTAAAGCAAAAATGCCCCCAAACATAGCTCTCTTAAAGCCTTAGTATCGCCTCAATGGAAAAATAATTTTAAAAATCACAGAGACCCCTAAAAGATGTTGACTTCGTATTTTATGAGACAAGTTCTATTTCCCTCTTTACATTCATAGATACATTTAGGCCACTGCACATTGGCTTCGGCAATGATGGTTATTGATTCTTCATTTACTAAATATGGAGATGATAGGATGGTTGGATGACAGGGAGACAAAGCACCTGACTAGCTGCCTGTTAGCTTTGACAGCTTAATTTCAGCTGCTGACAGGCTGTCTTTGGATGGATGTGGAGATGACAGCAGTCACTGGGGGGAAACCATCAGATATAGTCGTCAGCTGACACACAGACTTATTACACTGTCTGTCCCCCTCCTGAGTTGAGGCCCAGATACATACAGTATTAGGCCAAATGCGGCCTCACTGGCCCAGTTTATGCATAGCCTAGTTTGGAAGAGTGTAGGTATTGGGGGACATCCCTGTAACATTCCTCAGTCATACATTCAGTCCCTTTGGTTTAATGTGGCAACTACAACATGGAGCAAAGGAGCAACTACAGTATGTCAGGTAAATTGGATTTTGGTAGTCAGTAAATTTCAATGCTTTTTTATATTAAATGTTTACTTGTCTGCAGTTTGCAAAGAGGTCCCGTTTTATTTAAATTGAATGACTTTTCCATTTAACTAACAAGATTGATTTGTCATGAAAGTCTACAGATGGTGAAATAGATTTTAGATGGAGCGTGCATCTTGTAATGAATTTTTTAGGTTGCTCGCACATTGCAAATGCTATTTGCCAAAACACTCACATAAATCTCAACAAACACACACGCACAAATGTACACACGGACACACAAATTTACATATGTACATAAATATGGAAAAAAACACCTGTATGTGCACACTCATGTAGAGACGTGCTTGCAATGCTGGTGCAAACTAATGCACGCATATGCAAACACACACCCACACTCCCACCCATGCACACGCACACACACACACACCCCTCTAAGTGTACGGTGGTGCAGTGAGGGGCTGAAACAGTGAATGTGTCACATCATAGTTTTAATTAAAGCTTCTCTGGCCAGCCGTGGAGCAGGAACAGCAAAAAGCTTTTTACTGGAGGAGTGTTTGGCACTTGGCAAACCTTCCTAATTTGAAAAACAGCAAGAGACATATTTGGATTATAGCAGAAGCCAAAACAATGTCTCTGCTTGACTGGAGCGCCAGCCTTGTTGTCTTTAGCATGAAACAAGGTTAAAAATACTGGCGTAATCTGTCAGGGTTACTCATGATATAATTTAATTATTATGTAACCATTGGCCTTGGTAACAAAAGCAGATAGGACACAAATTTACAAACAGGGCCATTTTTATTACAATTTTATGTTTAATTTGACCTTGAACACAGGTGGACCTGTTAAATTGCTGTATGAGTCACTCAAATGTTTGGTCTACTGTTGAGTCTTGAATTTTGTATTTGTATTTAAGCTGAAAAAAGCTGCCAGTACGATCAATTTGTTTTGCAAATGAGGGGAGTGTCTGAAACAGTTTGTGTCCAGGGTGAGAGGGGTCACCCACAATCTTTTCTGCTTGCCTCAGGGTCCTGGAGGCGTACAGGTCCTGGAGGGATGGTTGATTGCCGCCGAACACCTTCTCGGCGGAGTGAATGATACGCTGCAGTCTGCCCTTGTCCTTGGCAGTGGCGGCAGCGTAGCAGATGGTGAAAGAGGAGGTGAGGATGGACTCAATGATGGTGGTGTAGAAGTGCACCATCATTGTCTTTGGTATGTTGAATTTCTTCAGTTGCCACAGAAAGTTCATCCTCTGCTGGGCTTTCTTTGTGGGGGAGCTGATGTTCAGCTCCCACTTAAGATCCCGGGTGATGATGGTGCCCAGGAAGCAGAATCCAGTGTCGAAAGGGGATGCACACAGGGTGATGGGGGTGGGTGAGACTGGGCTCTTTCTGATCTGTCTGAGCCTCAGAACAGACAGAAGCAGATTTGTTGGCTAAGAACTGGTGTTGTAGTCTCACTGAGTACAGTCGTTTAGCTTCTCTCACCACCTTGCTAAACCTGTACTTTGACTCCCTAAACCTGTCCCTGTCTCCACTCCTGAACGCCTCTTCTTTTTCCAGCTAAGCTGTCTGAGTTTAGCTGTTAAACAGGGTTTGTCCTTATTGTAACTCACCCTGGTGCATGTTGGTATACAGCAGTCCTCACAGATGTATGACAATTCATCCAGAATGTTGGTAGCAGTCCTGAAAACATCCCGGTCTGTTCCGTCCAAGCACACCCGAAGGTCCTCCATAGCTTCACTGGTCCCCTGCTTTGATATCCTCACAACAGGTTTACAGAACATTAATTTCTGCCTCTATGCAGGAATCAGCTTGACCATGATGTGGTCAGAGTGTCCCAGCGCGGGGAACGGTGTGATTGGCATTGCTTGCTATAGTGTAACAGTGATCCAGAATATTCCCCTCTCTGGTCGGACTTTTAGTAAACTGTATTTGGGGAGTTCATGGCTGAGATTTCCCTTGTTAAAGTCACTGAGGTCAATAACTAAGGAGTCCAGGTTTCTCTGCTCCACACACAGTATCTGGTTGGTGAGCATGTGTTGTGCATCCTGCATGTTGGCTTGCGGTGGAATGTTAACACCAACCAGAATGAATGAAACAAACTCACGGGGGGAGTAGAAGGATTTGCAGCTTATGAATAAATATTCCAGATCAGCAGAAGAGTGCTGTTGAGTCAATGTCACATCTTTACACCAGCCACTGTTGATATAAAAACTGATACCTCCACCTTTTGTTTTGCCTGAAAGTTCTGTGTTG
Organism: Coreoperca whiteheadi; assembly: GCA_011952105.1. Lineage (NCBI taxonomy): Eukaryota > Metazoa > Chordata > Actinopteri > Centrarchiformes > Sinipercidae > Coreoperca > Coreoperca whiteheadi. The sequence goes on from CM022471.1 coordinate 14,179,810, forward strand.
CGATCTGCTCTGAAGAAATTGGAAGCCTGCCAGAGTCCAGTATCGATCCACACAACCACGTCTCCATGAAGCATAAACTGGAAGATGAATGAAAGTCTCTGTTTTTCCTCACTAGTAGCTGAAGTTCATCTAGTTTATTGCACAGTGAGTGCACGTTGGAGAGAAATATTCCCGGTAATAGTGTGCACGTCCCTCTCCTTTGTCGTTTCACTGCATGAGCAAGGGTAAAAGAACCTTTGACCAGAATGTCTATTAATTCCACTGATGGAAGCAGAAAAGTGGGAAATACTGTAAATCTGCTGGTTTAGTTACCCTGATGCTCATGAGCTCTTCTCGGGTATCACAGCAAAAAACTGAATTTACAAGCAAATCAAGACAAAACAATGCACACCAAAACCCAGAGGCAGCCATCCGTGGCGCCATCTTGAAATCTACTTGTGCTAATTAGAAAATGTTGCTTAATGCTAAAATGCTGAACTAAGATGGTGAGCATGGTCAACATTATATCTGCTTAACATACGCATGTTACCATTGTCATTGTGAGCATGTTAGCATGCTGACGTTAGCATTGGGCTCAAAGAATCAAGTACAAAAAGCTTTCCCTACAACTTGGAACCCATTTATCTTTAAACTATCAGGAGTTTTGAAAGGATGTTGTCAGTAGGATCCGAACATTTGCTCAACTCAAATGGTAGTACCAAATATTCAATTTAATAAGGTCTAACATGTGACAACAGAACCAGAACTGTACATTTTATTCTCTCTGTCTCTCTGGGCATGCATGGTTTGGTCCGTCTCACCTGGTCCAGCTGCCTTGACCTTTGTCCAGTCTAAGGTTAGCTTGTAGCCCAGCAAGAATATCTGACAGGTCAGGTATCTCTGCAGAGGTATTAGATTGCTGCAATGTAACATTCCATCTCTGTCTTCAAAAATTAGCAAACCACTAGTACATTGGTGTTGATGCAGATGCATGTGTCTGGCTGCTTGTGTCACCCGCCAGCCTGTGATCCACTGTCTAAAATGCCAGCAGGGGCTGTGGGGCTGAATGTTGTGATGGCGACAATGATTTTTGACAGGGAAGCTCTGACGGGCTCTGACAATGAACAGGCTGCTGCATGGAGCAGAGCAGTGGAGTGGAAATCTGTTGCTACTGGGTTGTCTGGGGTCACATCACCACTGCTGATGACAACAGCCAGTTAGGAGCATGCAGACACAACATGTGACAGGTGAAGTGAGAGAAGCCTAAACTATAAATCTGTTGTCTTTGATTTGAGCAATGGTGTATTCAAATGTGCAGGTCGCTCTGATCTTTGAGTATTTATGTTACAAGACAAAAAGACAAATTCTCTGGTGCTCGTTGTCGGTCCTTGTTCGTTTGTATTATTATGTGAAGAGGTTTTTATAAATGAATATCGCTCCCTCTACACCTACACCATCAGTCTAACCTTTAAAACAGACAGGCATTGTTATGACTAAATGAAAGTACAATTGAATCAAAGAGAAGTTCAGAAATTTTAACAGCTAGTGTTGTTTGTCCCCTGAAAGTCATTCTTGTTTGTTCATTTGCCAGTTGTCAGGAGGGATGACTCAGTGTTTACAATTGCTTCACACTCATAGAGAGACAGTGCTGTACAGTAATGAAATCACTCCGCTGTCTTCTCTGGAAGAGATTTTGCTTTTTGGGCCCCACGGTGCCCCATATGTCCTTTTAAAATGTCAGCTGAAGATGTATCTCCGTTTTGAAATTTTCAACAAATGCAGTTGTAAGGGGTCACACAGAGGAAACTGTAACTTCCAATCTGCTGGTTCTGTGGGTATCATTACTGTGACTCACTGATACTCCTTCATGTGGTGCGGAATGATTACTCAATCAATTACCACAGCTAATTCAGTGTAAACTCTACAGTGAGGCAGAACCACGTTAACGTTTCAAATGAAGCAGGTCAAGAAGTCGAGTCGTGAACTTTAGCTACAGTAAAGAGATTACCTTTGCAGAAACACATCCCAGCAGAACATGGGGTTACATTGATAGGGTCATGAATATGGATGAGCCAAGATAACATGCCCCACTGTGGGATAAATGGAGTGGTGGCCTAGTATTCTCACAACCACTGACTTATGGTACACACAGGTTGGATGGCGCAGTGGAAATGACATAATACCAGCTTCAATGTTTTATTTAGCTCATCTCCTGTTGACTACAGTGGGCCATTAAGAGCTCACAGCATCTCCCATTCGCACTGATTTCCTCTCCCTGCTGTCGCTTTCTCTTCTCTCTCTCTTGCACTTTCTCCCTTTTAATTTTTCTGCCATTTACTATACTGTTCCTGGAGTTTGGTTTCCATTCAAGGGAATTACAAGAAAGACGATAAACATTTTGCTCCATTGTGGCGATATCTTGCAGCTCAGCCTAACTGTGGTCATGTTGAAAGTTGGTGGGTTATTATGCTACTTCATTTCAACAAGATTTTAAGGAAGGCGTGCATGTGTTTTTGTGATGGTGCTCTTAGCGTAGTCCAAACTTTCCACCTCTCTCTTTTCTCATCTAGCAGGAACAGCAATGTAACTATGGAAACATTGTGGAGAGAAAATAAGCTTTGAAGCTGATTACTTGATCAGGAGAAATTGTCTTTTTTCTACCTTGTTTTTCATCTTCCAACATTTTCATCTGCTTTTTTATTCAACGCAAGTCTCATTCAAGGTTCACAGAATAACAGACACAGTTCAGATCACACTTCAGTGCGTTTCGATATTCATGTGCTTACTTTTCTATATGATTTAATGATGAAATGTCACCATAGTGAAAGTCGATATTATCTGTGTGTGTATAAGATACTCCAGTGTTCTGACAGGAACAAGAAAACTGTACTATCGTAGATTTATGAAGGTGGTTTCGAGTGACCAGCTACATTGGCTACCAACCATACCTAAACCAACTGGACTCCACTGTAGTGAAAGGCTGCAACTATTTCACAATAAACTTGGCGACAGTCCTGTGACATTCTGCTGTTTTCCTGTGTCAGGTTCCCTCGTCTAGCGATGGAGAATGGGTTGGACTGACTGGTCTGACTTCTGCTATCCACTGACGAAGCTAAGAATATTTAGGAACAGACATTAGAAGTGCTTGAACCGATGCCAACTGTGTCCTCCGGAGTTAACAACTACAGACTCAGACTTTTTATAACGATAACAAGTGTTACCTTCACTTGACGATGTTGAGGCAGTCGCATTTTTAGTTTGGCAAATCCCATCAGCATCAGCACCGCTTTGATAATGCGGTCAAACACATTGCACTGCCTCAGATTTATATAATTTTGTATTTGTAAGTTTCATGAGGTTGCTGGTGTTGCCCCCTTTACACAAAACTACCCTTTTCCATAATGGAAACAAGCAGCTACGCAAGCGTAATCGCCTAATACTGATGATCTTGTCTCTGTTATTAATTTAGCTACTAGGTGACGGTTTAAACAGTCGCCTCACTCATTAAATACTAGCACATGTCCTTGTCTGAGTGAAATAGTGTCTCTGCTTGTTTTCCTTGAAGCTGAATATTATATTTCAGAAAGTGTGATAATTTTTTCTGACGTTTGTGGCGGTGCACCTCTGCTTTCATACGAATCCAAACCAAGTAATTCCTAAAAGTAATAATCCTTAAATTCCTAAATTTAATGCACTCTTATCAAAAAAGTTAATGTAAAAATAATATATATAATTATAAATAAAACAATTATTTATCATTATCAGATTTTTTAAAACGCTCAAATATCGATATGGGTATTTGTTCTAAAAAATCTGGTTCTGATTTTCACAACATTCAGATTTGGCAGCATGAAGTTGTCCACATTTTGTAAAGTTGGTCCACCTTATTACTTATCTGCCTAATTCAAAACTATAAATATTCATTGATATCACTGGATTTCTTTATCTCATATTCTGTATTTCATATCTCATGTTGTGTACATAAAACCACACAGAGGTGTAAAAAAAGTGTGAAAAAAAGTATAGAGAAAACGAAGAAGGTTAGGGAAAGTAAATGACAAGAGAAAGTGAAAAAGTAAAAAGAGATTAATTGATAAGATTAATAATATCACTGTGTGGCTGATACTGCAAACACGCGATGTGCATGTGTGGTAACAGTTCACACATCTACATTGGTGGTGCAAACAAATGGGAAAAGAAAAACACAGGTCTGAGTTTTGCAAGAGAAAATAGATATAGTTGTCATTTTCATTGTATTCATCATCAGGTATGTTTACAAATGTGCTCACAGTACACAGCTCACAGCGAGTCTCCCACTGCCAGTGCAGTTGACAGCTTCACATACACAGACACCTACCCGCAAGCATCATATCACAGAATTCCTACCCATCGATACATCTCTGTCATATATTATGTAACATCTGCTAAAATATGTGACTCATGGCTCTGCCATCCTCTGCACAGACTGTCATATCGGCACATGCAGACACAGCTTCTATTGTGAATAAACCAGTGCAGAAGAGAAAGGCGTCATTGTAAATAATCATCAAAGCAGTCATGATGCACATCAAAAATGCCAAATGACTTCTTGGTTTTGTGTTTTTCTTACCGACAACAGAGGGGTCGGTCATTTTAGACGTCATGTTAAAATCCAACAGTCTGTAGTCCTGCATCGTCAATTTGGCTGTTTTCTGAATCCACTGGCAAAACAGTCACATATCAGATGTTTCTCTGAGGGGACGGTCTTTGTGGTGATTGTGGTCGACCTCATGAAAACCGCAGTTATCAAAATCCCTTCCGAGTGAGTACGATCACGGTCTTGCATTCGCTGGATTTTGGGCCATCATCACAGACTCCTCGGCTCAGGATGAGTTTATTTTAACTGATGGTTATCCATTCAAAAACATGACCAACCAAAATGACTATTGTTCTAATTTCAGTGCCAGTGTATATTTGTATTTTTCATTTCCCTTATCACCCTGTCGCTCAGTGCGGATAAACACTATGAATACAAAACTCTTGTACTTCTTAAAACACCAACGCCACCTGCACCTACTGGTTATTTACACAAACCAATTTTTTCCCCGCTTTGTTAAACCATTTAACTTCAAACCCACATTACATTGTTGTTAATATTACAGTGTGATTGCATAAAACCATTACTCATCTCATATGTCTAAAGAAGAAAAACTATTTTTAATCAGGTCATTCGTAGTTCACTCTCTTCACCATGAAATGAAAAAAATAAAAACATTTTTAATGTGTTTACACAGAAAAAAAACGGAGCTTGAACCAACAAGAAATAACCGAGGATAGCTTAGTGTTGAGTGCTGTGTTTTTCAGTCCTTTTCCCATTTTATAGAGAAATGCTGCTCAGGGACGATCAGCACAGGGAAGTGGAACATGTCTTCTCTTTGCTCATCTTATGATGCTACAAACCATCGTTGAAACTCACTTTACAGACCCTCTGAAGACACTACAAATGAGGGGTGTTATACAGCGGTGACTTATCTAATTTCTAGGTATCAAAAGGTTTTCCTTTTTTGATGAATAAATTAGATGTTGAAAAGAAGCCAGTTCGGTACTAAAAGGTGGCCTCTTTGTTCAGGTGCAAGCATGTGCAGTAATGCATTATGAAGCTATCCCTATTGCCAAAACGCGCAAGCAATAGGTTTCAAAAAGTCAAGTGAATGCAACGTTTTACTTTATGCATGCATTGAATTACATCCCAGTTCTTTTGTACATTGGCTGCTACATGGACTGGGAGTCAAGTATTTCTTCTCTGGCCATAGCAACAGAAAAATACAAAAATATTATCTACATGTCACCCATCTCAACAGAGAAGAGAATGTTTGTCACCTCGGGACTGCATCTGACATCAGTATTCAGTGCTGTGGGAATGTTTTCAACAGTAGATGATTCACAAAGTTGCACAGACCCTCACTTCAGAGCAGGAGTTAAAAAGTCTTTGTGCTGCTTTTCTCCACTGCCTTCTGTACTTTAATTGTGCCACATCTCCACATTTTGAGAATATGGAATATTATGAAAAGATGGTTTTAAAATTGACGCATCCCCCATTTGAAAAATCAATCTACTACATTTACAGACAACACAAGACTCAAACCAAAAATTCCCTTCAAAGTTATGGAAATTCTTGCAATCTGTAATGGCTGAGGTCATTTGGAGTTTTTTTTCCTTGGATTTGAAAGTCTGGGCCTGAGTAGGTCTCAAGTGGTCTGACAGTGAGCCATACATGTGCCACCATCTGTATATCTATAAGACTGTGTTCAGACTTGGATCACTGTCAGAGCACTTGGAGGACGGCTAGTTACATACAGTTACTATTACTCCTGCTATATGACTATCATTGTAATGGTTATTACCACTCTGGGCAACGCACTGACATCGGTTCAATTTTAGGATTGTGGTTCACACAGATCTATATGGCAATATGCAGCCGCAAGTCTTCTGACGGCTATTGGTGTCGAGAACTCATATCAAACACTTAGGTGCTGAATAAATCTCAGAGATATATTTTTAGATCAAAGATAGAAATAAACGCACTCACAATGACCCACACATGCATAGAGGTGTGTGCATGGATGCCAATGACACCCATACACACACGCATACACACACACACGCACACACACACACACACACAAAACTTACTCTGCACTACTTTCCCATATATAAGTCCTCTTTTCTGAAGTTGTTTATTCCAAAAATCTCTATCTCCATTTCTTCTTCTTTCCAGAGTGGCCTGCCTCCGTGGCTCACTGCTGGTGTTGCTTTAGGCTGAAAACAAAACACAGGAAAGAATTTGTTAGTCTTGTTTTGTCTCTGACACAGGCAGATATGACAAGACAGGGCTTTTTAACCACAGGGAACAGCAAGCCCACTAGGGGGGAAATATATTCAGTTTTTGCCATGCTTGTTCCCAGGGAAGTAATCTCATTTACCTCTAAATCTATATCTCATGCCATTCTTAATATAGCGTAGATAGCAAAATAAACGTATCAAGACAAATGTGCAGAGATCTAACACTGTAACCCTGCATTGCTTTTATTCCTCTGCTACACTGAAAGGAATTTCCTTTCCCCGGGAATCACAGCTCTACTGTATGCGAAGCATTAACCAATAATCCTGTTTCACAATCTTCTCATAATTACAGCTGCCTATTATGCCTTCTATCTGGCTGTTGCCCAAATTAAAACAAAGGAGAAAGATAGGAGCATAAACCCTCATGTTTAAGGTACAATAATTACTGTGGATTTGGTCTTTATCTTGAGCTGATTGTTTTTCATGATGACAGGCACTGTGGCTGCATTCTGTAGCTGTATTGCCATGAAACAAAGCAATTCCAGAGGCAAAAACACCACATTTAATTAAAACAAAGAGATAAGATGGGTTGAAGCTTATGTGAAGCAACACCCACCTGATTGAGTAAGACCTAATTTAGTGACATTTATTTGGACCAACAGTAAAGTCTTCAGTAATTCTGCAGCTGATCTTTTCAAAGTATAACTGAAATGACAGTATCACATAAGCATTCATAGTTGGTCTCAGTTATTCAATTGCCTGAATGTCACAACAGAAAGTAATACAATACCTCTTTCATCTCTGCAGCTTTTAGTATAATTGTTCCTCTTGTCAGTTTGAGGAGCTTTTTAACTTTGTTTCATGACGTGGTTTTGAAATGTTTTCGCCTGACTGTGAGCTTAGCCCTCTCTGCATTTAACTTTTTTCAGAGAGACAAACACAATCAGACACACTCAAAGTGAGAATAAGATGTTTGTCCCAATACGTGGCCATCGCTTTGAGCCTGAAACACATCCCCCAAACAGCACAACAAATCCCACCATTTTCTTCAGAGCCTTTGTGAAAATGCTACTCCTCCACTGTGTCCTAATTGGAGCATTGCTCCCCCCCTCACACACACACAGTATTCCAACGCTAAGAGGGAGGGATGCACAGGCACCCTAGCTGTCAGCACCTATCCTAGTAATGGCTGTTAAAACAGTGGCCTCTACACCCTGTCTCCTCTGTCAGGACTCATCTAGCACTTTGGACTCTGTGCAGTGGGAGGGCACAACTCTGCTTGCCTGTATTGTTCTCTGGGAGGGGACAGGTAGCAGTGAGGAGGGAGGGAAGGGCAACAAGATAGAGGGACAAACAGGCAAGTCCATGCTGGTGGGCAACAGAGTATTGCATGGCAGACAGATAGAAAAAGAGAAAGATAAAAGCCAATCCACCAGTTGTATCTGAATTATATCAAAACAGTTGTTGATTCATTTTCTGTTGACTAATTATTTAATTAAATAATTGTTTTTGCTTAATCCAAAGATTGACTTTTCCTTCTTAGCTTGTTTCATATGAAGGTTTTTTTTAGAGAGGTGAACGTATCTAGTAATCACGATGTGTCAAGTAAGACTCATAAAAACATATAGTTTCTACTTTTCACCCCTTTAATTGTCTTGGGGTCACTCAGATTTAGGTTTAGGCTATAAAATGTTAAAGAATGGTGAAAAATGCAAATGAAGAGTCCAAGTTAATGTCTTCAAATTACTTTAGACCGACTGACAGTCAAAGATATTCAATTTACAATGATCTAAAACAGAGAAATTCAGCAAATCTTCCGATTTTTGCTTGAACCAGCAAATGACAGTAGATTAAAAGATTGTCAAAATTGTTGCTGAGTAATGTTCTGTCAGTCAACTAATCAATTAATTGACTAGAAGCAGAGGAGAGCCTTCATAATGCTGGAAGGAGAAATCTGTTGCCTTTAGATTCAGCTCTGTTATTTCTAAAACATAAATTTGAACTTGTTGAACGTCCAGCTGCCACTTCTCCCACTGTTATCTGTTGTTTCTATGGGAATAACATAGTACAAAGAATAACGGGACGGTTTTGACTGTGTAATGAGCATTGACTACCTACCCAGTATTTTTTTTCTATTTTGCATGCGTACTGATATCTTTCACATACTTTTCACATAGTAAGTTTGTATCCAACTACCTCATGTACATAAGCTACCTGTTACATTAATCATATTTAGCTCAGCACCATTTGCACTCTGCACCATTGCACTAACTGTCGTACTGCTGTGTATGTACGCACGGAAAACCGGAGTCAAATTCCTCGTATGCGTACATATACCTGGCCAATAAAGCTGATTCTGATTCTGATACTATAACACTGCACATATATCTTCATAAATTTTTAGCATGTGCATTGTACAATTAACAATTTGGATGCAGTCAGTGCAGATGCAGGAGGTACAAGGTGAGGAAAAGTAGGATGAGGGCAGAAAGGGTGACAAGCCAAGGAAAGTGCAACGTAGGAAGGTAGAAGGTGAGGCAGGGGATGGGGTAAAAAAAACAGGTCATGGTGTGTGAGTGAAGAGGGTCTTAATAGACTAATCCAATAATCTGTCCCAGGGCCACACATGTTGGATGTGAGAGGTATGAGGATGAGAATGTGTGAGAGAGAGGGCAGAGACAGTGCATGTGCCTCTGTATCCAAGGGAAGTGTTTGTGAGGATGTGAAGGTCACCTTGACGTGCTGTGTGTGTGTGTCTGTGTGTGTGTGAGTGCGCGCCAAGTTGCTAAGGGAGCGGAGCTGTGAGTCATGATTCAGGCATGACCCCCCCCCACACACACACACACAACCGCCACCACCCTCACCTTATTAACATCACAGACAGCAGTGCTCAGGGCAGGACGTGTGTATGTGTGATTTTTGGGCGGAAGGTGTGAGGGAAGATGAGGACAAGTGTCTATGGGGGAAATGAAGAGAGCCTAAGGCTACGTCCACACTACTACACTTTTTTTTAAAAAACGCTTGCACCTCATGTCCATACTCGTGCGACATTTCTGAGCCCCTAAAGGGGGTACGTTTGGAAATGCTGCTGGCCCCGTTTTTAACTCCGGGGTTGCTTTGTAGTCTGGACAGCCCAAAAGGGATGCTTTTGGAAACGATTATACGGCCACCCAAGTTCGCTTCCTGATTGGGTCTTATCAGTCACGACGTGTCCTTTCCTGATTCGTCATGCCCCTATCACGTATCCCTTTTCCGGAAGAAAACAAACACAAAACATAGCCAGAGACGGGTTATCGAGTATCTTTGGTTAATTCAACATGGATGACAAATTACAGGCGTTGCTGACCTTGATGTCTATGCTAGCAGCTGTTGTGTAGTTAGATTCTGCATTGTATCCCCCTCAGGGATTAATAAAGTATTTCCGATTCTGATTCTGATAATGCTACTACTATTAAAGCAATTTTTGACAATTCCCAAATCCAGTGGCATTATCAAAAGAACATTGAAAATAAAATGATGGAAAAAGACAAAAAATGTTATTGACAGTGTTTTAATAAAAACATCATAATCTGCCATCATGCTCAGTGTACGTGATTAGTCACGTGATATGCGTTTTGAGGCATAGTATGGACAGATATTATTTCGGAAACTGGGCTGAAACGCTCGTCTGGAAGGAGATTGTTTTCCTTTTAAAACACCGTTTTTAAAAAAAACCGTAATAGTGTGCACGTAGCCTAAGGCATGAGCCTGCGTGAGTGTGTGTTGAAGTGTGACAGAGGAGGCACGTGAATTGAGAACTCACCAGCGACAGTCCTGAATTAACCTTTCACCTTGCCTCAAGCAGGGAGAGGACGCGCACACACACATGCATGCAGCGAGTCTGACCTATTAGCAGGTCGATAGCTCAACCATTTGCATTCAGAGTTACTTTACACTAAGCACTGTAATCTCTCACACTCGTTGCCACCCTCACTCTCTGTGCCTTTCCCTCTTAAATGTGCATTAGTTTGTTTTGTCTTTTGTGTGTATGTGTCCTCTGTGATACTGATGCTGAATAATTACCAGGGTGAGTAGGCTAAATGGATTGTCCCCGACCTCACCATCATGCCCTTGGGGCCTGCGTTAACATCAGCATCAACATCACACACACACTCATACACAAGCACACACTATGCACATAAACACACATAAAGGCAGGCCAGAGGACAGAACTGTACGAAAAAGTACACAAAAAGCAAAGTGAGCGATGTGAACATTAATATTATTATACGGGTAGTTAAAGCAACGCAGTGTCTTAGTTAGAGATACAACCCTGCTGACAGTTCCCATCAAGTAGACCGTGCTTTACTGGTTGCTTTGTTTTCTCTTGTGGACTCCAAGGGGCTAATTACTTCACATTCTTGTTATATTTTGTTTTTAAAATTTTTATTTTATTTTAATGCATGTATACTTGAACAAAAACTAGGCTTCATAAAAGCCATCATAGCCTTGAGGATATTCTGTACTGTGACTATGAGGTCTCTGACAGCACTTGTTCTGGTTCAGAGTATTACTAATAGGAACAATGTTGAACCAGACAAAGAAGGTGCTATATAATAGAGCCAAATCAGCATGTCAATAAGCAGATGTTATTGGCATTAATGTGTTCAGAGTTACAAAAAGCAATTCTTCTTTTCCTTTCGGCTGTTCCCTTTCAGGGGTCGCCACAGCGAAACATGTGCCTCCATCTAACCCTGTCCTCTGCATCCTCTTCACTCACACCAATTAACTTCATGTCCTCTCTCACCACATCCATAAATCTCCTCTTTGGTCTTCCTCTAGACCTCCTGCCTGGCAGCTCCAACCTCAGCATCCTTCTCCCAATATATTCACAGTCTCTCCTCTGAACGTGTCCAAACCACCTCAATCTGGCCTCTCTGGCTTTATCTCCGAAACATCTAACATGAGCTGTCCCTCTGATGTACTCGTTCCTGATCCTGTCCATCCTCGTCACTCCTAAAGAGAACCTCAACATCTTAAGCTCTGCCACCTCCAGCTCTGCCTCTTGTCTTTTCTTCAGTGCCACTGTCTCTAAGCTTTACATCATCGCTGGTCTCACCACCGTCTTGAACACCTTTCCTTTCATTCTTGCTGATACTCTTTTATCACACAACACACCTGACAATTTTCTCCATCCATTCCAACCTGCTTGCACTCGCCTCTTCACCTCTTTTCCACAGTCTCCATTGCTCTGAACCGTTGACCCTAAGTGCTTAAAGTCCTGCACCTTCTTCACCTCTGCTCCCTGTAACCTCACCGTTCCACCTGGGTCCCTCTCATTGACACACATGTATTCTGTCTTACTGCGGCTAAGCTTCATTCCTCTGTTTTCCAGAGCAGACCTCCATCTCTCTAGATTCTCCTCCACCTGCTCCCTGCTCTCACTACAGATAACAATTTCATCCGCAAACATCATAGTCCATGGAGATTCCTGTCT
>CM022471.1:14192732-14357128 GCA_011952105.1 Coreoperca whiteheadi
CATCAACCTGTCTGACACTCTTTTCACCTCTAGAACATTCCTCACAAACTCCTCTTTCAGCATAACTCCTACTCTGTTTCTCTTCCTATCCGACCCATGGTAGAACAACGTCACAAACTCCTCTTTCAGGATAACTCCTACTCTGTTTCTCTTCCTATCCGACCCATGTGTTTTACGTCGGATGCCCTTCCTGACACAACCCTCTGCATTTATCCAGACTTGGGACTGGCACATGAAGACACTGGCTTGTGCCCCCCTGCGGTTGCAATGTTACAAAAAGCAATTGCCATATATAAATGTTTTAGAGACCTAGTGAGGTGCATTAAAAAAAACTAAGCTTTATAGCTGCTGCTACTGTCATTTTTGATAATAAAGATTTTGTCGAACCACTCACATGTCCTTGCAACAGCTCTTCAATAACCAAGTTTGAGGGACTTACTTCCTATCCTATCTTCCTTTATTGTTTTTTTATATGTTTACGTGAAAACTGCAAAATAAGTAATATATTATTTACATACGTATAAAAAAAATAATCAAGTATGTCAGTAACAAGAGGGTAAATAAAAACATGTAAACTCAGGAGTTTTGGAGCTTATCAGTGCTACAGCACAACATAATGCATGAAGTTGTTGGTGCATTGGCTTCCATGGAAACAAAATAAAAAAAAAACAGAGAAAAAACCCCAATCTGATTTAAATAATATATATCATAAATATAACAGAATTAAAGAACACAAACTTTTCATGAAGTAGCCTAGTTGCTGCACCCGAGGCCACATCGGAATTGTACTTCTCCAAAGAAAAGACCAAAGTTTGCCAACTTCTGCGTTTAGTTTATATCTGTCTGTCTGTCTGTCTGTCTGTATATAAATATATATATATATATATATAAATGGGAACAGCTTTCCATCATCACAATACTTGCCAGATTTTTACACAGATGTAGGGCTGGAAAAATCAATTGAGCTCCAGTCTGCTGACAGCCTTATGTTAATTTTACATTTTTTTTAACTTTTTTTCAAAACTAGCCATTAGTTTTTTAAGCGTTCTTGAACCAGGAACCAAAATGGGGATTTAATGTTCATTTATCTGGTTCACTTCTGTCTACTAGCCAGCTAAGTGCATTGGCTTAATTGCAACATGCTGTAAACTTTGAAAATGTTCTGCCAAGTTTATCTAGTTATATCTCTGCTGTTATCATCCTGTACAGGTCCAATTACAGCAGCCAGCCTGTGTGCAGTCTGCAGCGTTTCAAATGACCTGCAGCTGACTGTGTATGAAGCAGATGCACGGTACAGATAGATGCATCCAGCTGTTTAAAGAATAGAGAAATCTGTTGTTGTTTTATGATGACACATTCCTAATTCCAAACATCACATGCATGCGTGCGAGCACAAACACACGCGCACACACACACACACACGCACACACACACACACACACACACACACACACACACACACACACACAAAGACATTGATACACATACACAATTTTCATGGATGTTTCTTCAGTGAGAGCTAATCCCTTGCCGCTGTCAGCTGTGCTTTCGTCTCCTTCGGAAAGCTCCTTACACAAGCCAAAGCTCATCCTGAGTGTGAAAGAACACACACACACGACCCACAAAAATACATACACACTCACACACACACACACACACACACACTCAAAGTTAGGGTGGAATATCCCACGTCACATTGGCAAAGCCTTGTCCACCCTGTAAACAACCCAGAGATATGAATGGAACAATCTCGATAGCCTCTTTTCCATAAGTACTCACACATGTATCTACATTTACTCATATTTACACACATACACATGCCCATATACACATATTTATACACAAATATAAAACACATTTGTGCAGCACAGCACTCCAAAATCAAATAGGTTGTTCTTAAAGGAAGTAGACTTGGTAAAAACATTTGTACTCATGCCATGTGCCGCAAAAATAAACCAAAACTAATGCGCGCACGCACAGACGCACACACATAACCCTCATTCATGGGACCTTATGTTCTCTTATTTCTAAACTTGCTATGCCTTAGAGGTTGTCTAGTCTCATATTGGTGCTGCAGTCAGAGAGAGTTTGTGTATGTATGTGTGTCCATGAGGGTGTTTACACTCCCATGTTAGAAGAAAAGTGACACACTGCACAATGTGCTGCAAAATACAATGTGACAGGGGAATTATTAGCTAGCATATCAATATTCCCATACTGTTCTCTGTTGCAAAGGCTAAATGCACATTGATGTAGGAATGGGAAGGGTATGTGAGTGGGAGAGACTTAGCCTAAAGCTGTTTCTAACACACATTCATGTACCCATATTGTGTTTCACCTGAGTGACTGGGTGAAGGCAGAGGAAGTGAGGTCGATGAGGTGGAACCTTCGGTCTTGTTCTATGTTTCCCAGAGGATCGATACAGCAGTGCAACAGAGCTGGCAAGACTTATTTCCAGTACCAGTGTTCACTCTTCCGGACTTAACAGAATTCAGTGCGCATTCGCAGTAAGTCTGCAGGGGCTCAGGGTTGTCGCACTGTAAAATCGGCTGTGCTTTGAGGGCTCTCTCATGGACCTTTTCACACTGTCTGTAAGTCTGCAATCCTGGTTAAGGGAATTACACAGACTCCATAGCATTGTAGCATTAAAAATAGAGAATGGCAAATGCCAAATTTGATTTGGTCAAACAAAATTACGTTTCAGCTATTAACCTACGTATAAAACTATATATGAAATGTAAGTCTCATATCATCAGCCAAGAAATGCTTCAGGTCCTAAATGTCACAAAGTGCTGTCCCATTCCCATATACTATATAAAAGTGTTTCATTTTTGATTATTTTTGGCTTATATTTTTAAAAAGTCAGGGAATTGTTTATTTAGAATATTGAACAATTAGTGGAAATTAGATTTCACAAATCAATATTTCAAACATCAGGGTAAGATTTTTATTTTATAATAAAAAAAATGACCATTTGCAATGCAATGCATGCACACTGTACTTAAGCAGCTGTGCACATCAAAAGAGAAGACCCTGTTTATTATAAACAACTTAGCTCAAGAACCTTTGGGTGTGTAGAGACATAAAATCTGACTGTGTAAATGAGGTCACACATTTGGTTCTTCAAAAAAAATCTGGGCGAAAATCTATTGACACCGAACCTTAGAAATGTGAGCTCTTGAGTAACTTACAAAAAATCTGAGACTTCAGTGTTTAGAGCTTAGGGTAGACACTGAGCTTTGGTCGTAAAGTTCTTTTCCAACTTGACTACTGTCTCACAATCCTTCTCTCCTCTCTTTTCAGTAAACCAATTGATGATCCATCTTTTACCCACAGAGGCATCATGAGATCCCTTACCTTACCTTACCTAAACTTCTCAGAAAAACATCACCAAACACTCATTGTGCAACAAAATGTCCAAATTATATCCTCTCCTTCTGTTGACATCCCTGTGAACAATCCTGAGTAAATTCCACTGCTCTGAAATAAGACTGAAGCCCAGCTCTGCACACTTCTCCACCAAATGTCCTCCACTTCAGCCCACTTTCTGTAAGCCTGTCTGATAAGGTGGATGAGGCACTTTTTCCAGTGACCTATCAGTACTACCCCTGTAAATCTCTGGTACCTCTCTCTCAGTCTGTCTCTCACTGCCCTCTATCCGTCGATGCCCTTTCAATCCATCCTCCCCATCCAAAGCAGTAAAGCCCTGCAGTTGTCAGCAACTCTGGGTTCACCTCAATGTACACTCCAAATCTGCTCCTTATCTCGCTGGCTCCACCTTTCAGTTCAATTTACGGAGATTTGTGCTGCAATTTTGTTTTACTTTCTCCTGCTCCTTGCACCTTTCTGTCTCCAGTACATGCTGTTTCTGTCTGTATTACTACATTTCTCCATGTCCATCTGTCTCTCCTTATCAATTTTATCTCAGTCTTTTGCCATCTCTATGCCCTTTTTATTTGTTTTACCTCTGTTTCATACACGATTTGTCTTTCTGTCTCTCAGCATCTCTCTTCCCATCTGTCTCTCTGTGTCTGTCGTGCATACTGTCTCTCTTGTCTATATCAGTCTTGCTTACTCTCTCTGTCTCTCTCATAAACATGACTCAGTGTGTCTCCCTCTTTTCCGGTTTACGACAGTAAAACTGACAGAAGGTGAGAGTTATGAGCCACTATTTTCCTGTGATTTACAGCCTCTGTGCAGAGATATTATACATCTCAACAATCACATTTTTCTGATGCTTTTCTCCATGCTGACGTAGAGTGAGGGAAGAGCTGTATTGGGTGTTCAGTATTTTGCTTAGTGGCATGTAGTAGTCAATGGACATTGCGTTATGCAAAAATCAATTCTGTGACCGTCAGTCTCATCCAGAAAGAAAATAAAACATATTTTCCTTCAACTAATAACATCTCTTTGCAAGTTTAATGATGCATTTATTTATGGTAATTCCCAAACCTTGTCGTGAATTTTTGCTCACATCTTTCTACTAAACTACAACTTCCAAATGTTTATCTCTGCTAAGAAAGAAAAATTAATTCACATCAGCTTCTGTGTAATATATCAAGTAACCTTTGAATTCTGTTTGAAAGTTTTGAATGCAATTTGCTTTGACCTCCATAAATGAAATTCCAGTATTGTACAGAGCTGCTATTTCCGTACTTCAGCAAATCAAACTGAAGCTCTCTGAATGGACGGATAGCACTATGGGTAAGAAAAAAGTTTGATAAATAAGTTTGACTGTTGGGTTTTGGGTTAAACTTTCTTTTCAGTCCCCCTTAAGATGATTTTTTGGGCTTTTTGCCTTTATTTGATAGGAACAGCTGAAGAGAGACGGGATGACATGCAGCAAAGGACCATGGGCTGGATTCAAACCCATCCTTTGATGATAACTTTTTTATAAAGACTTGTTTCTTTAATCAAACCATTTTAAATAGAGCACTGCATGTCAAAAATGTATCTTAAGTTAATTAGTCTAATATTGAGTCCCACAAATGAACTAGATTAAAATCTTCCAATAAAAGAGATTATTTGACACATTTCCAATACAAATAAACTTGTTTCAAGTATGTATCTATCTTGTCTTTATATTTGTGCAGTGATCTGCCTTATTCCAAAATAAGGCTGAAAAACGAAGCCAACGGAGTACCAAAACCTGCAATTCCTTTGATAGCCACTTGACTGGCTCCAAAATCAAGTCAATCTTTTTAAGCCCCCAATGTTAAAATGCCCAACTTTTCAGCAGAAATAAACATGTTTACAGCCAGGTACAAAAACCGGTGTTGGTCTCTATAGCTAATTTCCCCGTTAATGACAACTCTGAGGGAGGTGCATTTTTATATAATTCACACATTTAAATTATATTAAGGCTTAAAGTTATGCATTATTAGGGATGTGGCCGCTTTGAGTGACAGGTGGGTGCCGTCACAGGTAGCTGGTTTTAGCAAATAGCATTCATTTGACCCGCGCTCCCTGTCTTTGCCCATTTTGGAGCCGGTGGAGTCAGGCAATGCCAAGATGGCATCGAACACACTGAGTTACACACTATCTCTTCAGAAACCTATGGGTGACGTCACGGAGATTACGTCCATATTTTATACAGTCTATGATTATCACTAGTGTCCATATATTGAACACACTGTATGGTTTCTGTAGCTAAGCGAACATACATGATGATTCACATAATAAATAATAGAATTCTTCTACTCTTTAGTGACCAGTGAATATGCTTTTGGAATTTACCCTTGGCTAAAAGAAAATCTATCCTATTATTTACTTTCTGTTTTTGTCTTGTCCTCCTTCCCTCTCTGCCTTTCTCATCCTTGTTATCGCCATTGTTTTTCTCACTACACCCACCACTCTCTGTCTAAGACTTAACTTGTTTGCGGAAGTTTGGTGTGTGCAGCCCAGACGAGTTATGCTCCAGGGTGGATAAATACAGACATTTCAGCTGAAGTTCCTCAAGTCTCTAAAAAAAAAAGGCACAAAGGAAAGAAGAAAAAGCCACAACAACAACATTTTATCCTCAAGCACCCTTTTATCTGACAAATACTCCACTCATAACACACTAATTTTCCATTACATTGCTTTAAATGCAAACAGACATGCACGCCCTCCCCCACCCCCATACACACACACACACACACGCACACGCACACACACACACACACACACACACACACACACACACACCACAACACTGCCTATAGCCATGCTTACAGCTATTTCATGGGAAATGCATGAAATGTAACTGTTCCATATCACAAGCTCTTCCTGCTGGAGGATATAATTTCCCTCACAATGGCTGTGATTACATTTTCTTAAATTGGTAATGAAAATGACCAACCTTCATTGTGCGATTGTCATTCTTTATAATAAATAATCCTGTTTCCATTATGCTGCCTCAGTCTGCTCCACATCTCTTTACATGGCTTATGTCTGCGTTATAAATTAATTTCATCCTGTAAATGTGGCCATGCCATTTCACTCATGACATTTTTAAAATTCTAAAATCTGTTCACATCCACAAACATTTCAATACAATACTTCAAGACAATTCAATACCTGAATTCTTGCTCAGCCTGTTTGTGCGGTTGAATGTGGGACCGATTTTTACCTTTGTAGCTTTGTTTTTCATGTGAATGCACACTGGCAATGACATTGGCAACTTCCACATAGTGTGACATCATATGCATCACCTCTATAGGGCAGGACAGTATAAGGATTGTGCTTCAGTTAAAAATTGTTTATGCGTGTTTCACATGGCCCCTCTTGCAGGCGAA
The DNA here is from genome assembly GCA_011952105.1 of Coreoperca whiteheadi. Taxonomy (NCBI): domain Eukaryota; kingdom Metazoa; phylum Chordata; class Actinopteri; order Centrarchiformes; family Sinipercidae; genus Coreoperca; species Coreoperca whiteheadi. Next base: position 14,199,509 of record CM022471.1, read on the forward strand.
AAAGCATGTGGTAGCCTGCTCCTGACTACATCACACTGCCTCCCTCATCTCTCTTAGTGAACGTGCTTGTGTGTTTGTGTGTCTTTACAGTCTCAATGCAACGAATTGTACAAATGGGGAAAAGGGTTCACACTTTCCTCAAAGCTATTTATGCTGTTGTAAATCTTGTGAGAGAAGGTCAAACCTCTCACACCTCCACACACCTGGAAAATCGCTGCATGAAGTGGGCATGATTGTCTTTTTTTGGCAAGTTACACGCTGTTTCTCTTTCTTATGATTTGACTGACTGTCCCTCCATCCAGCCATCCAAAATGCTAATGTTGTACTCACTTGTTCTGGTGCTTGGAGCCCTGGAGGTGTGCATGGTACTGCTCTATGGAGTTGAGGACCACACTGCAGACGCTGCAAGAGTAACTACTGCGCAGCCCTGGAGAGAAACAAATACAGGGGTACAGCGGTTACTGTGAGGGCACTTTCAATAAGTATGGTATATGGTATGGTATTATCTGGATCATCAGCAACAGTAGCAGTGAGGCCAACATGAGCAACAATACAAATTTGAATGGTCTTAACTGTCTTATTTTTATACTCTTCAGTGCAGGGTAATTTTCCTAATTAGAGTGCATCTGGAAAACAATTTTATTAGACTAGTTAGTTACATTTTTAGATCCTTAGATCACTTGCCTTCTTTCTAGTGCCTGTGTGTGTGTATGTGTGTGAATGTGCCTTTTGAAACTTGAACTTGAGAAGGGTGAGCAGAATTAGGACACTAGGGGTAAGAAAATAACTCTCACAACACTACACTTCACAAATAATCTAGCCATTCAATTTTACTTTCAGTTCTAAAATAATAACTTCCCTCAAACACTTATTGCTCTACTTCTGAGACACAAGACAGGAACGCACTACTAAATAAATTTCACATGCACTATTACACCTCTATTACACATTTCAAACAGGCATATTAACACTATCCGATAGAAGGACACACTGCAACCACTGTTTCAACTCACATATACCATCTTACTCACTCCACTTAGGTTCTCTTCCCTGTAGTGTCTGTGTAGCTCTTCATGTCTTGTTGTTCTCTTGTTTCTGTTTGTTGTTTTGTATTGTTATGTGATTCTGTCTTTTTATGTGCTGCAGAACAGGAACATGCTGTAAACCAGTTTTAACTGAGTCAGGTCAGTTTAAATGTAACACATTTTAATGTTACTTTTTATGTATTCCTGTATAAAAAAAGAAAAGAAAAGAACACTGTATGTGTAGTGCTGTAAATGGCTGCACATGCATGCACATTGGTGAATGCGTGCTTGAGATGGTGCGGCTCGGACACAGATGTGAACTAATTAGAGGGTTTGCAGGTGGTCGAGATGAACACCCAAAAATAGATGGATGAGGATGGAGATACTGACAAAGTGGGGAGAAGAGAGATTGGGGGGGGGGGGGTTTCTGGAGACAAATAATATATGCATAAAAAAGATGAAGGAGAGGAGACTTGCAGCAATGATGTAAAATGCATGCTGGGGCTAAATGACCACAGGAGAAAACATGACGTATGTATCCACCTCCAAAAAACCATCTTACACATGTGGTAACTACAGCGTGGCAGCAATGATTTTGAAATTTTCTTTCTTTCACAAGGGCGAAGGAAGTAGAGGAAAAGCTCTCTGTGTCGATGAGGATAGGGCAATCAGCAGCATGACATAATTGGCTGTGTATTCTCTGTCAGATGCAATGAAGTGCTATTTTTGTTTTCTTACATTTTGCACACTGCAGAGCCGTCACTGCAGAACTTTACTCAGATCAGAGATGAACAACCTTGATACTTCAGGCTTGTATGACAAAACAGTCAAAAAATGAATTGCTTGAAGTCCCCCCACCAGCCTGACGATGCTCCCCCCTCCTTTTCTTTTTTTGTCTATGTTCATTTTTTGACGATGAATGTGTAATTCTAGGTGCGTGCTTGTGTGTGGGTGCCCTTTTCTCTGCTGTCATTACTGTCCTTGAGATTTATGAGTTGTCTGTGTATTCCATCACCTTTTGACCTTCTGTGGCAGTAATTGGTGAAGTATGTTGGGAGATGAAGTTCTAATACAGTTAGGAGTGGTGGGAGGTCATTTATACTGGGCTAGAGCTGCATAATGTGGCATATCTACTCCCTGTTGTCTCAAAGTCTCTCGGTCTGTTTCAGGGGTGATTAAGGACAAGCAGTCATTTAAAAGAAAGCCACGACTAAATTATTTGCCTGGAGTAAGCACTGTCTTGGTTTAAATGTTGATATTTTGCATCTATTAGGAGCTAATAACGAAGTCTGCGTGTGTGAAGGAGAGAAAAAGGAGAGATTGTGCATCGTCTTCTGCCAAAATGTAATTTCGGCTGCTCTCTCTTAATGAAAAGGCTATTAATTGGAGGAGAGATAATTTGGAAAAGAAAGGAATAAGTCACAAAGGGGTCTTTTCTTGTATACACGATTAAATGTGTTTTATGTGTATGTGTGCTCAAACACAACGGCAGCTTCCCTGCTTTTAGCCTGATTGATGTCATCTCCCCACTGCCTGGCCGCGTAGCACTGATGCACAATATGCTGCAGTTTGTTGCCCAGGCCAGAAAATGTGTGTGTGCACCAGTTTTTCGAACACACAAACATACACACACATGGCCACATGCAAAGACACTATGTTTGGTTAATAAAGTAGTTCTGGCATAAGACAACACTGTGCCCTAATCTATGTTAATTACATGCAGGGAAAGGGTGTGTGCAATGCGAGTGACAGCATGCAGCACAGGGTTGTGAATGTGGGTTTTTTTGTGAGCATGAGCTGTATTTGTGAGGGTGTTTTTAAGCCTTGTTAATTACACAAGAAGATATGCCAGGGAGAGAGAAAAGAGGGGGTGAGATGAGCTAAGGCAGTGGGTGTGGAGCTGTTTGTTGCTGTCATTTAATGCACAGAGTCTTCTGGCATTGCTGGCACAAGTGGTATGGAGACACCTAAATGCTTGTCAAAAAAGTAATGAGCTACATTCTGTGCACAGAAAACTGAGAAAATTATGTTCTTTTGTTGCAAAGAAATTTAACATGTGATATATTTTAACTTAGTCTTAGCTCAAACAACATTAATGACCCATTTTGAGCGTAACGGCTCGTTCCATTATGATGCTCTACTAAGCTCTAATTGCAGCTTCTCAGAGAGTTTTCAGGTAAGGTCAGTAGTCAGCACTGACTATTGGGAAATGTAGTGTTGCATGAACATTGTTGGCTAAATAGTGGAACGGTTTTAAGACGCAGAGGGAGGAAATTAGGCTAAAGTACAGTGTAAAACCTCGTTACACGTGGATAATTTCCAGGTACAGTTTCCTCTATTGTCTGCTTCCTTCCTATGGGACCAACTGCAACTGAGAATCTCACTGTATGGTATTTATCTGTAATTTTATTCACCGTGGAGGCAGGATCATATTTTACAGCGCTCTTACTACCCTAGAGCCTTGGTGCTGTGGTACGCCATTAGTTTACCATGCGCTTTGCAAGATTAAAAAGGAACTGGATCCAAAAAGAAGCCCATTGAGATGCAATCAAAACCAACAGTCTGCTGACAGTACGTCTCATAGGAATATATCACAAATACATAGCAGAGAGGGGTTGAGCATCGGGTGAGCGTCAGATTGAATCCAAGTCGAATTTTACCAAGCAACAAACTTTGAAGGACTTATAGAGAGACTAATTATTTTGGCAGCGAACGTGACAACAATTAAAATACCATCTGTTTTAGACAAGAAATTGTCAGTCACAGGAAACAAACTATATTTCAAAACTATTGCTTTTGAATAAAATTACCAGATTATTTTACATTTTTCAGGGTGACGCTACAGCTCATTAGTATGGGTTGTTTGCTCTCTATCTCATCTAAAAGCAACTACAAGGAACTTTCATTTTGTGTTGTTTTTAGTTTTGGGTGATTTTCAGAGGGCCAATTCAGGATCGCTTTTGAATCCTTTCAAATCCCTCAATTCTCTCCATCCCATGCTCTATCACTGTCCCTTTTAGCTTTTCTTTTTGTTCTTTGGTCAATTGTTTTCTTTTTCTCTTTCCTGATCCTGCCCTCGAATCAGCCATAACCACCAAATATAACGTAAAAACTTAAATTCTCTAATGAAAAATCTCCTCCTGCTTCATTGTAACTGGCTAACGTACTACTCACTGTGACACTTGCCTGAGAAAATGTAAACATAGGCTCTTCTGGGCTACGTGCCATAAATCTTTTCGTCTGATTTCACGGGGAATCAGACCCAGACATGCTTTAATCCTTTTTTATTTAACTAAACATGCCAAACTGCTTATTTCATTATTGTTAAAGCAGTAATAATATTTCTTTTGTCACTTGGGGGCCACGGAAACAAGCTTTAAACACAAACTAGACATATGAAAAGTTGATATGGCAAACATGTTAGCAGTCAGTTGCTTATTTACTCATGGAGCAGACACAATGGAACATTAGCATTCATTTGGAGTTGTGTTTCTACCCCACCTGACAAGTGTATATTCAATCTCCTTTTAGCATCCCCACCAACTCCGGAGGGAAATATCTAATTATTTAGCCGCAAAACGCTCCATTTTGTTCACCAGCTAGTCAGTAACTGTGTCTGTCTGCCGTTTTGGCGCTGAGCAGGTAGTGTACAGTGGGTTTATCAGAGCTTTTTTGCTGATAACAGCTGTCTGCTGCTGCTGAAAACAACCCTGATAGGAGCGGTGAGACTGAAGCGGAACACTAAAGTTACAGGCCATTAAACCAAAACAATGAGCTGAAAAATGCTAAAATGCTCCGTAGAGCTAAGAGGAACTGCAGAGTTGGGTGATAATTCTCTGCAGGTTCTTCACTATGAGTCACCTCTTCCACATTACACACAGTTATTTGAACCATTAACTTAAAAATATTGATTAGTGCAGCATTAAATAAGACATTTGTATATAGTTAGGAAAGTTTTTTGACTTGAATCAGGAAATATCTGATCAAAGAATAACTAAAGAATTTTAAGAATTTGATGCCAATTGTCAATACTTGACACGTTTTGATACTTTATGTCACAGACACATTTGGTATTCAAAAAGTAGTGAGTTTCGATACCCACTACCAGTTCATATGTAAGTATGCGTACAGTATGTGGATCTATAATGCCAACAGTATATCGTGTTTATATGTGCATGTACAGTATGTAAGCTTGCTTGTGTCACAGCGCATGCTGTCTCATGGGAGAGGAAGTCAGCTCTGTCTCCCAACTCAGGCACAGTCATCAATTACACACAATTTTCTCTGCTCTGGTACTTCACCCTCTCTCGGGTCTTCTCACACGCACACGCGCGCGCACGCACACACACACACACACACACACACACATACACACACGCACATCCCAGTCCTAGACGCTTATCTCACTGCTTAGAGTACTCTACTGAGTCTCCAGAGAGAAGAGACAATGCACCGGCCGCCGTCTTGAGGAGTTTCTACCCCTGTCGTGATTTATGTAAAGACAAAGCTGAGTCAGTAGCAACCCCCACTGCAACACCCTTGTCCACCTCCATAATCTATCTCCAAGGGTTTTGTCTGGCACCTAGCCGTGAAAAATAACAACATTCTCCCCTGTGCCCTGTCTGTGCAATTATACCAGAAAAATCCAAGAGTAAGAAACTGTGTCGATATAAATATCATGGGGGTTTTGTGATATTTTTCGGTTGTGAGAGTGTGAAAGGGGGGGCAGGAAAGAATATAAAAGTACAAGTAAAGGTCAGTATCATCAATAGGATACAACCAGACAATACAACAAGGCAGACTTTGTAGACATAGTTTGGAGAAAGAGGGAATATTGGTGTGTAAATAATTCACCTGTGCCTCATGGGGGGTAATGAGGATGACAGATGAGACATGACGAGAGATCGGAGCCCCTAGTGTTGTACGCACACACATTTACACACAAAACAACTACAGCAGCAACAAACAAGGACACGAGACAGATTACAGCAGCAGGAAGGCGATGGGAAAAAGATTAAAAGAATGTGAAGAGAAAACAGTTCCACAAAAGGGAAAAGAAAGGACAAAAGGGCAGAGATGAATCTGCACTTGGCTGAGAACATATTCCTCATTTCTCCCCCCTCCATCCTCTCTTAGCTCAGCTGCCGCCTTGTGTTCGACCCTCCCTCTGAGATTACACCCAGCACACCTGCGACTTCACACCTGAAGTGGTGATAAAAGCCAATTGGATGTGAGAATCTTGCACCAATGGAAATGTGTCTAGCTCAAGAACAAATGAGTACTGACAATGGAGTCGTACTGTGATGAACAAAGTGTTCTAGACTAAAGGCTGGAACAAACACTTGATTGATGGCACACATAATAGATCACGTCAGCAACGAGCTCACTTAGAAATCTTAGACCAGTTCATTGCCCTTGAAAAGAAGACGGGTAATAGATTTTGCACTAGAGTGTCACTGAACACTGAGCGCAAATATCTTGGATTAATCAAAAGGAAAATCTGATTTTATATGTGTCTATTATATAGTTAAAATTTTAAATGTGTTCTGTAGTTACATGCTGAGATTTGGTGTAAAAATCTCCCAAAAAACAGCTGAGGTTGTGGGATCTGGGTCACAGCGTGTGGATGGAGGACGATATCCAACATGACACCTCTTAAAGCCTTTGAGCCAGTGTAGGCGGCAACATGACTCATGCTTTTAATATGATTGGCTTCTTGAGATGATGGTTTGTGTCATGGCACCTGGAGCACAAAGCGAATGGCACGGCTTCAGCTCACGGAGGATTTGCATGTGTTTGCTGCGTGCTGTGCGTGCGGTACGAGTGCGTCAAACTTGTATGCGTGTGCAGTAGAGGTGTTGTGTGGCCCTCATGTGCATGCTGCAGTAGGATGATCTTGGGACAATATCACTCATAAGAAACAGAAAAGGAAAAGCGCTTTATGTGCCAAGTACTATTAATAATTTCATTAGAATACCCTTCTGGCAGAAATGTGTGTATGAGCATGTGAATCACTGCTACGTTTGTCTGTGGAAGTGTTTGTGTGGGAGAGGAGAGGAATTAAGGGGGAGAAACACATTCATTATTACCCAGGACTTGCTATGGTAACTGTAATATGATCTCAGGTTTAGCTATTAGTAATGTACAGTAAGAGATTATTTCAGTTTAATCGTCTACTTAAGTTCCTGATTGACCCTTCAGTCTAAGTAGGACTGTGAGTGTGTAATGTGTTGATATTTAGCTGCCTGAACTGCTGCACTGTGTAGTGTGTTTTCTCTTATGTATGCTAAAGCAGCAGTTTTACACATTGCAATGCTAGCACTAACAAGTGTGAAAGCTGTGCTGTAACATGAGGAGACTCTGACCCCAGACAACCGACATGGAAAGGTTAGACTGTGGCAAACAGATGATGAATAAGATGTGTCAAAATTTCACATGGACTCAGATACACAGTTAATTAGGGAGAGACAGATATTTTCTTGGGATGATAGATGGAGTCCAAACCTTAAGATTATTTACCCAGTAAACACTAAAGCAGTAGAGACTGCTCTAGTGATTTAGTATTACCATTTAATTATTTCATAAAGCTGGGGACTGATTAAGCTCCTAAAACGCTGGCTCCTGCAGTTACAATAATGCAACTTGATGGCGTGTTTTTGTTGGAACATACGACCTGGTAATTGCCCATGTCGGTCAAACTACATGCCCCAGGTTGGAACATAGGCGTTTTAATAAAAAGCTGAAGCCTTCAAGCCCGAAATATCTGGATAATGACTTGACAAAGCTCTTTCAGAGCCACAAATGACATTTTACAGCTGTTTTCACAGGCTTCCTTCACAGACAGATTTTAAATTATCAAAGTGGTGTAGTGCCTCTTTAAGTCAGTAAAATGTATATAGTACATTGGCCATCCGACAAAACTACAGTATAAAACTTTATAATTCTGGATCTAAATGTAAAGTTAATTATAAGAAGGTGCTCTAACATCTTTGCTTGTGTGACATCTTTACTGTTCCTTACTATATATATTAACAGTGGGGCAGTAGAGGGGGTCGATCCAACGGAGACTGATTTACTGGAAGTACATATGGTTCAAGAAGACAGAAGAAAGCTAGTCAGTCATGTAGAACATGTACATTTGTCCACATGTGTGGTGAATGTGAATAAGCCGATCTTTACAGTAACTGGCAGATGGTGCTAATTTTATCTAAGTGGTGTGGCTTACCTCAGTCTAATATCTGTGAAATGTACACCACACTGAAAGGCATATGAACATTTCAGAAGTTCACCCTCACTGTCACAGAGCTTGAATGTGATCTCTCCCTTATCGTCTTTCCGCGTACAAAGTCGTAACACCTCTCCTGTCCTTCACTTGCCACTTGTGTCGGGCTCAGGGCCAAGAGGCTGACCTGTGCTCTCCGTGGCATCCAGACTGCCTGCTAGCTGCTCCAGGAGGCGTGCTCTGGCTGCGTTCCTGCGGTGTTTCTTGCCTTCGTAGTGCTGCTGGGCCATCAGCGGGTTGTTGAACCAGGCTCCGCACAGACAGCAGTACTTCCCGGCCTCTTTTCCGCCGTTTCCGCCGACCACCGCCATGGGCCACGGCAGAGCAGGAGGAGGAGGGGGACATGCAGCGGGGTCTGTGGGCACCGGGGTGGAAGGGGAGGAATCTGGGGGAAGAAGTGAACAGACAGCAGGCAGAGATGAGGAGTGAGGGGTGAGGATTTGCAGAAGGAAGGAGGGTAGACGAGGAGAGCGAGGGAGCATATAAACGTGAATTCAAAAGCGAATGTTTTAAGGCAAAAATTATATGAAATGAAAAAAATTTCCTTTCTTTTTTTAATTGAAATATTATAAAATAATTCTTTATATATTTTACATTAACATGAAAATGTCATGGATTCATATTCGCATTGACGCACACACACAGATGAAATCTCAATCACATGGTTATACACACACACACACACACACACACACACACACACTCTTGTATATTTGAAAGCTGTTTAGATCGTACTGATCGAGTTTGAGAGCAAAGAGCAATAGATTGCTGTCGGCCACATCTGTTAAACATAGATGAGGGTCGGGAGGAAGCCTTCCACACTTTGGGGACCAGTCTGCAAGTGGTAAAAACTGGCTTTAATCAATCTACTGTACTTTAGAATGCTCCTGCTTCATCTTTTTTACATCCTCTTCTCTCATCTTTCCTCCCCTTTCATCCCTCTCCTCTCCTCTCCTCTCTTCTGTGAGGGAATGAAAAACAGAGAGAAATGGCAGACTTCCAGGTGACCTGCTACTCGTGACATGACACTGGTTACCATGGTGATTGCCCATTAATAGCCAACAGGCACTGACATGTCCACAGGACGTGGTTGTGGCTCACGCAGCGAAGACTGTGTATGTGCGTGTGGGTCTTTGGGTGGCGGATTGAACGTATAATCCATGTGTGTGTATGTGCGCATGAATGAACCTCCAGAATAAGGCTGCTTGTGTGTGTGTAAGGTATAGTACGTGTACCAAAGAAATCATCTCTGCTCAAACTGTTTATTTGAACACAGGGAGGGGGTGTTAGGTCCACAGCCAAATTGTGTGAGAAAGCTTCTAATGCCAGATGGCATGTCCAAATGTGCCGATTCGCCATCTACAATGTGTCAATGACTCTCGAGTTATACCGACTATGACTACACAGCCACAATATCTCACGTTTAAACATTTTAGATCACGAACAAAAGCCCACTCACACATGCTTTGAGTCATATCACTTCTTTCACAACCATCAGCTCACTGATAACAAAAATGAAGAGCATGTATGAATTGTTGACCAGTGACCATGAGTGTGAGATGTGTTTGTGTTAGTTTATGTGTGGTTTTTGTATTGACTTGACTCTAGCCCTGCAAGCTGATTGGTTGCTCATACCTTGATGTGTCTTTGGGCTCTGTTCACATAGTTACTGTATCTATGGCTGTCTCGGCTCATCTCACCAACCACACCCACTCACATTCCCTACGCTTGTGTTTGCCTTCGCCACACTATCATCTCACTTACAAAACGCAACCCTGTAATTCTTTTACTGTCATTTCATTTTTCTGTTATTAATCCCAAAGACTTGGCCATCCTTAAATCTGGTGCAGCATTTGTGTGTGTGTGGCTGTGCATGAGTGAAGCTCCTGAGCTCTGACAGCTCTGTGGAACAGCACGTGCTGAGATGCTACAGGGAGAGATCCTTGGATGTATTTTTCCTCTCCATCCCTTGTTTTCCCACCCTTTCTTTTCCCATGACTGTGATCTCTGCACACTGGAGCAGAAGTAAGTGTTTTTCATGGAGTTGGGCACAGGGAGTGTGCGTGATAGTGTGTGTGCAGAAGGAGTAGGCGATGGCTTGGAGTTTGTGGGGATGTGATGTGCAAAAGGGGAGGGAACACAGGTACAGTTTCTGCTCTCCACCTCTCAAGGGCTTCTCCAACACACATGAACCTTGCTTTCTCTCTCCTCACTGTATGGTTTGTGCGCACGTATATGTTTGAGTGTGTGTCTGTATGTGTGTTAGCGTCCATGTGTCGTAGATGCAAGTGAAAGTCTGGCACGAATGTGCAGGCATCAGTCATCCTGCTTATGTGTGTTTTGTGATGATTGTGTGTGCACGTGTGTGTTTCTGTGCCCATGTGCGCACAAGCCTGTCAGATTGCCTGTGCATCTTCTGTGGAGCGCTCATCTCAGAGTGATCATGAAGGCTACTTTTGACTTTAATCACTCCTGAAATCTTCTTCTTCTCTCCCAGGTCACTCTTCCTCTCTCTTTGCTCTCGTTCTCTTGTTTCTTTTCCTCCAGGTCCCACTGTCACAAAACCGCGGAAACTTCCCGGCAATGGCTGTGCAGAAGTGACACTTTTCCAAAGTAGGCCAAAGTTTAGCAAAAGTCACTCAGGGGCTTGATTATAACACTCCATTTTGTGTTGCGATTTCGTGTTTATAGCTCTTTGAATTTTCACTTTGAATCCAATTTGAATCACATTATGTAAAGCTCCCCTGGAGATGCCTCACCAGCACTGACACTTAAAAAAATGCTCATCTTAAACAATCATGAGAATGAACAAAAATCAATTTGCAGATATCTTGATTTTTTATTAATCATAAGACCTTTATAAATTAAAGGCTGTCTGTGCGCTTCACCTTCAAAGTTTTACTTCTTGGGCCTCTGGCATGTTAGCATTTCCAGACACTTTTCTCCCCTTTGATATCCTGGCTAGACGCTTTGACTGAAGCATGACTAAAGCTTTCCAAATTCACTTCAGATAAAAATATATGCTTTGAACTAAAAATAGTTCTCAGTTTAGTGATACATGTCAGAAAAAGTGGATGTCTGGATTTTGTGGGTGTGTACGAGCAGAGATGAGAGTGTGTTTTACGATCAAGTTAATTACCTAGGTCTTCAGTGAGGACGGGCTCTGTGTGCAAACACCAAGATTGGAATCCAATAGAGGTATTGATCAGCTAGAGCTGAAAGGGTTGATCACCAAAGTACCAGTTTATAGTCAGAAGATGATAGATTGGATTTGTCAGGCTTTGACTTTCAATTCTGACCTGAAGACAGACAGCTTAAGACCAACTAGCTCAAAGAATAATTTTAATACCCTATTCTCTTTGTTTCCCAAAACTCAACTGGAACTCAGTCACTCCCTTCACTTCTTTAGCTGCTATATACCTGCTGTGGTCACTATGTAAGCATTGCAGCTCAAGTACTGTAAGATACATGGCTCCAACAGTGCATGTTTGGATGTGTGAGTTTAATCTTGTTGCTAAAATCAAACCCAGATAGCTAGACAGGTAGAAGGTGTGAGATACCTGTGTTTGTAGGACTGGTCATGGCTGGGGGTAGGCTGGGTGGCTCCCCCAACACCAGGCGGACTCTCTTGGCGTGGGTTTTCCCCTGGTAGTGGGACTGGGCCACAATGGCGGAGGTGAAGAACATGTTACACAAGGTACAGCACTTGTTCCTGTCCACCTCTGTCTCGGCACAGTCCTACAGGAGGAGAGGAGGGAGACATGGTTAAAGAGAGTGGTGGATGGGAGGAGGAGAGGGTAAGGGAGGTGAAAACATGAATAGAAATAGGTGAAGAAAGGGATGATGTGAAAAGGGAGGCAGGGAGAGGTGAAGGTGAGAAAAGGAGAGATGAGAAATGGAAATATGTATACTTTGCACTGACCTCCCTGAGCTTTGTTTCACACATGCACACGCACGCACACACACACACACACACACACACACACACACGCAGACACACACACAAAGCAAAGAGAGGGCTGATCAAATATTCATCTGTCTCTCTGGGCTGAGACTGTGGCTTGGCCCTTTCACCGTTGCTGGTTCATTACTAATGATGAGGGGGAGTTGCTCCCCACGGGTTGAGAGGGAAGACAAACAAAAAGACCAACCCGCCTGATTGACACAAATGTACAAAGACACACACACACAAATGCAAATACACAAGATCACACACAAAGGCAGACATACACAGTATTCAAGCAATATTTCTCATGCTCTGTAACCCTTTTCTGTTGGTTTCTGCCCATCAGCATGGAAAAAACTAACTAAAGGAAAAACTAACATATACTGTAGGCTGCATGTCAGGCAAATCCAGTAATTTTTTAGAAATCACTGCAAATTGACATTAATGATTGAGAGAAATACTGACAAATACTGCGTTGAACTATGCATAACAGGGGAAGATCAGAGACCAAAGCTCTGCATGCAGAAAGAGAGACACTATAAGTATGTGTGTGGTTTGGGCTGAACCCCTTTATAGCTCCAGTTAAAGGAAATCAAAATGCTACAGCCCACGACAATTGTTTAGAACATTTTTTTTTTTCTGAGTTTGGTGAGAAAGAACCTGGCTGGCCTGCTCATCGATCTGACCTCAACCCCATCCAGCACCTGTGGGATGAATTAGGACGGACTGTGAGGCAGGTCTTACATCGGACCCTGAACTGTGGCCTAATGGGAGCAAATCCCTGCAGTCAGGTTCCTAAATTTTGTGGAAAGCCTTGCCAGAGGCGTGGAGGATATTGAAGCATATTAATGTCCATGGTTTTGGAATGTGATGTTATTGTAAACAATCACATATCGGTGCAATGTTCGGCAGCCCAAATACTAAAATATATGAAGTGAAAATATATATGCACAGCATAAAACAAAAAAAATCAAATATTTTTCAGTGTCTTGATCGAGTAGAAATATTTCATGCTTTCAGTGCAACCTTTTAAATTCTACACTTTCACAACATTTTCCCCAGTTTCTTTCTTCTACTCGCTGCTCACGTTGCTCCTCCACCTTCTCACTGTCTGTTCATCCAGGCTCTTGTTCTCTCTGTCTCTGCCTCTTCTGGACTCTCTTTCTATTTGTTTGCAGATCTCCTCTATCTCTCACTCTCTTTGTTTCTTTCCGTTCGTCTTTCTTTCGGTCTTTTCACACCAGCGCTCTCTCTAGTCCAGGTGTCAAGTCAGCGAGAGAGAGGACGATAATAGAAAAGTGTCTGCGACACCATATCTAAGTGTGTGGGTGTACGCTGTGTGTCTCTGTGGCTGCATGTGTGTGTCTTGTGTCAGCCCTGGTTAGCATCACAGACAGTGGATGTTAGAGTTAAGGACACCTTTACCTCCCAGGCTTAGCTTTGTCTCTCAGCTGTCCCATTTCTCTCTTTCCCTTTTCTTCTTCTCTCTATTTTTCTCTCTCTTCTTCTCATACTTTTTGTCTTTTTGCCTTGGCTTTACTCTCAGCCTTTTGCTCTCTCTCCCTCCCTCCCTCCCTGCAACCTCTCTCCCCCTCTGGGCACCAGTCTCAGTGACTCTGTGTGTTGTGGGATGAAATATTTATCTGTATTGGCAGGCCCTCGCCACCCTCTCTCCTCCTCCCCCGTGTCTGTCCCTGCTGTGATCATGTTAAAGGCTTTCTCTGAACTGTCCCATGCCCCCCTCCTCCATCTCCACCAGTAACTCAGTTTCCTTCTCAGTTGGTATAAATGTATTTCAGTGTGCTGAAAGCATTGTCTGATGTTGCCAAAGCCAGAGAAAGGAAGTGTGTGCATCTTTGCTTTTGTGAGTGTTTGTATGGAACGTAAAAACAGCTTATCTATATTTATCCCATGATCTTAATTCATGATTTTATCATGGGAGACACAGTGCCCATGAGGACAAGTCTCACTTTTTTCCTCTCTCACTCCATCCATCCCTCTTACCTACCTTTCCCCAGCTCCCTCATTACCATCTCTCCTCATCTGTTCCATCTCCTCTCTAATGTGTACTTTCTGCTCCTCCTCTCATCTCCTTCACTATTCATCCCATTGTTACCCCCCCCCCCCCCACCTACTTTGTCTACTTCTTCTCTCCCTATGCTGGGATCTTCTACCCACTATCTTGTTTTAAATCAACCGCACAGAGCCAATGTCCCACAACTGCATGTTTTTTGACTTAGGACAAAAAGGCTGAGATGATTCTCTGTGGCAGCCTGCAGTGGTCTCACCTGTCAAAACACACTGAAAAGTAAAAGAAGCAGTCGACAGAGATGGGCCTGAAACACAAAGAAGCATCTACTTGAAAGAAGAAGGCAACGCAAATCCTGTCAGTCAATGACAGATGTTACACCAGGGATTTAGTGACAGTGCGGGGAAAGTTTTAAACAATCTCAAGTGTGTGTGGGTGACTGACATATGAATAATTGTCAGCTCATTACAGCTGCCACTCTATTGAACCAGTTTAAACAATAAACAGCATCTCTGACTCACATTTTTCCTCCATCATCTGTCTCCGCTGAAAGTCATCAACCTTTCTGTTTCTTCATTTTTGATTTCTAGATTTCTGCCGACGCTCATTTAAATTTTCCTCCCTCTATTTGTCCCTTACTGTCTCTACCTGTCGCACCTCGCACATTTGTTGAGGCTGATTTGCATGCGACCTAATTGTCGTGAGTGTTTCTGTTTGTGTGCGCACATGCTGCATGTGTGCCTGTTTATCCACTGCCTGACAGTGACGTCTGTATCTCAGAATATTTTGTGTTTGGGTGGCTTCATCCTGCTCATGCACCTAACAATAGACTCCTAATTAGCTGTGTTAATCTTCCTCTCCTTCTGTTTTGCTCTCTCTCTGCTCCTCCTTATTTCTCCTACTGCTCTGTGTCGAGGCGCTGTGGGAAACATTGCTAAATATACACATGGAGAAGCACAGGGAAACAGACGCTCTCATTTGGAGTTTGAAGAAGCGCTGAAAGTGTAAATTGAAAGGAGCGACGGTGCAAATATAGCATTAGAGGAAAATAAAAGGTGAGGAAAAAAAGCATTTTGTTATCTCTAGCCCTTTGTACATGTAGAAAACTGCTCAGATAGAGAGAAAGAGCAGGGTGGAGAATAGGGGAGAAAAAAGGATAAACTCCCCTCCTCTTTCATCTGGGAGCACCTTTACGACCTACTTTCTCTGTTTGTTCTGTGACAAACACTTTCACCTACACACATACACACAAACCTCAAGGCATGGCATTTTACACTGGGTAGACGCTGGCATTTCATTCACTCTGCGAAAATCCTTTTCTGCTGTTGTCCCATTAGACTGCACCATGTCAGGACGAGAACAGAGGGGCAAAAACACTAAGATGAAGTGCAGAGAAAAGATGTGCAAAACTTCCCCTGGGAGAAAAAAAGATGAAAGAGATGAAAGAAGCAAAGTTTGTCCCAAACCGAATGGTGAGAATCGTATCTCCCGAGAACTGTTCATCTTATATCAGTGTTCCAGCATTGTCAGATAATCAATGTCACATCTCTGTGTGAAAGGTTACGAACAAAGTGCTAGCTGTGGCACTCACAGTACATTACAGTAAGGCAGATGATGTGACGGCCTGTATGTGTGTGTGTGCACATGGTCTGTTTGTGTGTATTCAGTATCCCATATGAGGTGAAAGCCAGGAGGGGCTGAGTCATGTCTTATTCACTTAGGGAGACAGATGGAGACGCAGGTGTGTATATTTCTACAGTATATGTGAGTATGTTTGTAAACCTATGCGCCCTTGACATGACTATTTCATGAGTGTTTGCAGTGTGATCACCTTTTTTTACATGTTATTGTATAACTTGTGTTAAGAAACATGGTTCAACAGGTTGACTAAGAAATAGCATTTCAAGAGTTTTACAGTATGTTTGTTTTTTTGTTTGTTTTATCTACCTGACATTTCAGTTTGGTATATTTTGTCACATGTCACACGTATGGCAATTGGTGGCAATTGCTATTGCAATTTTAGTTCAAGTTGATGTTTCAAAAATGTTGCATTTAGTTCGTTTTTCTTGTCTTTTATAATGGACACAAACTGCCCATATGCTTCATCAGAACTGCTTGTTGGAGGATCAAACAGCTACGGAAACCCTCTTCCCCAACAACTTTCCTTCTGACCTTCCGACCTGGTCAGACAACATGTCATACGAACTACTTCTTTTCAAGCATAACCTGGCCCTCGACCTAACCTGGCCTATCTCACAAATCAGGATTGATCTATTTTTTTCTGTGGGTAAAAAAAAGGGTAATGACTAAATCTTCTAGAAAGGTTCTCAAAATTTTGGCTTATGTAATAGAATTATGCAAAGAGACTTTGGATACACATGGATAAAGGAAATGGTATGTAGATGGAGCCTTGAGGCACACTACACGTCAGTGTGAAATATGTCCATGGACACAAGGAATATCTGGTAAGTAATCCATAAAAACGTATATCACATACCAACAAAGAACATCAAACTCTCAACACACGTGGTCTGAAGCAGTCACCTGGTACTGCTGCATGCTCCTACCCCACTTGATTGTTCTGGCTCCTTAAATTGTTAATCTGCCTTTATGCCTTAGCTTGGCTGGATTTATAAACTGGATTTTAAACTAAGTAACTTTTTCATTTGAAGATGTTTGCTTGCAGCCCCAAACATTATTTGACAGGGTTTTAAACTTTGTGTTGGTCATTCGTCAAGTGCAACCTGAAATCACTTCACTGGGGACGTTTGCAAACATTTTGGTTCAGTTAGTCAGTGGAGGACAGAGGGTCATTGCCATACCAAGCTAATTGGCCATTTACCACGACCCAGGGTCTTGGCTGTGGCACTGCACTGTTTTTGGAGACGCTCCACCTCTTCCCCTCCCTCTCTCTCTCTCTCTCGCTCTGTGCACAGCTAGATTTGTCAGTTAGTTTGATAAGCTTTATTTTTCCACCAGCTGTGTCCTCAAAGTGTGTACTGTATGTATTCTGTGTGTGTATGTGTGTATAATGTCATGTGGGACTTTGTCGGATAAATAGGGCACACAATGCACTATAGTAACACTCCCTCTTCACAATAGTCTATTACGTTCCCATTTCTTTTCATAGACACAACCACACAAACAGACACACACACACACACACACACAAGACCCACAGTCAAATATTAATCAACAGCAAAATAGCAGTTGTGCTTCACGTTCGAAGGCCAACAATTCACTGTGGATGCAAATGCAATCTCAGCATTTGCCACAATTGCAGATTGTGGCCCTAGAAATAAACAGACACAATGGCCCACCTACAGCACACACACAGACACACAAACATTGGTAATGCACTGACCTCCCTAGCCATGGCCTGCAATAGTCAGATATAGAGCTGCTTGGTGGCGTCTGCCTCCACTAAATCTTACCAGAAACACCACAGAAAAACCTCTCTTGGAAGACTTATAGCACAACAACTGCACGCAACAGATCCAACAAATATTCCCATGAGCACTTTGCTGCAATGGCCAAGCTTCAGAGTGGACAGGCCTAGTAAAGGATTAGACTGAGGCAAGTCAACTCAGGTTTTTGCTATCTATATACACGAAAACATGCTGCAAATTCTCACATTTCAGCATGCAAATAATTTTCCATCAACAAACACACACTCAATGAGAGCATACTGGGTTATCTGGCCGCAGTCTCTTTGAAGGTGGTCCTCCATCTTCAGGGTGAAGCATGTAGAACAGACGTACCTTGTTGGCATGCTTCTTACTCTGAGAGGGACACAGAAAGAGAGACAGAAAGAGAGAGTGAGAATGTCAGCCAGTGAAATTAGTTTTATTTTATCAAGGGAGCCAAGTGGAAGAAAATAATCAATGGCTATCACTCCACCTTGGCAACTCACTCTGAGGTTTTATCCCTGTTTCAGCTGATGATGCTAGCAGACATTTTGGCCCCTCAGCCAGCCTTTCTGGGAGCCCTGAGTAAGATGTTGGGTAGGGGAAGTTGTGAGCGGTAAGGACTCACTTCACCTGTACACACTGGCACTATAAAGTGCTAATGTAAATGAGGGAATAATTTGGGTGGCTTAAATTACAGTAAAAATAAAAATAGTGTTTTTTGTGGAATCACTAATACAGTTATAGAGTAGACATTAATATATTAGCAAAAAAAATGATAATAGATTGAAATTAGCCTGCATATTAAATTATTTTGGTGAAAAGAAGGTTCAATTACGTATTTGTACTGTTAATGGGTTTCTGTGCTGCTTTCTCATTTGTTATTGTTGTATTTTCACCCCAACTGACTGTTTGCTTTTGCCTGCCTCTGTCATATGGGTTCACACTATAAAGACTATAAGCTATAATAAGCAAAATATACAGTAGTGTTTATATGGAAGGACAGTGAGCTGTCCTTGAAGCTGCTAACTGTCACTTTAATGCACAACAATGAAAATCACTGCACATGCTGCAGGGTAAAGATTAGTGCATGTGTGTGTGTTTAGACAGCTCTGTGTGTTTGTGTACAAGGTTGACACAGCTATCTTCCTCCATATATAGCATTTTATTGACATGTTCTCACCTTCACTGCTTTCTACTATATAAATTCTATTATTATCTATAAATTCCAGTGCAGGTGCAATTTTCCACTGTTGACACTGTCAACACTTCCTTCTGTATCTTTACTGCCACACATGCTGTCAAATACACATTATTGTACAACAGAGTGTAGGGATACAAGATTGTGATTATGAAAAGCATCAAGGGAGAAAAATGTTAAACTTTGTATTGATGAGAGATTGAGGTGAATAAATTAGAATGAGACTACTTGTCAAAATGTGTTAAAATGACTTTATCCAGAACTGGAATTCCCTGCGAGGGAATCACTTTACTGTTTAATCCATATGATTTGTGGAATTAAGTTTTGTAGATGAAAATGTACTTTTAAGTTTAAGTCTATATTATGGCTAAACAGCACACAAAGAAAGTGAATGAGAGACTCTGACAACAGACACTGTACTTGCTGCTCCAGTGCTTAGATTGAATCCTCTGCCCCCGGGACAAGAAAGCCTCCCCCCTCCCTCTACCTCACATGGCTCCTCACTTGTCAGACTACTTTAATGCATTTTGTCAGTGCTTGTGTGTGTGTGTGTGTCTGAGTGTGTGCGTGCGTTTATAGGTGTATAAATGGTCATGCAGTTGATGGCTCTGGGATATGGGCTAAAAGTGGGGCCTTGTGTCACCATGGTTACCCTGCACTGCCCCTCAGCCCACACCCTACTCTAATGGACTATGCATGTCTGTCTGTCTCTTCTTTCTCTGTTTTTACAAGTGTCACTTTTGTTTTCTCCTGGCATTTTCCGATGTGAAGCCTCTCTATGTGCTGTAGGTGAAACTCACTCACTCACACGATCACAATTAGCTAGGCGTGCTTTCCGATACGTTGTTTGCAGTCATGTGATTCAGATGACACTCGAAATTCAGAATCAGGCAGAATGGACGAGATGGAGGACAGCATGTACTGTGCCAGTTATTGTTCCTGACTTATGGTGTTGAATGGCCAAAAAAAGTTTTTCCAGGACAATATGATGTCGCAGTGAAGTTGACCTTTGACCTTTCAGGTAGAAAATGTCATCACGTCATCGTCATCTGTGTGAAATTTTATCATAATTACTGCATGAATTTGAGTTATGGCCAAAAACGTTTGTCAGAGTCATTTGGAGGTCATAGTGACCTTTGACATTTCAGTCAAAAGTGTCACCAAGTCATTGTCCGACCAACTGTGAAATATGGTTATCAATTCTTCAGTTATGGCCACTAACGTGTTTTGTGGGGTCACAGTGACCTTTGACCTTTGGCCACCAAATTCTAAGCAGTTCATCCTCGAGTCCAATTTCAAATTTGTGCCA
Organism: Coreoperca whiteheadi; assembly: GCA_011952105.1. NCBI lineage: Eukaryota > Metazoa > Chordata > Actinopteri > Centrarchiformes > Sinipercidae > Coreoperca > Coreoperca whiteheadi. Next base: position 14,219,708 of record CM022471.1, read on the forward strand.
AGTTTAAATAAGTTCCCTCAAGGAGTTCCTGAGATATTGCGGTCATGAGAGTGGGACGAAAATATAATGCCTCTGGCAACGGCTTTCACCGGTGTGGAAGCTTAAAAATGTATGCCACATCATCCTTGAGTGTTTGTCTATACATGCAGAACCTATCTCACTCATATGTGATCAGATTCACATCCTTAACACCAAGCGACCTCCCTATTTTGTTACAATATCAGACAGTGGTTGCGGCAATGGTGTGCATCCATGTGTCTGTGATATTTTATGGATAGTTGTTAGCTAGCTAGCTGCTATTGCTAACTGTTATTGTTGTAACTAAACTACTGGAGTGCACAAGTTATTCTTCTGGTGTTTTTGGCAGTTACCAAAAAGCCTTAGGCGCATTACTTCCACCTTCTGGACTGGAGTAGGGATGGATTGCAGTCAGATTTGTGATCTGGTCAACAGAAACACATATACTATATACATGTAAACAAAAAGTGTTTATTAAATCACATCTGGGGCCTCCAAAGGCTTCCTCCCTGGACTCCTCAATAATTCACAACCTATAACAATACTCCTTTCTTTAGCCTGTTGTTTGTTGTTGTCTCTGTGTCTTATGCAAAACACTTTCAGATACCCTGTGTATGAAATGTGCTGTCCAAGTTAAGTTGCCTTTGCCTGCCTTCCATCCTTGAATCTAACACACAAAAACTCCCAGCCTTCAAATTACTGCTTGTCTTGTCTCCTTGATCTACTGACCTCTGGATCTACTGACACTAAGGACATGCCATGACTCAGCTTGCCCATTTGTCTGCACAACTCAAGGCTATGTGTTTTTGTCAGGCTTACTTTGAGAGACAGAAATAGATTACTTTCAAGTGAATGTGGTTTTACACATGAGTGCAAACACATACACACTGTCGTTGTCCTTGCTTATTTCACTCCAGATAAGGGCCTTGTCCTCATTAGTCTGCTTGTTAATCCCAATTGTGTGTTGTAATCAAGAACGACCTCAATGCAATACATGCCCACAAGCGCACATGCATGTGTTCCCATGCACACACATACTCACAAACATACATTCTAGTTAAATAATGCACAGGGCTGATTATTTAATGGCCATTAAATTTCTCTTGTCTGCTGAGAGGTACACTACATTAAAACAAAGTGTGTGTGTGTGTGTTTGTTTGTGAGCAAGTGACTATCATTACCATACTGTATTAATTCTATGTATAATGGATGAGCACTGTTTTGAACGGCACAAGCACAAATTGGTACAAATAAGGCTGATGCGAAGTGTACAGTGCAGGAATCTGCCTGTCAAAGCAGCCGTCGTAGCAGCACAACATTGTTTTTGTTTTTTGTTTTGTGCGATCATTCCTGTATGAGCAGAGACGGACTCACCTCATAGTGAGCGGTGCGCTGGGACTCGGAGATGAGCTGGGCATTGCAGATGTTACAATAGCTCTCTGTGAACAAGCCTCCATCCACGACGACCGCCGACTTCATCTTCATCTGAGACTACACACACACACACACACACACACACAGACACACACACGCAAACATACGCAAATATGAATATGATTAAAATACAGAATAAAATGTCAGTGAACCTTACAGTGTGTGTTAGAGGTGCATGAGCATGCATGTATCTAATCTCCATTTAGAAATAGTTTTCCTTCAGAATGACAGATTCATCATGACAGTTCAGCCCAAAAATATGTTGATCCTCTCTGTCAGAACATCTTGTCATGGATGATTTTGGCTCCAGTGTTGAAAAACAATAGCCTGAGGCTCTGGCTTGAGTTTCGGCATTTTATTTAGCAATAAACTGTTAAATATGCTTTTTTTTTTTACTATTTAGAAACACTGAACATGCAGCTAGAAACAAAGATTACCATAGCTATGGTTTTATTGATCATTTAAAGACCAGGGAAACCTAAAACCAAAATGTATATATTCCATTACAAAGTAATATGTGATTATCAAAAGTACTAATTGTAAAGAATGGGCCATTTCAAAGTGTTACATTATTGATACATAAATGTGTTATAAGCATTACAATGTTGTGCTTGGGAGTTTAATTTACAGAAATGCCTCCTGTTTTATCAGTGTATATGTTTAGTATGTAAAATCATAATACAACTAGCAACTCCAACAAGCAAAATGTAGTGGAGTAAAAATGTATTTTACAGTATTTATTACAGTATTTTGACTTTGACGGTGGTGGAGCAAGATGATAGAAACCACTGCCTCTGCCTTCAGTATTATAAATCAAACAAAGCGTAGGAACATTGTTTAAGAGTTTAAGGAAATTTAAGGAAATTTGGGTTCTAGCTTTCTGGCCGTCTTTTGAGACCAAACATTGTCAGACATCTTTACCTGTGCTCTCTAAGTTGAGTAGCGTTTGAAGTATTAGGAGTTTTCTCTATTTCTCTCATTATATGGGCACATTTTATTGAAATCATGGTGTTGACATATTAACATATGTAATTGATTGTAACCAGGAATAAAGGTGCAGATAAATGTTTTTTAATGGACTTAAATTTAGTAAAAGGCAGCTCTTCTATGGCTATATTATGAGTAGTGCAAAATGTTATTATCATTTCTGGCTCCTCATTGCTTTGGTTTGCTGCTGTCTGACGCTGAAACGCTGTGGGCAGGGGGCTGTTCAGGTGGCCACACACCTGTCACGGCCCAGGACGTGTTTACTGAAGACATTGTGTTTTTTAATGTTTCATTTCGGGAACGTCGATGCCCCGACAGCAAACGCACTGTTCCCAGTTGTGAAGCCAGGCTCGCAGTTACATCGCGTCATAAAACTAAACATTCTGATTAAAAGCAGATGGGTTACGGGTGGGTGAAATAGGGTGAAGCATTTCCCCATCAAGAAAGACTCTGTGTGCATTTACGCAGGAGGCACAGCAGCATAACTTCATTGATTATTTAAATCTCCCGACACGCCGACAGCATCGGTCAGGATCTAATGTTAATTAATGTTCCGTGTTCTTCTACACATCCAAAAGGTCACACACAGTCCAGATTCATGCAGTCAAATTGTTTGGAGTAAAGCAGCCGTCCTCCTGATAAATCCTGAGCTCCATCAGAAATGTCTAAATAAAATATATTTCAGAAGCTAAAAGTTTAATTCTGATTCCTCTGGAGAGTTTCCTTTGTTCTGTCAAGTTTATAACTACAGTTTTTCAGTTTTGCTGCTTAAATGTCCCACGATATTTGCTGTGACATTACTGTGCGCAGTGAAACATTTAAAAGTACTGACAGCATCCTCTCTAATCATTAATGTAAATTGTTAAAGAAAACACTCATACATCAATTCAACACACAAAAAAGAAATCACCCGGAAAGCTCACGCTGATCGACATAATTTCAGCGGCAATACAGCCTACTAGATCGGTAGAGGTGGAGTGAAATGTCCATGCTGGTACTGCGGGGTTCTCTAAATCAGAGAAAATTGTTCGTTGGGCGGGTGGATGATTTATGTGTACATGCGTATTCAGATCACGTCAGATCCGATCCGCGCATCACTAGTGCACACCCAGTTGGTGTGAAAAATTATATTTGAATGTATATTTTTTAACGAGACCTGCTAAATTTCCGGTGCACCAGTGCGACTAATGAAAATGTTAAGTCGCTCTTGACAGATTTTTGGATCGCACCCTGGGGCCCTGAGAACTAAGAGGACTCCAAAAGAATTCATGTTTTGTTTTGCCTTTTTTGTGATGCACATTTTCATCTCTTCTACTGAGTTTGTATACAGTCTTCAGTTTAAGCTCTACTCTGTGGATGCACTCATAACTTTCCAACTGTTTTGTGCACTGAGCTCTTGTGAGTAATAATCACAAAGCATGTCTTGCTAACCTAAATTTGAAGATTTTAATTTTGACATTCAATTTCGTAAGCTAAGTACTCGACCCGAGACCCAACATACATTTCCAAACATTTCTGAACACTGGCAGGAAATAATAATGCTATAAAGCAAACAGTATAGCCAAGAGAAACTTTTGTGAGGATTACAGTCTCTGAGGTAAACTGTTAAAAGTTCTGCAGCAAGATTCCCTGGTGAGAAACAGTATCTTAACACCTTGTCGGTGCTGGGATTGCCCAGCCAGTAAAACCATAGAGACCTGAGCATCCCACTGGGAGCTGAGGCTGTGGGCTCTTAACAACCTGGCAGCAGTGTTTTCTTTCGCTTTTATACTGAGCACAGTAATAGAAAATGGTTTAATGATGTGCTCTGGGGTCTTGTGTTCAATTTTCTATTCTCTTCATTATGTGTGCCCTGTAGGCACTGCTCTGACAGGGTTAGGGTGAGTAACGGATCTGTAGGGAATGGGCCAGGAACATCAACCATTAAACTGGATGAGCTCCTTGCCCCAAGGAAGCGCCAGGAAAGGGTGCTTGCAGGGGCAAAATGTTTCATAGTGCAAGATACATGGACGCTGCACAGGTCAGACTCAGCTCCAGTACCTTTGAAAGAATAGGGCCTTTTGTCCGGCATTGTATCCTGAGTATCTCAACATGAGCTGAGACAAAATCTACTCCATGTGTCAGTAGGGAAAAGCAGTGCCAGGAATTGGTATTCTTTATTTCAAGTGTAATTACAGTACCTATCACCAATGCACTTGCTCAACACTTCCATGCACACACACACAGTCAGACACGTGAGTGAACACACACTTCAACACACTACCGGTAATTACCCCTGTCTGTTCTCCTTGTCTTTTTAATGCACCCTGGACCTTCCCATTAACTACAGACACTTCCTACATTACCTAATTGAATTCACAGTACGACACCTGCACATTAAAATGAAATGGCATTGCAGATACATTTAACATTAAATGCATTACATTAAGTTATATGTGCCTATGAGATATAATATTCATTCTGAAATTTCACTGAAGAAACTTGTTTTGTTTAGAGTCATGGACGCATTATTACCTTCACTTTGTGAAGTGTTCTAGGAGACATGATGCAACAGTACATTTTGCAAACAGATACATTAGATTTGCTGCAGAAATTGTGTCCTCCCAGACTTTTGTGGCAGGAAAAAGACCTTGTGCTGTCTGTCTGGATATCAGCCAGGCAGAAGCGAGTCTATCTTTTTATCTTCTGGCTAATTTAAAGTGATTGTGACTGCAGAAATATCCTCATCTTCCTAATATCTCTATTACCTCAGATTATTACATGCAAGATGGGAGCTGTAGACTAATTAATAGACGCAATCTGTTGTTGAGATTAATGGAATGGCAGGCCCAGTGAAGCGAAAAGATGGAGAGACAGATAGTGGGAAGAATAATTAAAGAGGGAAGGGGAGAGAAAAAAGAGAGGGGGGTGGGATTGTAATTGGTGCACTGAACATGATATCTTCATGTTACATGGGTTTAGAGTTCTTAATGGAAACGTAGTTTCATTCCCACTGTAACAGACCAGAGCAATGGACTCTTACTATATATTACGTTTTATGAGAATCAAACTTATTGCAACTTTAGCATCAATTTCGAAACTAGCATGAACCACAAAGAGTCATTTGTTATATTTAGTATTTGCGGAGAGTTAATCTTTTGATTCCTTTCATATAGTTCAGCATTCTAGAGTTACAATAAACTGTAATTTGCATCTTATGTTTCACCCACATGCACACAGAGGTCACTGGAAACTATGTAATCAATGATGATGGAAGAGTGAAACAAGAAAAGAGAGTTTATATATAGATATGTGCGAGTGGAGGCTGATATCAAGTCAGCAGTCAGAACTTTAAACTTTATTTTCTCAATCAGCTTCTTACTATGAAATATGGATCCTGTGTGAACAAAGATTTTTGCCAAAGTTGGAACAATTCAGTCTGAGACAGTTACATCAAGGCACTGGCTTTTATAGCAAAGATTATAGTTAAATTTGGCAGAAATCTAATGGCTCTGCTGTCTGTGGGAAGTCTTACGCCTGAGGATCTCAGGCAGGCACACTCAACATCCTTTTTTAAATCTCTTCTTAAAACTCACTTTTATCTTATGGCTTTTTCTTAACTGATGGTATTTGTTGTAATTGTTTCATTTATTTTATCTTACTTTATTTGTTATGTTTCCAATTTTATTCACTTTTATTCTTTGTCTTTACTGTAAAGCACTTTGTAACTTTGTTTTCAAACATTCTATATAGATAAAGTTATTATTTTTCTTATTACGCCATGTGCAATAATGACAATAACGGACTATGCAGCCCCCTATGCAGCTATCGGATAATTGAGGACAGTTGGTGGGTTGTCTGCTTAAGTTGCCAGGCCACTGTCAATCAAATTAAACTACACCCACACAGTCCTGATGAAGCAGATTAGTATAGTTTTTAAATGTGAGTGTTAAATGCTTAATATACCTTAACTTATAATGGTCATCGCTTTTCTAGTTGTGAATATTTAAAGTTATAGAGAAATACTTAAGATTCTGTAGTAAAGTTCTCAGGGGATTTAAGAGTACAGTGTGGTGCTTAAGAATTAGTGAGGTGGTCAGCGGAAATATATATGCAACAGAGGTGAATATAAATTAAAAAAAAAATAGACAAAATGTCTAACAGTTAAAGTGAGGACACAGATAAGCATTATACACAAAGAGTAGCTTAAATTAAAAATGAAAAAAGCTCTAAACTTAATTAGAAACAGTGTTGAAAAACTGGATGATCCTCAGTTGAGAGCAAGAAAGCCTAAGGCATCTGAAGACTGAATGAACCTTTAGGGGATTCCCTTTTAAGACCACATCAAGTATTTAACATGGATGTGAACTGTGAGCCCTCCCTCAAATCTCAGCCTCTGGCCCACCAATCATGAAAAAGCTGGCATTGAATTGGACGTAGCTTTTTCTTCTTTTCTAATAAACACAACCACTTTGTTTTCTGTCGCCTGGGCTTAGATTTTTAATTAGTTTGCAATATTACTCACAACTAGATAGTGTTGTACTAAATGAGAGCCCTATTGCACTAACGGAGATATAGTGTAATGTGTTCAGAGACACTACTCTTATTACAAATACATTCTCAGGTCTGTTATGGCCTGAAAACACACCTTTTTATTGGCAAGATATACTGAGATGAACTAGTGAAAAACTGAAAAATATGCCACACTTTAAAGAGGACGAGAGAGAGAGAGAGGAGACAGAGAGACTGAGGGATAAAGAGATAGAGGGAGAACAGCAGGCGGTTGGGGCAGCAGGGTTTCTTTTAAGTTCCCTGCTTCCTTTCCTCCTTCCGCAGACTTTACGTTTCTGCTCCATCAGGAGGGTGACCGCTGTGAACTGGACTGTCTGTTCCCCTCTTCCTCTTTCTGCGCTCACATTTTATATAGTTCCTGTCTCATTTGAAATAAAGTGCCGCTCTGATTTACCTGTCAAACTATGCATACAGACGATGAAATATTGACATCAGCCTGTGAGCCAATGACCTGTCTAATGAGTCCCTAGTGGGAATAACAAGAGAAAGGGTTGCAGGGTTAATAATATGGAACCTTATATCGCAAAGGCACTCTGCTGTGTCACTTTGATGTTCCACATTACAATTTTTTTCCTCTTTCACTCTTGGTAATGTAATCTCTCTGAAAACTGTCTTCCCTTCGTCTGCCCCCCGCCCTCCCTCCCACTTGCTCCGAGATTAACAACCCTCCCCTTTGTACAGTAGCAATCAAAGGTACTAGACTGAGGGAATAAAGTCTTTAAAGGAGCCGGAGCCCGAGTCTGAATCCAAAACCACATTCATTCTGTTTGCACTGCAGGAGAACCCTTTGTATTTTTCTTGCTCGATACTGCAAACTGCAAACAAACACAAACTCAAATACAGCCAGGGTACAAACACACAAGTCTTGCCTTGGAATTTTAAACTAAGAGCTTATAGCTAAAGATCCAAAATGAGTGACACAAATGTGTGATTAGGGTTCCTGTCTGTTCCCAATTGTTCATTTCAACATAGTCAAACCACAAGGCTCAATTCCCCTGAAGAGACAGAGTGTGGACTCAAGGTACAGAAAAATACATGCCAAGGTCAGGTCACACACTCCACCCCCTGAGTCAGTGTGTGTGTCTGTGTTTTCATGACTCTTTCTCTCCCTTTGCTCACTGCTTGTTTTGCCCCAAATTCTATTTTGGACATAATTCTCCTCTCTGAGTTATGTGTAGAGCATCTTGATGTTGACAGAGTCAAAAACAGTCACACATATTCACACTATGCTTTTCTAACTTTCATTCCTCTCTTTTCACTCTCCCTTTCCCCATCTCTTCTACCTCCTTTCTCTCCCAGTGGTGGAAATATGGCCTTGAGGGCAGGGATTACTCATGGTGTAGGCTAGACTTATCCACTCTTGCAAAAGGAGAGCAGATGAGCTATTATGCACCTTACCACTGGAATAAATTACAATGCAAGTTGAAGTTAGGGACATTGGTCTTAGGAATACTTGCAGATATTTTTTTTATATCTATCTAATATTTGAGATGAGTGTCTATGTTCATTCTAGGCTCTGCCTTCCAAAATAGATCAATAAAGCTTAACAACAAAAATAAAAAGGCCTTGTAGACTCTTTATTTTGTCATAACACCACTAGGACGGGGTATTAAAGATCATAACCTATTTGGTACTGACTGAAATGTGTCTATTTCTATTGAGTATGAAACATTACAGAAGAATCGAATGTTGCTGTGATGCACGGTCAAACTCTATAGTCTTGTTAGCCAACATAGCAGCGCGCCTCTATTGATGGTAATGTCGGTCAGTCGGTCGACCACTTTGGTCAAGATTTAAATATTTCAGGGGATAAATTAGATTGAACAGAAGGTCCCCCCTTGTCCTCTCTTTATACTTTATAACCTCTCTCTCTTCATCAGACCTTTTTATTCAAGAGGGTACTGTGGTACTTTTATCTCTGAAAATCTCTCTCTCTGGGTCATTACGTGTTAATGGTATTAATAGCAGATCCCCTGCTTTAGGCCACAATATGGATTTATTAGAGGGTGAATGAAGACTATTATCACGGGCAAAGTTAGGTTTTCCCAGTTTAACCGAGCACATCTCCACCTCCCTGTATCTCTGAGTGTGTGTGTGTTGAGTAACAGACTCTTAGGCCAACTGAGTTAATGGGGGGAGACAAAAGACGCCCTGAAGTTTGAATGGGAGTCGTTTTGATACTGTAACATATGGGGGATGCTATGCTGGATGGCAACAAAACTGTTGGGGTCTATCTGTTCCATTAGCAACTAATTGCACTGTTTTTATACTTTGGCACATTTTGTCCAAATGTTCGTGTCCTGTTTAATGCAACTTTCCTGGCACAGTTTTCATCTCCATAGTTTCCCCTTGAAAGTGGTAGAGCAATATAGACTAAACACCATCTTGGTTTTTGCACTTAACAACCAGATTCAATACCAAGTGTATTAGACCTGAGACTGAAGTGTTGTCAAAGCATGGTTTGAGGATCTAACAAAAGCAAGAAAATGGTGTGATCTCTAAAAGACGGTCTTTAAACATGCTATTGCACTAAGCACAAAAGCAAACACTTCAAGGATTTTGGCCACACACATAGACCCTCTTTGGCAGGCAGTGAGTGAAACTGGGATCCGAGCACCTAAGAATAATATTATAATTCAATATTTTAATTAATTAATGTTTCTAAACCAAAACAAAAACTCACACATCAGCAATATTATACTGTATATTGTACTTATAATACATAAGCACAGTATGTATTATACCAGTTGGCAGATTAGAGTGACACTGAGAGGGGAGCAAACATATTTCCCATGAGGCAACATGCACCTCAACACGAAACACACGCATTACCTAAGAGACTGAGCTGGAGTGAGACATAAAATAATAAATGCAAAAGATATTGGAAAGAAAAATAATTAGTGTAAAAGAAATCACTTATTGCAATAAAATTGCTATAAATGGAACAACTGAAGTGACGCAGACTGAAGTCTCTGTTTCTATTATTGAACTCATATGACTGCAAACAGCTAATTAGCAATATGACAATTTCCCTCTGACAAATTAGTAAAGTAAGCTCCTTGTTCTGTAGCACACAAGGCTCGACCAATACGAATATTACTGCAAGTCTGGTGGTTTGACTATAAGTAGTTACAGGACAATACGACTGAGAGTTGATGATGTATTTTGGTCCTAAGGGGACATGTACACACACATGGGATCAACTGTCGATCACAGGGTTCCTATTTGTGTGTTATGTGTTTACCTGTCTGTCAGTGTGCGTATGTGTGTGTATGTTTGTTGAGTAAATGTTAGTTGCCATGCCTGCAGGGATCCCCACAATAAGCCAGAGGTAAAAAAAAAACCAACAGCTTATTAATGCACCTTTTCTAAGATGTGCAGGTGTGTGAGTGCAATATTTTCTTCCACAGTGTTTCTATGAAAACTTACAAATACACCCATGATTTATTTTGTATGCATGGCCAGCTGCATATGTAACTCTAACTGTGCTGGAATAATTACATGGGTCAAAATCAGGGTAAAGTAAGACACCTGCAATAGTGTTAAAGAACAATTCTTGTTTATTTTCATGGTGGGCTGACTATGTGATCCTTGGGATTGATTGTACTTAACTTTCACACTGTAGAGATTTTTGTTTATACAGTTTGGCAGTAACTCTGTTGTAGCTTTGTTCTAAGACAGAGTGAGTGTTATTACATTGAAAGGATTTTAGTTTTTGGGTTCAACTGTTCGAGCTTGCTTGGCTTGAGTGTGTATTAGAGAACAGTGCTTCCAGCAAAGTGGAGCTACAAGAACAGGAAACAATCAATGACATTGATCATGGCATTCAACTGTCTAATGATCAAACAAAGAAAATAAAGTCCAAGTTTAAAATAACCCTGCAAAGACAAGCAACTAAAATTCTGAGCTATTTAAGGTTAAGCTTAAGGTAAATCAAATAATAGCAAATGAGAAAAGAAAGTCATCTGAAAATGAAATAACTCGAAGCAAAAACCTCAAATTCAAAGAAGAGTCACTAGGGTTTCAAATAATAGTATTCACTCACTCACCACCCTACAAATTCCTGCCTGTTTCATTCACCTGAACTGTGCTTGGCCATTTGATTCACAGAAAATAATATGCTTTCTTAATATGAGTTTGATAAGGAAATCAAAAATGAGAAGGCAGAGTTTGTTTATTTTATGTCCAATAAAAGCAGGAGGACAACCGCCTTTACACATACAGCGCAGGTTCTATGATACAGTGGTGGGTTATTTGTTATATAAGCTATATGGTCTACAAATGCTCACACTACCCCCATCTACAATGATAGCATGCAAGCATATAAACCTAATACGCTGTGTAAGCGATCACCTAACACACATGCACACACAGGAATTTGCTGTTGATATGTGCTGTGATGGTGCATCACACACACATGCATACACTCTTACGCACACTGGTATGGACTAAATAGGGGTATGGCCTGGCAGCACCTAGCCTATATAAATAGGAAGTTTTGAGCTATGCTCACGTGCCTGTGTTTCTTCAACTTGCATCTACACATATTTCTCTGTGTGAGTGTTTGTGAGAATGTGTACAAAAAAGCAAATAACTTATTTTGAAAAATTCAAAGACATAAAAGAATGAATTCTACATCTGATAAGCATATTTTTCTTTCCTCACCACTAATGCACCGACAATATCCCCCTCTCCTTCCCTCATTCCCTCCCTATCTGGCAGCAGGCCAGTTTCCGAACATGGTGATGGAGCAAAAGAAAATTGATTTCTAAAGAGCTCTGTCTGCTATTCCCGGATATGAAATATGCAACCAGTTATTAGTCTAACACTGATATTAACATAACATGACAACCGTGTCAAGATATATATTAAAGATGTCTCTCTTGTTCACACTGAGAGATACATGAAATAGTCTAAAAATGATAAACTGCCACTTGTTCAAAGCATGCCAAATCATTATCAGTACTGCACAATTGTGATGATATCTGCTTTGTTTGAGAGAAAAAGGACAAAAAGCTCTTTGGAAAAGGTTGGCGCTGCACTGATGCTGCTATGAGACAGACAGATTCAATATCTTGATCGTGCAGACACAGCAGGCGGCTCCACATTAGTTATTATGCAGCTATTAATGAATGTACACTAAGAAAGGTCAAATGGCCCACACGCTGATGTACATGAACGCACACACATTAACACTGATGCAGATGCACCCATGCAAAGACTCACATGACCACAGTCAGCAGAAAGGTCACGGTATACGGTGTGTGAGGAAAAAGATATTTGAAGAGGGTATGTTGCCTGTTGCTATGGAGCACTCCTAGAGGAAACCATACACAAACAAAGACACACACCTACACATGAAGCTCTATCAATCTTAAAGAAACTAGAGCAATTGCACGGCTGTTGACACAAACGCGTGCACTGTCACGCACCCATTCGCACTCGCTCAATCAATCCCTGTCCTATTAATAAAGAGAGGGAACAGCAGCTACTTTAAAGAGCATCACTGCCTCAATTATTGTGCTCAGACTGTGTCTCAGTGTTTGTGTCTTTCATTGAGTGTGCATGCTTTATTGGTATGTATATAAGGAAAGTGGGCACTTTTCAAGAACAACATCGCTTCTCTGTTTATTCCTTTAGGACTGGGTAATTTATGCCAGTCGGTTAATCAGATTCTCCCCAGATATAGTTCAGCATCTCATGACAGAAAGACGAAGAATGAAATAGGCTCCTGTACTTCTAGATGGCTCCGAGTTGGCAAGAGCTACACTGCATATGTTCCACATTATGAACATGCTAATTAACTGGCTTTTTTGCTCCTCTTAAAAATATTAGAGTATTAGCTCTAAGGTTACATACAGTGCAGTACATGGGAAGTGGCATAAATACAAGCTGTTACAATTATATTTATATTTATAACATGACCTTTACTATGTTACCACATATTCTACAAAATTTAAAGGGGACAGGACAATGAAACATACAAAAATCTATCAATTGTAATTTAATTTGAACTAAATGGAATATAGTGTAGAGCTGAAACAATTAGTCAATTTAGCAATCAGGCGAACTACAGAAATGTATTATGTAACAATTCAGATAACTGATGAGAGTTGTAAATTCAAAGTTTTCTGGTTCCAGCATTCCAAATGTGTTTGCTTGCTTCCTTTTGATGGGCATGTTTCACTCATTTCTGCCTTTTTATAGATGAAATGATTAATCGATTATTCGGCAAACGTCATTTGCAGCTCTAATATGGTGTGTAAGGAGCATTACTATTCTGTTCTGTTTTATGCTGAGACACTGCCTGCTGCAATGACCTGAAGTACAGTAGAAGTAAGCACATGCTGATCAATAACTGTATGTAAACAGAGCATGAAGATGCAGCTCAGCTCAGACTGTGGGGCTACATGTGGAAAATTAGACCCGGTGCAACTCCGTGGAAATAAAAAGGCAGAGTACAGACTGCAGTGAGTGCTTCTTGGAGTAAATAAAAAGTCCTTTTCAGGGGACTGAAATGATGGCCGTGATAACATAAGTAAATCGAATTGTTTTAGTTCATGACACTTCATTACAATGTGTCTGAATGAGTGATATTTGAGGATAGCCAGTACTGTGTGTGTGTGTGTGTGTGTGTATGTGTGTGTGTGGTTCGGTCCTGGTGACAGGCAGGCGATGCTGTGTAAAGGCCATAAGCTGGTATCATCCTGCCAAAGACGCCGAGTGGACATTCTTCCCAAAGTGACAGATACTTGCAGTGAGAGGGCTCTCAATGAGATGGATAGGAGCCAGTGAAACTAGATGCATAAAATAACAGACCTAATCCATATTATATCTGACATGTGTCTCATTTTCATATTTCACAAAAAGTCATTATTGAAGGTAGGCCAGAGCTTGGATTTGCACTGCTGTAGAAAGTTTCTCAAATCATGAGGAAAATCTAATTCCAACTATAGCAGGTTGCCACATTTCTCTATATTCATTTAAACTACACTAGAGCTAAAATGATTGGTAAATTATTAGAATAATGTATAGCTAAACAATTAATCTGCAACTATTAGGATAATTGACTAATCATTTAAGTGATTTATCAAGCAGAAACACCAACCATTCTCTGGTTTCACATTTTCCAATAAGGATGGTGGCTGCTTGTCTTTGTGTCATTGTAAACTGAATATATTTGGGTATTGCACTGTTTGTCGGACATACAAGACATTGGGGACCTTACTTTGGACTCTAGGCTAGTGTGATTGACATTTATCACTATTTTCTGACATTTTATACACCAAACAAGTCGAGAAAACAATCCTTTTTTAAATGAACTGATACTGAAAACAACTGTAGGTTACAGCTCTACACTACAGTACTCCAACACCTCATGGTCAACGTCCTCAGACAATCTAGAAACACAGGCATCTACCTATAACTCAAAGAGCTGCTTTCATGAGAAGCTGTTCTATAAAACGCCCAAGATTGATATTAAAAGGACTACAGGAAAACTGTAATATTAAGCAGCAGCAGGTGCTGTAAAAATGTAGATCAATACGATTCCTCAGATTAATCTACAGATTACAGAAGTTTTCAGAGGTTGCTACAAACTCCTGACACTATCACAGCAGGAATTCCATAGAAATATTGAGTTAAGGTGCCTAAACTTCTGCTGGATTCTGCTGGAAACAAACCTAGGTGATGATACAGGCGTCAAATAACGAGGTCAATACTGGTCAGTAATTCATCTGTTGAACAAACTCTACAGTCAGTATTTCCCATTTAGCTCGGAGTCCATCACTCACCTTGCGCAGAGGCAGTGACTCCTCTCCACGACACCGACAACCATCCGCCAACTGCCTGTATTTAATCCTTTAACGCACCTGTGCCTTAAAATCCGTCAAAACGTGACGGGAGTCTCGGCAGGTGGAGCGTCCGTGGGAACGCTCCTGTTCAATGCAGATATTTTGTTTATTTCTTCTTTTAAATCGCGCCTCTCCCTCCTAATACAACTCCCTTGCGCTGCTATCTGTCGTGATGCGCGTGTCCTCTAGCGACTCCTCTCCAGTCCGTAGTATCGCGGAGGTGAGAAGAAACGTAGCTCTGTTGATATCATCCACTACTACTACGACCAAAAGGCTCCGCGGAGGGAAACCAAAAACAAAAAGCAAAGTAAGCAAGCCAGCGTGAGGGAGGAAGAAAGTGTGAGCAGCCTTCACTGGGATGAATGAAAGACAGTGTGTGTGTGCGTGTGTGTGTGTGTGTGACAGTGTAGACTGAATGCTGGATTTGCAGAGTGAGTGAGTGGGAGCACTGGTCGAGTGAGTAGGTTTCCGCACAGTGCACCCACATAAATATCATCTTACATAAAAAATGAACAGCGAGACAGAAAGAGCGCCCAAATTCTTTGTAACATTGAAGGAGCGTTTCCTTAGCGTATGAGTAGCCTGATTAAGTGTTTGACACTGCTGCTCAGGTGTGCTACAATCACCTTGTCACACTCAAAGACATTTATAATCTCCTCTGCTTTTGAGGATGCGTCCTGGATGATATTCATACATGGGTTTAGATTAATATTTATCCTGTGGAATTTTACATTTGGATCGACAGTACAATTAATCTTTGAGACTTTTTTCAAGCAAAACAACATTCTGTACATACAATAGTATCTGGTTAACTGCAACACTTTGTGGCTCAGGAGGTAGAGCGGATTGTCCATTAATTGCAGGGTTTGTGGTTCCCCAAGTTGTTCCAGATCCTTGAAGGGTGTGTAACTGTGTGTCATCCGGTAGAAAAGCACTGTATAAATGCAGTCCACTAACAGAGTGCTGACAATTGGGCCAAAAATGTCAACCATTTTCACAATCGATTCAACATTTAAGTCTTTTATCAAGCAAACCATGCCATTTACTGGTTCCATTTAGTCAAATATGAATTTTGTTTACTTTTCTCAGTTTTATGTGACTTTACATTGAATGCCTTTGGGCTTTGGACTGTTGGTCAGACAAAACCAGCAACCTGAAGACATCACATTGGGCTCAGGGAACTTGTGGTGGTCATTTTTCACTATTTGCCTGCTTTTTATAGACTTAGCAGTTAATCAATTAATATAATATTAATACAAGATAAATTAATAATAACAATAACCATTAGTTGCAGACCTAATATACCCAAGCAAAGCTATATTAATATTTCCAGAATTGTTTGTCAATGGCTTCAATTTCTCGACACTAAACTTTCAAAGTGGTTGCCAGGTGGGTAACCAGGCATCAGCTTTTGGTTGCTGGAACTGAAATTATGGTTGCCATTTTTTAGTGACCTTATGTTTCGAGTAATTAAGATGCTATGCAGGTATATGTCAGCTTAATGATGAAAATGTGACACAAAAGAATGTTTAAGAGCTTTATTATAGTAACCGAACAAAAATCTTTGTAGTTTGTGTTTTATATGATACTTTACAGAATTTCAACCTTGTTATCAGTTAATGTGTCCACCCTCAGTTCCTGGTATACAAAATACTAGCATTCATTTGTGATGTTGATGGGTTAGTCGAACTTTTCACCTCACAGTCAAACAACTCAATTTGCTTCACTGTGGTCTCTCAAACAGATGCCTGTTCACCAACATCGATAAAAGGAATTGATAAGCTCTATGGCATATGATTCAATGGATTGCACGATTTAGAAGCGATTTAGAACTGGAATTGGTTCTCGATTCCCATCTTAATTTGCCACTGTTGGCAACCAAAGGCCAAGAATTGGTTGCCAATTTCTCAAAATGGTTGCCAATGGCAACCTGGAAACCGTTACTGTCGATCCCTGCACAGCCATGTTGTTTTTGCGTTGGGTACCTGAAAGCAAGATGCTTACTAGTCAACAGATGGGCAACAATATGAGGATGAATGCAGTATATCACTGTAGGTGTAAATCAAAACACAGAGCCACTGGAACAGAGCACACTCATGTTAAAACTGGCAGATTGTACATCATTATCTCAGCAAAACCAAATTGCTGCAAATTAACTCATATTTCAGGAGGAAGCATTTCTAAGGAATTTGAATAAACAAACAGTTGCCTTTGAATCCCGTCAAACCAAGACAACATTACACAATCATAAATCACAGTCCAACTCATAGAAACCCCATGTTTGGTGCCAGAAATGCTTTGCGCAGCCAACAATAACCACCCTTGATCTATCAGAAATGGCATTATTTCGCTGTGGACAGAAAACACTTCCCAAAACAATCATATGCACCAAATTTAGAGCTTAGCTGAAAAGAACGACATTGCTATGCCCCTTTTTATAAATTTTCTGTTCGATTATCCCAAGTCTTTTTGAAATGTCACATTTTCTCGCTAGTGTATGGATGTGTATTCATTCCGGCAGAATGGGCGCCTATTACACGCTTTCAGAGGCTGTGACAGCAGCCTTCAGTGAGGAAGCCAAACACTTCACAGCTCAGACAATGTACCCAGGCAGACGCACACACATACACACACAAGCATGCACTTGCTCCAAATACACACGAACCCACTGACACAATGCACATCGACGAGATGAAAGGGCCAATTTATCAAACCACCGGCCAAAGCAGGCCTGAGGACGTATAGTGCCAGCATTGGTCTGGAGAAAGAGGGCAGGATATGCCTATGTGTGTGTGTAGCTTTGTGTGACTTTTCTTTTTTACTTTGCGTTGACAGTAAAGTTATTCCTCCTAACACAACATGCACTTTTGCCTTTGGGTAATTTTTCCAAGTAAAATGCATCACCTATAAAGCTGATGCTGGCTGACGTGGCGGCATTACAAGACAATTTATAGTTCTTGTGATTGTCAGGTGCTTTGGTGTAAGGAAGAGAAAGGGTGTTTGCTAGTTTGTTAGAAAGCAATGGAGAGAGAAAGACAGGGTGGGAGAGATGGTGCTGTGGAACGTCCCACGTTATTTCTAATTAAACTGCAAGATCGATGTTCATTCTCAGAGCTTTACAGCATTTAGAAGCCCAAACTAATCCACTATTAGAGAGCTGCATGACAGAGCTGCAGAGAAGGCACTTCCAGTACTTGGAAAGAGGTTGTGTTCGAACGAACAAAGAACAGCACTGAAATGTGTCTAACGTCTGTATATATTCTTTCTGAACATCTCACAGGATTTGCACAGCACACTGTCGTGTAAGGACAGTCCTCACTGCAAGTCAATGATCAGGTGTAGAATGTTGTAAAGTCTTGAAACTGTTCATCTTTCTAAGGGTAGAGGGAGAGATGGAGGCAGACACCAAGACAAAAATGCTAATTTAATTTTTAACTTGATATTTGACAGTGACAGATATGTTTCAGACGTACACATGCTGACAAGAAAAAAAATCTTGAGGATGCACTGAATTAAATCACAAAGCATACTGTAATGCTTCTTAATACCAGGATACAATGTAAGGTTTTGGCAAATATAGTCTTAAAATATTACTCATAATATTACTAAGGTTAATGATATTATTACTATTAACATTGACCTTCCAAAACTCGTACAGTAATGGCAGGACCTTCAGCTACTCCATTACAAATGAATCTTTTGGTGGAAAAGTAAAGCCATGTAGAAACAAATACTACAAGGGCAAACAGTGGAGATAAAATTGATAACTAGATTTTATTTCCAATCAGCCACTAAGTCCCTAGCTGAGTGTTTATTTTTAGATGCAAATATGTGTGTGTTTATGTGTGAGGGAGAACATTTCGAATGTTAGTCCCCTATTTTGTGATGTCGGCTTCAGTGCGGTGCATCTGTTGGGTTTTGGCTGCTGGGATACTGGCCCGGTCTGCTTGATACTGCTCCAAGGTCTGGGGGCAGCCTGCTGGCACTGCCAGTTGGTGGCAAGCCCGAGCAGGGTGGGTTGCCCATTATAGTTGGGGAGAAAAAGATGTAAGGCCAGCTCCAAGAATCATGGTCCCAAAAGTATTTACAAAACTGATATGCCTTTGTTTGTCCACCACATGTCAGCGACACAGGAATAGAAATTGACTGCGTCACAGACAGTGCCAGAATGTGAGGAATCCATGTGTGTAATGAGTTAGGAGAACATAGAACCACAAGGATACGGACAAATATGGGTCCATGTTCTCTCCAATAAAGTGTTTATTGGTAACAGGTGAGGGGTAATCCAGAGATAGAGATTTGATTTCAGGAGCATCAGCAACACTTACACTTACAGCTCAGATCACTTACAAACAGCCATATATAGAAGCCAGCTGACACTGAGAGTGTACAGAAGGAGCTAAATCAAAATTAATGTGATCTAGTCATCACCCTGAACACCAGATGAGGAAGAAAAAGTGAGGACGGAAGAGTACTTTATAAATACAGTGTCAACTCCAACACAAATTCACCCTTGTTATTCACGTCTTCTTCCTTTATCATCCACAGCCTAATAAAGCAATGCAAACATAAAGCCCCGCTCTTATTTTTATTGCAAAGATGGCAATAAATGTAAGTGCCATATGCCTTACATAAGCACAATTATGGAAAATTTTCATCTATGAACTTCTCTCCTTAAACTTAATTTCACTCCACAAAAATGTCAATTCATTTTTGCAAACCCTGCCAGTATTAAGTTGGTTCATTTTTCAAGTCATTAGCTTTAAACCATTTTCTCATAATGACAAATCACGAAATCAGGGATGAAAGCGACTTTGTGTGACCTCAGAGTGCTTTACTGTGAACATGATTTATAGTGAGGCGGCAGACAGATCTATGTCAGCCCCACTGTATAAACATGATTCTTGTCATCAGATGTCTAGAGCTGTATTTTTACACAACACCTGCAGAATTGGAATATGCATGAGATTCTGTCATGTGGTTGATGTGTGAGAAACAAATTATTTGGAGAGTTGTGAAAAAATATCTATCTTATTAGTTTTAAACCAAAACCTGATTATAATTCAAAATATGCACATTTCATGGCATCATTTAACATGTCACAGCAACATGAAGTATATCTTCTTTAGTTTTTTCTAAAACCTTTTTCTTTTTCTTCAAAAAATAACATGCACTAGGCTGCAGTTACAGCCAAAGAAAGGCTATACTTTCTTCATTAGTATATCATCAATGCGATGCTGCTTTTGGAGAGTGATGACGTTTTGTTGACCTCCAAGCCTTTTTAATGTATCCTGCTGCGCTGAAAATACCAGCCACCTTTCTCTGAGCCTCTGGTCTGCAGTTGGTAGCTATGGCCATCTAGAGGAAAAAGGAACACAGTGCAATTTCCATCAGTAGGCCTATGCCTTGTACCAATGGTTCCCACACTTTATTAGCTTGTGACCCCCTTTAAAGAAAGCTTTTCCTTCTTCCAGCCCCTTGGTACAGGTTGTGATATATGTGACTCCTACCTCTCAGATTGTTTACTACTTTTTAGAGGCTCGAAGAGGTGAAATTATACAAATTATTTACCAGAAAAAAACAAAGATTACATCTGTCTTACAAAGAATCATATTTTCCTCTTTATGATCTTGTGAATCATCTTGCGACCTCTTCACTTTATCTCATGACAACCCCTTGGAGATGTCCTGACCTCCAGGTTGGGAACCACAACCTTATAGTGTTTACTCCAGATAGTAACAGCCCAAAGTTGTAAACAAGTTTGGATTTGAGTAACACCAAAACGCAAGTTAATATATTGCATAGATAGGGTGTTACAGCATATTAATGCTATTTCTTTAACCTAAGTATCATTACATAACTTATTCTGGTTGAGTATAGCAATATAGAGTATATTAAACAACTACTTAACATTCTTTTAAAACTTTTTCTAAGCATCTTAATTTTATGTTCAAAACAAGAGGATTGTCTTGCCTCTTGTAGGATGCACAAGAAGACACAAGATGGTACTAGAGCGCCGTTATTTCACTCCAAACTTGTGCATTGCGATGAGAGGAAAGATAAATGAGACAACAGGAGAAAGAGAGACAGGGAGAGTGAAGTCGAAACCTCAGCAATGTTTTATGACACACAATCAGCTGAGTGCTTCCATTTAAACCAACATTAATTAAATTTATGGCGAATTGAGTTTACACACTGGAATTAAGTTTTCTTTACTGAAATGACTTTGAGTTGATTTACTCCATCTTTTCTACTTGGTTGCACATAATTAGATCCAAATGACTCAGTCCTCATTACAGATGTCTCCCTGGAATTTAAACACTTGTTGAGTTGCTGTGGATCTGCCTGTGCTTGTCTGTGTGTGTGTGTGTGTGTGTGTGTGCCTGGAGCAATCAAATTATGTTACGATACATTTATGCAATGTATTGCATGTATCTTCTCTGTGCTGGTTGCTGAGCATGCTTTTGCAGTGTGGCACTAATATTCTCAATATTATAAAGATGCCCATATGCATGCACGCGCACGCACGCACGCACATTGAAATTCATTTATTTGCATGGTACAATATGTAAATAGGCATGCCTTCAGTTGACTTTACACATTAACCTCTCCATCATTATTTCCAAACATCTTGAACTGCAAGCTCTACCTAGGTTCTGTGAATTTCCATTCCCTGTGTATCCATGCAGCTCCGAACAATGACATGATCCTCAAATGGCTTTATTCTAAATCCCCCAGAAATCCGTATCAACCACCGGCATGAAAGTAAAGCAGGGTAACCCTTTCCAACAAGCCATTATTCTCTTTCTTCTAAACAAAAGGGACTCGGCTTTCCAGCTAACGAGACTGAACTCATGGTCTTGCGGTTGGAACTGAACAAAAACATTTACAGGGACCGTATGCTGCAGGGTCTCTGTGTACTCACAACCATGTACAATATGTGTGCATGTGTGTGACCATGTGCGGCCATATGCATGTGTGTATATGTGTGTGCATCTTGGTTTCTGAGTGTTTGTTGAGGTTTTGACCTGTGCTCAATATTTCCACTCCGTCAGTCCCCTGGTCCAGTAGACGATGAGATTTCAGTAGTGGTTTTAGGGTCTACATGGGGTCTACACCAGTGCTCCCAGGGGCTGCGTGTCTATGTGTACTTTATGTGTGGGTATGTGTGTGTTAGGGGGGGAACCTGTGTAATCTAAATCAGAACAACACAGTGGAAAAAGTCAATAAATACTTGTTACAAAGAAACCCACCCACTTACTTGCATTTACAACACTCACAACCAACAACAACAGCATGCTGCCAAATACAGCTGCAAGCAGCAATATTTAGGGAAAACAGAATACAATGCATGCAGGTATGAAAATGAATTTTCTACACTCACCTTTGCAGAGTAATGGCTTAGATCTTGTTCCTGTCTTTGTTTCCATATCCATGTGTGCATCACAGCCAAGCAGTTTAACCTATAACAATTGTATCGATAAGCTACTGCCACATGATGCTTCGCTTCACATCTGGTGTAGATTGAATTAATTGTTTAGGACAAAAACAAAAAAAATGTGTTTTTGACAAAACTCAAAATGTTGGATACATTTTGACCCAATGAACTAAAGGGAAAAAATGTCTTGTTTTGTGAAAAGGTTCAAGAGTAACAATCGAAACTGTGAGCTGAACTTTTAAATGATGGTATTGCAGGAATTAAATGTGCACATGGGTTTGTGTTTGTGAGATAGTGATATTGTTGATATTGGTGAAAAGGGTTCTTTGTGCATCTTATAGCAATAAACAGCTGGATCGGGTGCTTTTCAGATCAGTTGCAGCAAACTTCAAAAGGTAAAAAGACTGAAGCAAACCGATTAATTTGACTTTATGTGTTTATTTGCCTTATGTCTTTGTCCATTTTGACTCTGATAAAGACACAGTAGTGTCAAAACAATCTGTTTGCAAATCAATCTCTGTGCCCCAATATTGATCAGGCAGAGCAGAACAAAGAAATTACAAATTTTTCTTCGCTGCCAATTTCTTTGCATGACACAGACAAATTATTTAGTTAAAAGTTAAGAAATCTTCTAATAGGCCAGAAGTAAAAGCATTTAATTTGCCTTTTTTCCTCTATGTTGATCCTGTCAACTTTTTTAGGACAAAAGGCAGAAATTTGTTACATGACTTTGGAACTCATCTTGAACCAAGGAAATCAGGAAAAATGGTGGGAATTTGATCTGTGGAAATGTGTTAGATACATAGGCCAATTGAAATGAACCCCAAATTGAAGGTGCTAAAGGAACTGCTGTGATTCAAACCAAAATGTGAATTTATTTGAGTTACAAACACTCAATCTTTCTTCTTCCATCGCTCCTAAATAAATTAATATTTTAAATGTGACAATACTTCTGAGGAGAACTCCACCCTGCTGTGCACATTGGGATCTGCGGTGCATACTTCTTACCTTGTTCCTATAGGTTAGCCAAATGGCCAATTTGGCCTGACCAAACAGAAAATTTAATATTACACCACAAGTGTTTAAACAGACAGTCTAAGAGAAATGGAAGCGGTGGCTTGTTAAAGCCATCAAACAGAATTACCTGTGAGGGCTATGCTAACCTCGCTGCATGTGTACTTTGTGTGACAAATGTGTGCGTGTCTATTTGTGTGAGGACGAAGACTGTTATTCCGCTAATTCAATATCCATCATTTCCTGCAGTTTCCTCCTCCAGTTCTGGTGTGTTTTGCCAAGAAGACATAATTGACAGCTGTGCCAAGGTGGTTCTCTCTGATGTGTGTTTGGCCCTTGCTCACTAGGTCTGGTGTCAGCAATTTATGTCTCTCAGGTGGACACATAGTTAAACATCCTGGGAAAAATGTCAGATGATACAGAGATCAGCAGTGTAATTTCTGAGTGTGTGTTATGCTTCAACGATGTCTCTCAGGTGAATGTGGATCCAGGGGAAAGGCCTGCCTTCCTGCTGGTGTACTGTACATTTATCATAGCTGTTGATAACAAGCTGTTTGCTTAAATTGCACCTGGAGATTCATCATGCAGCAGACTGCTGACCACACAATCACATGAGCTCTCTCTGTTTGGTTGCTGCTGTGTTTCTTCTTACTGTGGGACTCCTGTGTAGAAACGTCTGTAAAAAGTTGATTACATAAAAAATGGTTTTTCAGATTGTGCCTATTATGCTTTGTTTCCTTGTATTGTGTGTGTGTTCTCATGCATGTCTGCACACGACTGGCTGGATATGCACGAGCGAAGTGAAGTGCTATTTGTGTGTTCTTGTCTGCTAATGAAAATGTGCTCCTTACTGACGTGGCATATGGAACAAGTAATGTTTTGGAAAAGATGTTCAGCGAGACATGTGTCATCAGCCAGGGACAGGGTGGGGAGGGAGATTTATGGGGTGCTGAGACTGACACCAGCCTTACTCATGTTCATGTAGGCTTGGAGATAAAGAATAATCATAAACACTTACTGCCAAGAACCTCCCAACACACACATACAATACACAGGCCAATGGCCATGCTCTACACAATTATACAAGTGCAGATTTCACACACTCACATATGACCACACACACAGAAACACTTTTTCTCCCCAATGCTCAGCCTTGCCATTCTTCTGTCTACGCAACAGTAACACATTCTTAAGTAACAGACAGGGAGTGGGACTGTTGATTAATGTAATTAATTTATAAGCTGCAGATGGACAATTCAGTTTTTACCAATCTGACCAGAACAGTTAGCATGCAGATTGAAACATCACTCTGTACCGTGTCCTGCGCCTGCAGGCTCTGGTATCCAGAGCCCAGGTGCTTTAGCTGTCCTGCCGCAGCATGTGTTGACCATGACAGGCTGCACTCTGGCTCGCCTCAGGCCTTGAGGTCTTGGTTAGCTCCAGATGTGGTCTTTGGACCCCTGATGATTAGGAAACGTAATGGAGGGCCAACTGGACTTGGCTAGTGCCTGCCCAAGGGCCCCCACTGGGCCAGAAGTAAGGGCTGGGCAGAGTCATATGATTTAGATAGACCAGTTTTACATTGCTGTTTGATGATGCAATGGGTAGTTCTGCCATGCAAGTGAATTGGTGTTGCAACCATGCTTTATTTGTCCGTAAAGTGCACTGAGGTGAGTTTTATGGATTGTTTTTAAGCTACCTAGTGGTAACCAAGGAACTAGTTAACTCCATTTCTAGCCTTTTTTTTCTGTTGTCATTTATTTCCTACATGGAACGAAAACTGCATAGGCTATTCACATGTGCTGCAAAAGCCATAAATCTGTTAAAGGTGTTCTTTATCATCATTCCTGTGCTTGGAGCTGACATTTTTAAATTATATGATATTCATGTAAGTTTAAGGACGGCTGGCATAAGAACTGGGACTTTAGAAAATTGAGGAGATTAAGAGACCTTAAATGAAAAGTTTGAAAAGTAGGCCAAGTTGAATCAACGATTATTTCAGCTGAAACTTTAGTATTTGGCAGACTGCTTTTATACTGCAACATCACAAATTAACTAAATCCCCAAAAGACCAGACATTTTTATTTTCATCTGCTGTGCTGAGTTCCATTAATCACTGCTTTATATATGCAATAACAAAGTCCATACAGTGAATGCACTAATAGTATACTCATGTGATGTATGCATCACACAAACAGACTGTATTATGCTGTGTTCACACATGCACACATAAAGTGCATGTGCATGCGCATATATACACATAGAGCAGTGCCAACTAAAACAGGGATACATCAAGAAACCTCAGTAAGATTAACTGCTGGACTATGTGATTTCCAACCAGTGGGACTGAGGGGTAGCAGGAGGGTCCGCATGTTACAGCATGTTCTCCAAGTCTAGGTTGCAAAATGGAACCCACAGTGGACAAGGAAGGACTAAACTTTCACTGAGTCCGACATTCCTCCATTCATGTCTCTCATCAGTGTCTAATTGGCATTTAGCTGCTTCAGTGGTGTGTGTGATCTTTAATGTCTGTCTTTGTGAGGACCAGCTTGAGTTTTAGACCTTAAGAGTGGGGATGTTTTTGGAAAGTGTTGAGATTTTGGCCAGTCCTAACTAGAATTATTAGTTTTCTTAATGAGGGACCTCACAAGTATAGAAGTACAAATGTGTGTGTTTGTGTATACATGGATGTGCCTCGGTGTGCATACTGCTGCACTACTTCACCCTCCTGATAGTTTCACAACAAATGTGTTCAGAATCATCCGACATTTCAATATCAGAGCCTCAAACCAGCAATGTGTTAATGTTCATGGGCATGTGTGCCTGCATGTGTCTTTGTTTAGATGCATTTTAATTAGTCATTACCTGACGCTGACTCATAACCTGTTTTGGGGCAACTGGAAGCTCTAAGCTCCTTTTTTATTTTAAGTGATGTAGCATTTGAAAGAAAATTAAAAGTAAAATAATGAACCAGACTAAATATGCTTTACCTGTGTGCATGCGTGTGTCAGACTAAACATGAGTCAGAGACAGTAGATGTGGTTTATTGCAGATCTACAAGGAGCCATTGTGTAAACAAACATGAGGAAAGATGCAATTAGAATAATGAGCACATGTGGCTCAGATGCAGTGGCCATTGGTGAGCGTCTACAGAACACCACCAAACTGGACATTTGTGGTGGACACAGGCGAAATGTGTGTGTACATATACATGTGTAAATGTATATCTGTAAGTGTATGTCTGTGTTTGTGTGTGTGTGTGTGTGTGTGCGCGCGTGCATGTTCGTGTGTTGTAGGGCTGAGTAAAGTCAAGATGTCAATGTGTGTTTGCACAGACTGTAATGATTCTGCCAGGCAGCTCTCCGATGGCGGCTGCACAGTGGCAAAGAGACACACACGCTGCTGCCCCCCCACCACATTTAACACACCCTTCCTCTAAGGACATTATTCCCCCTGTCTCTTATTTACTCAGGCCAGTAGCACTGCCATGGTAACCAGCAGTGTTTTGGAGAGTGCTTATTAAGGGAATGTGAGTCAAGATGAGTGAACACATGGGACCCTCTCTTTTTCTGCATGCACCTGAGAAGGGAGGAAGTTAAATGAGGGGGGCTGAGGGGGAAACCAAAGGGCAGTAAGTCCACAGGCAGAAGATCAGCACTTTTTCATAGCACCTGACCTTTTATGTATATCTGAAATGTCTGTGGTGTACGACATACACTGGTTACCAGCCTATTTAGCCCTACATCATTCCCAAACGTATCTGTGCATGGTGTAATACACCACCTGCACCGAACTTTCCCCATTTTAGAGTTTCAAAGCGCTGAGGCCTATAGCTTAATATTGTGTAATTGTGATAACATTTTTGTGTTTTTATGAATAATCACCAAATCAGCTCTGTGCCCTCTGACTACAGGGAGGAGAATAATATTTAAACATTCAAAATATTTCCATTTGGGATTGGAAAAGCAGCACAGAGCTGCAGAGCATAAGGGCTCCGTTGCATGCAATGGGTGTAGGATTTATAGGATCCCGACTTCTGTAGGAGCTGGTGTGTCAGTGACTGCCTGACCTTGTGTCTGCAGTCAGAGCAGTAGGCTAACTGTTGTTCCCTGTTAGAGCTTAAATAGCTAAGAGCCTCTATGAGCCACTGGGCTGCAGTTTTAGGCCTGACCAAGATAAATTTAGCTCACGTCTTCCCTCTCATTAAACCCAAATCCTCATGACACCTCATCACAACAAACCTAGAAACACCTAGTTCATAATTGGACAAACAGAATGTGCAATTACATTAAAACACTTTAAACAAAACACTTTTCACTTTAAAGAACTAAGACCAGAAGAGGGCAGTCATGTGCAGTATAAATAAATATTGACTGGCACCCATGTATCTCTTTCCATAAAGTTTTTATATTTGGTGTCTTATTTTGTGTTATGTGTCTGAATGTGTGAACAGTGCATTATGTCTGTTGTGGGAGGGCTTCATGCAGTGGGCTTTCCCCATCCAGCAAAGAATGTGAGGAACGTCTATAGCCTGATGAGTGAATTGTTCCAGAGGTGAGGGTGTAAATCCATCAGTTAGATACACAGCAGATACACAGTGGCTGGCTTGCTCTCATACAACCAGATTAAACTATTTCTGCTCATCCTCCTCCTTGGATAGAGTCCATTGCGGTGCTTGGCATGAGACAAATGTGTGGCTACTTCACACAGTGACAGAGTTCTCATTAGTTTAGCAGTAGTTAGAAATCCTGCAGATAGACGTGTAGTTAGCACAAATGCAGATCCGATGGTGACTATAACTCAACTTCAAAGGCAGCGGCTCCGTGTGGTCAGAGTGATAAAACTGCCCTTTAGTGTAAGAATGTTAATGATCAGGGCTGCGCTGCTTTTGATGGAAGAATATATATAGAGCCAAGTGAGAGCGTGTGAAAGAGTCTAAGTGGGTTTATCGGTGTCTATGGTATTTCACAATAAAGGCCTCATAAAACAGTATTTGAACATAATACTTAACATAGGAATACATGACAGAATCACAGAGCTAAATGGCACCATTAGAGCTTAATGAAGTATCAGTGGAGACAGTCCAGTGTGGCTGCTCTGAGTGCTGGACAAGCTTGGAGGTTACTGCAGGTTTAGAGTGTGTGACCACAGACGCTGATGAATAGAGACCGTGTGAAAGTGAGGCCTGCTAAGCTGTGTGAGGGGCTAATTCACAGAGCCACTCGGGAAATTATGAATCAGATTGTTTTCGACACTACAACTAGAATTTCAGCTCAGAGAGAGAGAGAGAGAGAGACGTAGAGAGAGAGGGGCATGGAAAGTATCACAGAGGATTTATGATGTCTGAGCCCTCCTGTGAGAGGGCCTTACCTCTGACAGGCAAGGAAATACTTCTCCAATCTGTCTCCCTGCTGACACCAGTGCGTAAGAGACACAAACATGCACCCTCACTTTCCCTGTGTTGCTCCTCGTCTGCCCTGTCTTGAAATCTGCTGATAATGATGTAGCTCATTGATGTAGGGGAAAGAGAGACTGGGAGGGAAAAAAATGAAGAGAAAAAGAGGGTTACGTCCAGTCCCCTGAGCCTCAGGGATTCCCGAGCTTTGGAAAATGTGCGCTCGTCGTCTCTTCATCTTCCTCCAGAGAGCACAGTTTCCAGGAAGTGTGGGGGTTAAGCACACACAGTTTGGCACTGACCTCTCAACTCTGGTTAGCCTAGCGTAGCCGCTAAGTGGTTCTCTGTGCCAGCTTCTCAGGCCATTTTCACACAGTAGCATCAGGCATGATGTATTTCAAGTCACGTGGCCCCGGGTATTGCGGTTAATGAATTACCAAGCCAGCATGTTACAGTTCAATGTAGCTTGGTTTTATTTTAGGGTGCAAATATGCATGTCCACTTTACCACTGATGTACACACCCAGCCCAGTGTAGATGAGACATGCAAACTAACAACAGGCTTTGGTTCTGTTGCTGTACAGGAACGCCTGCAGGCATTAACTCCGGCTTGTTTGTGGCTTAGCATTGTGTGATTTTAAAGCTGTGCTGCTGTGAGCATAACTGCTGGCTTTGGTCTTGTTTTTTCCTCTTCTCCCACAGCTGACCCATTTATGACCCGTTTTTCTCGTCATGCCTGATATTAGAAAAGTTCATTGCTGGGAGACATACAAAGAGGATTAACATTCCTGGGTCTCCGACACTCAGACGTTGCCCTTCTCCCTCCCATTTCTCCTCTGTTTGGTCTCTCACCAGCCCCCCCACCCTTCTTCCTCACTTCTCACTTCTCTACACTTTTTGCTCGCTTTCATTCCTTTGCTTGTTAATTCAGCCTATTGCTCCCTTCATAATTCTGCTAATAGCTAATAGTCCTGCAGTTCTTTCCCCTCAAATTTTATTTATTCTATTGTAAATGTATGTAAAAGTACTGGTGGACTGGTGTAATACTGCCACCAGAAAGTCATAGATGCAATGGCAGCATAAGAATTTAATGATACTCTTGTATTGCTCTTCCCCTTGCTTTGCTTGTTTGCATCTGTGCAGGATATGACCAAATTGTTTGTGTTTGTGTTGGATAGTTAAGCTGCAATTACAGCATTTCACCATGGAGGCTTCTTTTGCTCTCAGCCTGAAGGCTGAAGACTCTGTGTGTGGTGTGTGGGCTCCCTGGTGCCATGTCCTCTATAATACATACAGGATGTGTCTGCTGTCTGTGTATACTGTATCAACAGCACATCTGTATGCTGTCACCTACTGTACACAGTGTTCTCTGTATGGTAAGTAATAGCTGGGCTGTATTTCACTTAGTAATGAGTTTGAAGAGAGTTTAGCGTGGTTAGAGTGTGTCTCAAATCAGCTCTACGTCTCTTCTGTCTATAACTGATCATGTGTACATGTCTGTCCCCCACTACCACACACACACACACACTAACAGTAAACCACACATTGCAGAGGTTTATGTTTTTTATAATCTCAGATAAGATCTGACAGATCAGCTCCAACCAGCGCCTATCAGGTGTAATTGAGTAAGAGGATGACCACCAAGGCTCTCACTTTTTGGGTGTAGCACCTACTCCCTTCTAACACACTCTCCAACTATTTAGCAATGGAATGAATGGATAAATACATATTAAGATACGGGAGTATTGACTATTTCACGTATTATTCACAGTCCAGCAACACCAGGAACAAATTTTACCCTTGAATGTAAAAAGGGATCAACGGTCAAATCTTATTTTACAGTATACCCCAGTAATATGATTTTTAAACCAATATTTCAGTTCAGTATGTTGAGTGTCGATTTTGATATGGAAAGTTCACAGTAAGAAAACCCCACCAAATTGTTAGTGAATTTAAGCATTCCACATGAATGTTTTCCATGTGAGGCCATGTGTGGGCTCGAACCAGATAGCTTTCTGCTGCAGCCGAAGAGCAGTGTAGTATTTCCATAGTTTATTTGATGTATGATGCTATCTACTGGATGTATAGCACCACCGTAGTTCTGTCTCCAGAGTAGTCTGCCTGAGGCTATACAGTAGAGGCTCGACTGGCCTTTGAAGTTCTTTGTTGATGAAGTCAGCCATCATCGGTCACAGTCTTGTTTCAGCTGTCCCACATCATGCTTCAAGAGTTTAAGTATTTTCTGGCTTATAGTTGTAGATCCAACTAATTTGGGTCCTCAAATAAGTATTTTTATAAGCTACAACATTTAAAACCAAGTGCTATACAGGTAGCCAAAATAGAAAGTAGAACAAATATTGAGCTTTATTACTGTGTTGGAGGATTCAGAACAGTTTGAACGCTGACATCTTATTCTACGAGTGTATGCAACTCGGCTGGAAGGACATGACAGTGTTCTTCCATGAAATATTACATTATTGGGTTTTTAATTGTTGTTGGTGGAAAGCACTGCTTCAGGCACCAAACCAAAATGTCCCATTTAATAAGTGTTAAGATGTTACTGACATGACCATGGCATATGGTTCACATCATTTCTATGCCCATCAAAATGTTTTAGCGACCACCAGGGCCTAATGGATATGGCCAATCTCATCCTGCAGGCAACCACTCCCATCAGCTCATGGGATGAATGGGATCATCCAAATTATAGATTACTGATATTTGCCATGACCTCAATGGATGTATTTTACTACTGCATAAAGTATTCATAACTAAATAAACTATTAAGCTTTTACCAATCAAAACTCAGCTAATCTGGGTCCCATCAGATCCCAGCAAGCCTAGTAAGAATCTGTTTTAAAAAACAGGTTTTTAGGGTCTTTAAAATCTGACTTTTTAAAGCAGCTTTTAATTTTTGCAGCCATCTTCATTGTCTCTCTGTTGGCCAAGCAAGTGTTAAATGGTGAAATAGCTGTGTCATTAGTGTTATCTTTTGTGCGCTGTGGTCCACTCCACCACAATCTCACCCCCCTCTCTGCCTCAGCGTCGCAGCAGCTTTCATCAGTCATAGAGCTGTTCTTCTCAGCCTATCATCAGCTGTCATTAGTTCTCTGTGAGGCCCCTGCTCTTACTCACACACACACACACACGCACACACACACACACACACACACACACACACACACACACACACACACACAGGTGACGCAGCACAGGCTATTCGTCAAGGTTAGGGCTAAATGCTTCACCACATGGGAATCTTTGATAATATTTCAGCCAGTAATTTTATGCGAATGAGAGGAATTTCATCCTTTACTCATTTTATATTTGGAAAGTTCATTGTAATCTGATGATTTGTGACACCTGCCTTATGTTTACCTTATGTTTTTGACCTTGTCAAGGAGAAAGAACCTTTACCCAGAAACCTCAGCACACACCCTAATTGATTGCTATTTGACATTAACCATGACCGGTCATAACACACACACACACACACACACACACACACACACACACACACATACATCCCCTTTCTGATATGATATCTTCTCCAAAGGCATTGCTTGTTGACAGGTAGCCAATAAAACCATCATTTTATGGAGCGACAGGATGAATTATTGTAACCATTCTGTCACTGTCTCACTGAATACACACATCTGTCTCCCCTGTAGTTACTTTGACAAAGACATGACCCAGTTTTTACCGTTAAGGGCAGCAACAGCCCTTTACCATTACTGGCTTTTTCATGTTAGGTGCATAACCCTTCCACCCTGTTAGCAGACACTGCTGGCATGTTTTATTTAAAAAAAAAACAACCTCTTATGTAAGTATTTTTAAGTTATTGGAAACAATTTATTTGGGAGTTCTCTTTAAACATTTGGCTAGGCTAATAAAACTCGAGCAGTTACATGTGCTGCCCACTGATTAAATACATCAGACATTTACATGCCACATTCTAGAGGGGTTACTTTGTGGGAGTAGGCTGCTGCTGTTACATTGGCTGTAGGCTTTTTTACGCTGTACTACATTTTACATTTAAGAAAGACAAGCAGTTAGAGAAATAAATAAACAGAGGAATTCTTAATTTATGTTCAAGAATCTCCCTGCTTGTTGCTAGAAACAGATTCAGTTAGCTCTGGCCTCTTCTGAGGCGCCATCTCCGGCTGATCTGACTGACTCTGTGTTGTTGTTGTTAAAAAAGTGTTGGTGTTTGCTTTGGCATGGGGTAAACCTGTAAAAGTCTATTCTTAGCCTTTGAAAACTTAAATCAGGCAGCCGCCAAACTGCGACTGTGAACTGAATGACTGTATGTTAGTGCCTGGTAAACATAGGTAAAACACACAGACACACACACACACACACACGCACGCATACACACACATCAGTGACAAACTTGTGTGTACATGTGTGTACAAGTGAATGTATGTGTTTGTGCTGCTGGTATGTACATGTATGTGTGCAAAGTCCTGTCTATATCTGTCTATGTGGATGAGCCAGTGCAGCACAGTTTGAGCGTTGTTTGATGAGTTTGGCATAGGAAGCCGCTGATTTGTTGACCTGTCCCTCTACATCAACAGAGCTGCCAGCAATAGGTCTACAGTCACTGAAATGGCAGAGAGAAAGAGAGAGGGTGAGGAGAAGAAAAGGTGAATGACGTTGAGGCTCAAGCAGACCACAGACCTCTCCTGGCTCCAAACTGATTAAATTCTCCTGAGGACACATACACACACTGGTCCCAGTTAGGACAACAGTCATAATGTCACAATTCATCATCCGTTTGAGGTCGGCTATTCCGATAGTAGATAACTACTTAAAATGGCTTGTTTTGTGCAATCAACAGTCCAAAACCCAAATATATTTAATTTTTAATGGTATTAAAAAAGAGAAAAGCAGCATGCTCACATGTTGAGCATAAGGCAGTTTATCAAACTGTCATCAACAAATTTTCTGTCAATTAATCAATTGTTTCACCACAGTTAAGGCTCATGTACTGTGGATACATACAAAGGATTGATCCTCATCATTCAATCGTTTCTTTCCGATCACTTATGGATATTTAAGACACATTCCACATGTAGAGAATCAAATACTAAATATTTTGCACCACTATGCCATTTAGTACACTGTGTAATCTTGTTCTACCATTTTATTTCTTGCGCTGTATTGCTTTTTAATAATTTTGCATAAAAAAGTGCTAGCTTTTTCATATTTTCTAAATTTCCTGATGAAATAAAGAGCAGGTATTATATCTGAAATCCTAACCTAGTCCAAATTAGTCCTCTGAATTGGAGAATTTAACACATTATGTACATTTGTGTTGTGTAGAGTGGTAAGCTGTATGTAGAGTATTATATATGTAGAAAGGTTTGTGAGACAAAGATTTATCTACTTGAACTGTTAAATGTTTTTCAGAAGAAACTTGTGAAACAGAGGACAAAAACACATTAAAGAAGCTTCTCATGCCAATTTTTAAGAACCGGGTCACAGCATCTGAATATTTGAATGGTGAGTTTTGAATTAGTGTGCATCAAAACCAGACGCCATGTCTTCCAGGGCAAAGGGTTGGTCCCCTGGGTAGCACCAATGACACATCCAGCAAGAACAGCTCATCCAAGGCACGGGGGGGGTGAGTAAACAGAGACTTACTGGTCAGGGCCCGGTGGCCACAGCGATGGATGAAAGGTGGCTGGATGGGGCTAGCTGATGAATGTCTGTTAGGGGGGGGGTGTGGTTCCAGGAAAATAATATAAGGGACAATACAGGACAAGAAGGAATGAGGTGGAGGGGTGGTAATGTGGGTTCTGCAGTCATAACACATCAGCACAGCCCTCTTTTTACATGCAGCACACATTCATAGCCCTGGAATTTCCCATTTGTTTCTGCCAGCCATTATGTATCAAAACAAGTGTACTACTTGAAAAATGCCATTCAGCTGTATCTACAGATATCCACTCTGTAACTGCTGAGCTAGCTGCTCGTGTCTCCCTTTGTAAGGTATTGCTGTGTGTGTCTGCAAATGTGTGTATATTTGTGTGCTGCAAGCCAGTGATGGCTCTTTCTTTATAAGCTGGTGTTGACAGGCAGAGACAGATGTTGTGTAGAGTGTAGCGGATGAGCCAGGGGAGCTCTCTCAGATAGCTGAAGGTCAAAACTACCAAGGGTTTCATCATCACTCATTCACATCAACTGCGATGATGAGAAGATGACTGTGCTTCTCTTCACAGTGTATCTATGTAATATACGCTCTGAAACAGGCATACACAACAGCAAAATCCCACCATCTTTAGGATTTTAATGATTCATATTTGTATTGATTTTAAAATATAAACAAGGAAAGATTATCTAATAAGCAATTCACATGACAAAAGATACAGCTTACTTATAGTAGACAAGTTTTTTCTGACAAAAGCACAAAAACTGCACAAATGAAATCTTTCACAAGTCATAAATTTACATTTCTAATATTTCTAGAGCAAATGCTACATACATATACAGTACATTATGCAAGTATAAGGATCATATAGTCTATTGTATTGCTTTTAAAAAAGATGCGTTGATCATCTTGATCCCATGATCCCTTGGGCTCATAACACCCTTTAAGCCCTTTAGAAAAACACATAGATGCATGGTGGTCCATCTCAAAGCAAGCCTCTTACTAACTGAAAAATCAACATATACCAACTATACATTGATAACATATGACATGTGAGTTGATATATGCAATTGGTATGTGGCTACCACATACAGATACATGTATCTTCTGGCACTCTCACTAACACAACACATGGATTCCATTAAGTGGAAGGTTTCTCAGATGTTTCTTTATCTAGGAAGTTATTTGCTGCCCTTTTTGACTGTTTTAACTCACTGTCATATTTACTGTTTCTCTACATGATGAATAAACCTGCTCCTTTTCTGCTAAACCCCTGCAGTCATAGCATATGTGATGGGGCATGTTTGGATCTATTGTAATGTACAATCGTGTGGTGTTGTCAGTGTAATTAAAAAGTTTGGATACCTGCACCCACTCCCTCTCAGTGACTGTGATCTGAGGCCTCCCCAGGGGGGAAATATTACATTAGTTAGTACAAAAGGAGATCACATAGAATAGCCTAAATGTTTGTGATTTGGTTAAAGAGAGTCGGAAACTAATAGATGCTTTTTTTCCAAGCTTTATCTGAAAGGAGGTCCACAGTCTCAGACTTTGAAAACCCCTGGTCTAAACAAATACTTCATCCCTCTGAGGAGGAGGAAGGGTGGAGTGCAGACACTGTGAGTGAGAGGGAGAGAAATCTGTACCATGCAATATAATGAAATATGTATTAAAGGAGAGAAAAACAAGACACAGCCAACAAGAAAAGACACATCCATATACAGTACCTGGCCTCCAGGGCTTCATCTTTTCATTGTATGTGAGCTTCAAAATACTTGGTGCCCATTTAGCTTCATCCTGGCCTCACCTGAAGACACAACGCCATGATATGATAACAAAAAAACCCAGGAACAAAGTGTTAGTTCAAGTGTTGCATGGTGATTTAAGTGTCCCGTGACTTATTTTGGGAGATTGTGAAATGTTGAAGTGGTGCCGATGTCTTGAGAAGATTTTCTTCAGCCTAATATGCAGTCCAAGCTAACCTTGTCACCATGTGCCTTGTGACTTCAAATGCGTTTGCAGATAATTTAAGTTATTTAAGCAATTCACAGAGCAATGACTTCATCAGTATATGATTGACATAAGTGCTTTCAGCTGCACTTGTCTTTACTGTATCTACACATGAAACGTGGACACCATATTAGTTTCATCTGGTGTGTTTTTACCATATGTGAGTGGGGTTTTCCGTTGGTTACACAAAAAAATCTGATTGACACAATTTTTCAATGAAATATATAAAAATAAATGTTTTCTGTAAATGAAGGTGACACTCTGATGCAATATATAGTCGAATATATTGCGAATAGTGTGAATGTGTGTCATCACTGAAAAATCCTTGAACTGAATACATCACAAACCTACAGGGCAGGGTGTATCCTCTCAGCCTCCCCCCTGTCTTTGTCTCTTATGCCCCATTTCATTTTTGTACCTTAGCAACGCTGCATCCTTCACAAATAGACAGTTGCGTGACTTTTGCATGTTTGAAACGCAAGCTCCAGCTCTCACATAGTTTCAGTGTGGACTCATGATGGCTGGCTGATGCGTGGTGAAAACTTGTTCCTGTGTCCTCTTTGTCTCTCTTAAAGGTCTCCAGGAAGCTCAGCTCTGTGTCTCTCATCCCTTAAACTCTGGTATCTGAAACAGATGCAGACACGGTGATGTATGGATAAAGAGATCACAGTTAGGAGTTTACATGAAACAAAAAGAGAGTGGCCGAGAGTAAAACATAAAAAAGATCTGGACAGAGACACCCATAGAGTAAAATGAGGTTGAGGCTGATTGGCCTTGTGCTTGTCTTAAACAACCATCAGTATGCAGACCATGTGAGAAAAAATCCATCTATGGCAGATAGTAAGCAGGGTTAATTCACAACATTCAATACATATTCAAAAGGATCACAAGTTTCGAAAATCATGTAAGCTGAGCAGAGAACAAGAAAAGCAACGTAAATCATTGACATCTGGCTCAACCCTGCTAGACGGCTACAAGAGCTGTAGCAACACCTTGGAACTGTTTATTTTATCCAACCAAAAGATCCAAAGGTATTAAAGTCACAATGATACAGAGAGAAACAAAAAATCCTCACATTTGAGAGGCTGGAACCTTTGGGCATGTTTGCTTGTCAAATTACTTAAGCGATTTATCGATCATCAAATTGTTGTTGATTCATGTTCTGTTAACCGAATAATCGTGTGACTTTGTGATTCAGTAGCTTAACAAAATAATCAATGTGTTTGTGGTATTAGTGTGTGTTGCTAATTAGATTTCACTGTATTAGAGCTGAAAAGATTATAAGACTATTGTAATAATTAATCCTTTCAGTCATTTTGTAAGCAAAACATTTGCTGGCTGGTTGAATCACTGGGTTTAGGACAAAACAAGCAATTTGAAAATGTCTCCTTGGGCTCTGGGAAATTTTTCTTTGCATTTTCATACATTTCATAGACTAAATTGATTTGGGTCAATCAAGACAAAATTGGCAGACGGATCAATAATAAAAAAACAATAATTGTTGGTTGCAGCCCTACACTATATATCACCTGAAGGAGCAGTCTTGTGTCAAGCAGATTTGACAGGAGTGTAGCATGACATCTCTACATCTGTATTCGCTGCTAATATTCTATTACTTTTACTTTCACTCCATGACTTAGATGTCTCTATGGTGGGATAGTTGATGTTTTGACATCCCAGGGGTACAGTACTTG
Source organism: Coreoperca whiteheadi (assembly GCA_011952105.1). Taxonomy (NCBI): domain Eukaryota; kingdom Metazoa; phylum Chordata; class Actinopteri; order Centrarchiformes; family Sinipercidae; genus Coreoperca; species Coreoperca whiteheadi. The sequence continues at coordinate 14,257,754 of CM022471.1, forward strand.
CCCTCAACCCTCACATCCCACACTATTAAACAACACAACTTTTCTGATGAAACATTTTCCATTGAAACATGCTTTCTCCTCTTGCCCAAGTTCTCCGCTATGCCAAACATGTGCAGCTCTTCTGAAATGTTGGATCATTAATGTCCATAAACACTTCAAACGCAGAAGAGCGATTGCTCTGAAGCTGGCTCGGTGGAACTGCATTTGGTGGGGTTATTGTTTTAGGCAGCGGGGGAAAGTACAGACCGTTTTTTGGGCAAGCAATCTGCTCATGGAAAGGAATCAGATGATTAAGCCTGTACAGTCTGTATTCACACCAAGGACAAATACCAGTGGGGAACATTTAAGGACTGGTTATTGCAGATTTGTGTGAATATTTACTTCACTAGGCTTCATTGTAAAAATTCTTGCTAAAATCTTTTTTATATATATTGTGAATTTCATTGCGTCATTTGCGTATAAAAAATTCTAAACACATTTTTGAGACATCTTGTCATCACTAGAGATAGGGAGCTGTTTATGACAAATCATAAAAATCTCATCTCCCTGAAACACAGAAGCAAGTGTATCATTTCAGCTTCTGTGCCAAACAAGCTTATTATTTTTTTAATCAATATTACAAGGTCGCTAATTGAATGCTGTAGATGTTTCCAACTGTGAGGAGTATCTACAGTGCTGTAGTTACAGGACAAATGTGTGTTTTGTCGTCTCAGTGGCCTATTTGATGATTTGCTGGCATTTATTATAAGCAAAACCTGGTGGAGGAGATGCGGCGATGTGCAGAAAGGGGTCAGTGATAATGAAACAATGAACTTCTCTCATAGTTTCATTATCACTGACCCCTTATTGCCTGAGAGTGAGCAAACTTCAGCTTGTCATCAGGACGAGGAGGAGTAAAGAAAAAGATGAGAAGAGTGAGAGGTCTGTTGGCCTGAAGCTAATGGGGTGCAGAGCTGCAGAGTGCAGAGCTGAAGACAAAAACAGACTTAGGTAGAGCCTTAAGATTGCCTAAATAATGCTAAGTCTGATTAAGATGAAAACACTTATGAATAGCTTTTCTGTCAAAATGGGGTATATTGTTGAAACGATGGTGAAACAGTCGATTAGTTGCTTGACAGTCATTTATATATTAAGAATGCCAAATATTTACTTATTCCAGCCTCTCAAATGTGAGGATTTGTGAATTTTCTTAGTTTTATATAATTGTAAATAGAATATATTTGGGTTTTGACTGTTGGTCAGACACAACAAGCAATTTAAAGCCCTGAAGGTGTAGAACGATAAAAAACTGGGCATCACAGATGAGGAAGAAGGCTGACACACGACTCGATTATGTTGGATGGCATGTTCACATTACAGCGGGAAAACAATTAAGGGTCTTGAGCATGTTGGTCATGCAGTATTTACCACGCCATTTAACACAGCGCCACCTTAGCTACAGGGCTAATGTTGCTAGCTGTAGATTGCTATGTTTCAGAGACTGTGTGCAGTGGCATTTACTCAGGACAGAAAAGATTAGCCCACTGACAGACAAGAAAAACTTAAAATAAAAGTTCCCAACAGCTTAACACTGCATTGTTTGCCTACAAATCAGATACAAACTATTGATTTCCTTGTATTCCTTTTTTCATTTATTTGCATTTTTATTTTTGCATCTTCCTCATCCTCTTCTTTCCTCTTTTAACTAAACCCACATTAGTTTTTGCCAGTACACATTTCAGTTTTGGTAAGTCTTGGACTACAACACACAAGCCTCCCCACAGTTGGCCTGACCAGATCCAACACATTGAAAAAACGTTGCCAATAGTTCCAGAGCTGTTGGACCAAAGTCTTTTGTTTTCGACTGTTTCTCACCACAGGATAATATGCAGACACCACTGGTCCTGATTGCATCAAATATGCCCTAACCAACAGATTCACCTCAATAAAAATCTAAGTAAAGATCATTTAGGACCCTAAACAGTGGATCTGTCTATCTTTTAAGAACTCATTGTGTTCAGTTTTCTAGGGCAGAAGGAGGAGAAGGAGAACACTTGATGGCACATGGACTATTTCTACCTAACAATAGCAGAGTGCCACCCAAACAGACTCCATGAGCCACACTGATTATCCTGGTTGGTTTGAAAAGTGACAAGTAGGAGATGGGAGATTATATCAATTAGCGGCTACTGTCCCACCTGACGAGACCGCCTCGTCTCTCTGGGTCTGATGGGGTCAGAGTTCCCGACCTGACTGCCAAAACATGGAGGCTGCTAACCCCCAGCCACAGAGGAGGGCTTTGACTCTGTGTACAGTTTTATCAGCCTACATGCCCACACACACTCTGACCCTCTGCTCACCCCTGCCTGACCTTGACCTCTGCTGTTGCATGTGTGACAAAAAGACAGCGAGAGAGGTCAACGGATCTCCAGGGAAACAGATTTATTTATTGCCTGATGCTTGTTTTTCTAGACGGGTGTAAATCTCCGCCCCAGCCAAGAGTTTGTTCATGCACATGGGTGTGCAGTGCATGAAATTTTGTTCCCGCTTATGTGTTTGTGCCAATATTTGTTTTGTCTGTGCTTTTGCATCCTGGCACGCTTCTGTATCACTACACGTGGATGCATGTTTGGCTACACCTACGTGTATATCCTCTTTGATGTTTGTGTGTGTGCGAGAGTGTCGGTGCGTGGGCGTGTGTTTGTGTGTGTGGCTGTAAATCTCCAGACTGACATGTTGGTTCAGTAGGGAAACAGCAGGTTTGGGGCACACTGATGGCCTTCACAGATGGCTTCAGGACCCAGCCCATGGGAGGCCTTCTACTCCACCTATTAATTTATTCCTTTTCCACTGCAGAGGAGACACTGAGGTCAATGTGATTGTTTCCAAGAGCAAAGGTCCCTTGAGAGCAGCTAGGGTGTTTTCTTATCCAGTCCCTTCTCCCCCCTCATTCATTTCCTCAGCCTCTTCTGTCCCTCTGCCCTCTTTTCCTCAGGTTGGTGTTGTTGTGCATGTGTGTGTTCTGTGGATCTGACCTTATCACCCCAGTGCAACAGGCCAGCTGACAGGCCTTGAATGTCATTGTCACAGTGTCGTTGTGTCACTGAGTCAGTGTGGGACACAGATCAGGGCCATGAAGAGGAAAGGCTACAATTTGACTGTCACTTATTGCTCCTCTCACACGCCATGCATCTTTGATGGATGAAATAGCTATTTAATACCAAAAAAGTGTAAATGCAGCCACGAGGCATTAGAGAGGGATTGTGATTTGATTCCTCCAAACAACTTGAAAAGTGATTGCAAATCCGATTGCTCAGAGTTGGTAGGACCAATCAGATTGCAATCCGTCTTCACCTCAGAGGTGGTTTCAGACGCATTTTATTTAGATGTTAAAAAGGTGTAAATCTACTCCCCAAATACTCCAAGAAATACACATCTACATATACATAATATATACATATACATATATTAAGTCTTAACTGCATCATTAAGCGGTCTGTATAATTACAGGGTTTTGCGCCTGTGATATTTATAGATGAAGTGAGACTGATATTAACCATCTTTTCTGTCAAATTAAAGAAGAAAATGACTACAGCAAATTTGACACTTACAGTCATGCAAAAGTTGTAACCTGCTGGTGTGGCGTTTATCTGCTCCGTGATCAGTGCAAACATGAAATGATCTGTGTTGAGCGTGAGTGAAAAAGCGCTGTGAGTTCCCATGATGATGTGCTCACTTTTGTCTTGCTCAGTGTCCATCCATGCCTCATTCATATGTTTGTCCAGATTCATGGATAATTGTTAGCTTAAGGTATTCTTTTTTTAGCAGTTATACCATCCAGCTTCAAGGTCATTACCCCCACCCTCTGGAGTAGAGCCTACCCAGATTTGCATGTACTGCTACATCTAAAAGCAAGATAGATGCAATCAGATAAGTGATCTGGAGTGATAACAAAGGTGCATATACTGTAAGTACACATGTACACGAAAGTGTATTAAACACCTTGATTTTAACTTGATATGAGACATTGTAAATGAAACGTGTAAATGTGAGCACACACACGAACATCTTGCTATTACGACTATTGGTATTGAAATACATATGATTTTTTCTTGAAATCCTCCAATATGTCATTTGGTTATCACATAATTCATTCAATGACCTATTTTATGACTTCATGTGAATAACTGAGGAGCCACCGTTGGTGCTGTCATTTCTGTTTCCACAGGTAGTTTGCCCAATCTACAGTATTACAAATAATGCAACATTATTAATACTATAGTAAAGCTGTTTTCACAATTGCCCAGCTGCTCTCTTTACACTACCATAACATCAGCTGACCAATCAATACCAACAGACCAACCAAACAGATTCCGATCGAAGTGCTGCCATCCGTTAAAAAACCTCTGCATGGGATACACCTGCAGTACACCTGTGGAGTGAGAAAGGGAGGAAGCATAATTAGCAGAATGGAAAGCACTCACTCACTCACACACACTCCCCAGTATGAAATAATTTAAAATGACATATTAGTGTGAATGTGAGAGTGTCACAGAGAACGGAAAAGTATCCCTCTGCTTCTGGAGAGCAGTGATTTCATATTCCACATGCATTGTCAAACAGTTCAGACTCCACGTTGCGGTGGTTAGGAAATTACATTCATATTCACATTCATATTCATCATGACTGAGAAAATTACTCAGCTAGCTGAAACTGGCTTTAGCTCGAGCAAGTATGCATGTAAATGAGAGCAGTGTTGTGGAAAGCAGCCTTCTAACTGTGTGTGTACCACATGTAGAAGGTTTCTCTGACTTTATTATGGGGAGAAAATGATTCCCTGGCTTGCTGTAGGCCTTTCTAAAGGAAGTCTACACGGCACACTTATGCACATCAACAAACTCACAAAACACACACACGCAAACACACAACAAAACGCAACATCTTTAATGCATTTAACTGAGCAAGGCAGGCCAAGGCTTGGAGCTAGTACAGTCCTTCTGTCCATGTGCTGCTGTTTCCACCCTCTCTCACTCTCTTCTTCTAAATGAATGTACAACTCTCTCTGTCCTCCCCTTCCTGCAGACAGGTGGTCTAGTGGTTCAGACCAGAAGGATGTTGGCTTACCGTCTAATACTGTTTTAATGGTACCTTGTGTGGTGGGTAGAGAGAGGCATGCTGCAACTAATACAAATTCTTGTGACTGTCCAAAACGTTATATAATGGTCTCTTTCTGTTGAGGTAGACTAGTCAAATCTGATTAACGTGTGTGTGTGTGTGTGTGTGTGTGTTCATGTGCTCACTGGTGTGCGTGTTCATGTCTGCATTCATGTTTAAGTTAAAAAAAATCTAACCAAATGTTGAGATTGTCTTTTGAATATTGTTTTTTTAAATAAATTAACTGGTAACAGTGTCAATCATTTTTAGACTTTTTACTTGTTTAAGAAAAATGTAATTTGTTGACAATTGACAATAAATCATAAAGAGAAAATTAAGCTCAAAACATCAGCAGTATGTCGGGAATCTTTTGTCAGTTGCCCAGAAGCAAAGAGAGCGAGGGCTTCCTTCCAGACTCCCAGTTTTTCTGTAATGCTATCTCTACCCATCCTGAAATCTAGAGTTTCAAAATCTAATATTGAATATTGGATCACTGGATAGTTGTTGTTCTTTCATTGTTCATAACTTAACATAAAGAAATCATATAAAGCCTCTCTGATAAAAATATTACTGGAAGAGATCAGCATTTTACAGCCCCTGGTTTCGGTGTTGGTCTGAATAAAAATATACGCTAAATCTGATTGACAGTACGCACATTCAGCCTTCATTAGCTCATTTCCCAAATGAACTTTATCACACAAGAAAAATATTTTCTCAAATTCTGAAAAAAGCGGGTGTAAGTCGATCACACCCATCTCTCTGGGTTTAATCATAAGAAATGATAGAAAATGTAAATAAATCACCAACCTAAGAAGTACAAGTGGGTGTGTGAGAGAAAGTATGTTAAATGAAAAAGCAAGTTACAACATTAACTCCTGGAGTGTGTGGTATAATATAATGTAAGCCTTTTTAAGATGAATATTTTCTACAGTGTGTGAGTGACCATTGAGGTGTGTGTGTGTGTGCAGTTGACAGCCAGACAGCCACTTTTTCAACTGAAAAAAAGGCACTGCTTATCAGCGCACTGCAATAAAGGCAGACAATATGGCCATTCTTCTACAGTGTGTGTGTGTGTGTGTGTGTGAGTGTGTGTGCTGGCGATGTCCTTTTTGCACTAGTTTTCTGTAACCAATCAGTGTTCAAGTGCATGTATGTTTTATGGAACTGAAGTTTATTTGAATTGAGGTCTCATTGGAGGAAAGTGAGACAATGGGAGCTTGTAGTCATATTTTTCCCAACATGTGTGTCTTTCTGAGTGTGTGTGTGTGTTTCTGTGTGTCGCTGGTCCCTCATCAGGCCTTTATTAACTCCACTAAGTGACCTTTGAGGAGGTGCTGATGGGTGTCTGTGGGATCCAGCCAAGTCTCTCCCCCGTCTCCTTTTTCACCTTCCCTTTTTTTTTTGTCTCCCTCCACTTTGAGTTCACCGATTTACCACGTCTTGTTTCGTGGAAGCTGTTCATCATTTCCCTCTAAGCTTCATGTAATCTACTGGATAAGAGCCGATTCATCTCTAAAGGATGGGGTCAACACTTTCAACAAAAGCTTCTCCACCTGTATGGAATTTGAATTTCTCGCTCAGTGTTCGTCATGTTTGATCAGTTACAGACAATTTGTGGCTTTTGAAGTCCCCCGTAAAGGCAGTCTTGTCCTACACATTTTCTACCCATTAGCCCTGTCCCCTCCTGTTTCTGTCATTCCACAGTCTAGAGACAGACTGTGCAATATCTCCACAATCAGCTGGAATTAGGTCATTACTCTACTGGCGTTCACGCTTCAAACAGTCTCCAAAAGTCTCCACATTTCGGGAAATATGGGCGGAAGACAATAAACATTGTAAGTGTCACAACTGATTCATCCTGCATTTTGGAGAACAAAGATGCCAAATGTTTTTTACTGCAGGGAATTGGTTATGTGTGTGTCTGGACTAATTAAGCTCTGGGTGGTTTTGATAAAGTCGGTCAGTTACATTATAGTCTGCTGTATGTCTGCATCACCCCTTTACTCTTTAACTTCATATGCTGGTGGTTTTGTAGCCCAGGCTTAATGTAGCTGAGGGCCCTGTGTGGTTCTCGAAGATTTTGGCATGGCACAGAGCGTAACTGAGGTTTCACAGGTGCAAGGCAAACCATATGCACTCACAATTCTTTATGTACCTTCATGTTTTTGGAAAAAACTGTTAACTTAGATTAGGTCCGTGTAATGCTTTGCTCAGTATAATCATCCAGGTAAAAATTGAAGTAAATTAAATTGTTTAAAATTGTATTTATTGTTCATCAGATCAGTGTACAATTTTGAACTTGTTTTTAATTTTCTATATTTGGACTGTTGATTGATTAGTGGCAAATGAAAAAATAGTACCGGAGTAGTTTCATTTTCTATCAATGCCATGGGTTGACTGCATCCGATTGGCCAATGGCAACAATTTAATTCGTCAAATGTGAAAAAGAAAGAAAATAGAAGAACATTTTGCTTAATGCTTATTAAGCATTACACAGACCCAGGAGAGTACCTAGCTCTGTATTAATGATCTAATCAAATGGGAACTAAATGTCTTATGTAAGTGTGTGTAACTATGCACTGACATGTTTTCTCAACCAAGCAAACATTTTCTCCAGGTGATAAAGTTATAAAAGGAGTGTGTACTCAGTGTACTTAGAGTGTGGTTTGGTGATAATGATGTCGAAATAGCAAATTTCAAAGAAATGTTCTTTATAAAAATTTCAAATATATTTTATTCATTTACTTTTTTGTAAAACAAAGATGTATTTCAGTAACAGAACTACTTACAGGTTAAATGATTAGAAAATATTGTCAAAATTAAATTTTCATCTTTTATTGCTACAAACAGTGAATTCAGGTGCTATGTCTGTATGTATGATTTCTTCTTTCATACAATAGAAGTTTAAATGAAGCAAATTCAAAAATGTAAGTACAAAAAAGAGAAATGTTTGATGAGTGATAGTGAAAAATAATAAGTACCAGAGACTTATCAACCCAACATTGTTGGTTCTGTCCAGAGTCTCTTTCTCTCTCTTTCTTTCTCTTTTATTCTCCACTTGTTCTCAGGAAGATGCATTCTCTACCTTAACCTCCTTCTCTCTCCAATTAAAAAGCAAAAAATATTCAAGTTTCCCTCTTTCAAGCCAGAAAAAACGGTGCTGTACAAAGTCAGTGGAAGCATCATCCGATCCATCAGTCTGTCTCGTTCCATCGGTCTTCTTTCCCAGCAGGGACAAAAGAAAAAAATCCCAGTTATCTAATCATCTAGTATTCATCTGAATTACCTACTTTTTACATTATTAAAACATACAGTTAAGTGGATCATCTATATTTCTCTGCTTTGATGTTGTTCCTAGGAGCTCTGAGCCGGTGTGTGCACTGGCCCACTGCACAGCCCACACATACTGTAGCATATCATTTCTCTCAGCTCTTTTTACACAGAAACAAACCCTGCCTTCCCACTCATCTCCCTTTCCATTCTGTCTGTCTATAATCATTACATTATCAAACATGTTTTCCAACTAGTAGTTGCCTCAGATATTTACGTTTCTCGCTGCTACTGTCTAATTGTTAAAGTTGCTGTAAGATATACAAGTGATTGGTTCTACTATAGCAGATGGGGAAAGTAGAAGTGTTAAGGAAGAGTCTATTATATTGCATGGGGTAGATCAAAAGATCTGTTTTTCTTTGGGAAATAAAATGATTTCACCCAAACTGTGTTAAAATCTATGGTTTCTTTGGGGCTTTTATTTTTTAGTGAGCTGCAGAGTGTGCAGCTTTTTCCCTCTCCAACATTAATATGTCTGATTCATCTAAGCAGATCAGGAATGACCACCTTGACTACCTGATTAATGTTAAAGCTGAGAAAATAAAAGCTTGACCACCCTGCGACCCCTTGTAGGACTATGTAGTGGGCTGGTAACAGATATTACAGGGATCTGGTGTTAAGGGACGCATTACTGAAACAAGAATTAGAATCTAATGTGGGGAGCAATCATGGATTCTTTGAACAGCACAGCAAACCGCGTCACTGGAAAACGGTGTGGAAGGTGGGACACTGATGCGACTTCATGTACTTGATGGCGAACTTGAGCTCCTTGCTCTTCTTGTCCCACTTGTGAATGGACATGAGCAGCAGTTGCTGGTCGACCTTGCGGCCCATGATGAGGAAGTTGGAGCCCAGGTTGTCCAGCTGGGAGCATGGGCAGTTGGCGCCATTCTTGATGTACAGGGTCAGTTTCTTCAGGTCTTTCTTCCTTAGCACACCCTGCTTCAACACTTTCTTCTTCTTTTGTGCTGCAATCAGCTTCCGGTCACCCTTTTCCTTCTTCACCTCCTTGATTTTCATCTTGAGGGCTGAGGGAGAAGAAAGGGAGACTTTTTATTCAGTTCAACTTTTATTCTGTAAAACACAGATATTTACACCCAGAAGCTGTTTACTTGTCACTCTGATTCCCCTGTTCCCTTCTACTTTGAGCAGCTGTGACATTTCTTCTTTGTGCAAGACCAGCACTGAGCTCTGTGCTGTGCCAAAGAAGCAGCTATTTTACACATCTCCTGAGTATCATCATTTAACCTCTCCTGCAGCGTATAAAAACTGCATCCTGTATGTATTATTGTGTGTCTGACTTGGGGAAAACCCATAAAAGAAAAGGAAGACATGTTTTTGTAGTTACAACCAGGCTTTTGAAACAATTTCAAGTCAAGTTTAAGCCCTTAAGAATGAGTCCAAGTCACAAGTCTTTATAAGAAAATTGCAAGTCAAGATGTTTTTCAAATCTCTGAATGCTGACCATTAAATTATTTGGCAGTTAAATATTTTCCTTTCACAGCTGGGTTAAGCATGTTGTTGTTTTGTTTTTCTACTTAACTGAGACCAAGTCCTTTCAGTGCATATGCCTAATAACTAAAATGTGTGGCTAGGCAAGGTCTGATGCTGTCTTATCTTTTTTCATTACAGGACAAAACCACGTCAAATCTTTGGACATATTTTTGCTTTCAAGTCTCAAGTCAAGTCAAGCCTCTAGGGAGTAAGTCAAGTCTTACATCAAGTCCAAAGCTCTGGTTATAACATCAGTAATATTTCTACATTAAACCACAATCACTTAGGCACTTTGAAGTCAGATATAATACATTTTTATGTCCCATGCCCCTCTTTTGGGATATTGCATTTATTTTGTGCTTACAGTCCTGTATATTTAAAACAAAAAATACAGAACAGATAACCTTAGTATATGTGGAGTTTGGTTACAGCAAACTCCAGCATATCAACCTAACAAAGTACTGACTTGTATCTCCCATCGAGCCTCATGTTTATAAGTTCATATTTTAACATGTGAGAGATTAAAATTGAACTGCCAAACATTTGAGAGAGGAATTCTCTGGGTGAACATTTTGACAGGTGAAATTAATCATTGGCCAACCAAAGACGCAGGTCAGTATGAAGCATCGCTATGTACCCAAGCCTGTTGGAAGATTGCCATTTCACTTCTCGCCTGCTTGTCTACGGTTGCATAAACATCCCTCGGTACACTCTGATACGTATACGGTACATGCAAAGTGATAGCATGTTCAAGAAGGAATGTGTGTGTTGAGTTGACTCTCATCTGCATCCTGACTCACACCCAGCTCCTTCACTTTATGTGCTTATGTGTTTATGTGCTGCATTTGCATGCCTACGTGCCTGAGCGTTTGTGTATTTTTGTGAATGAATGCATTCATGTATGTGTGTGTGTTCAGTAAAGATAGGAAGGATAAAGTTATTTCCCTCCCTGCTTCACTGCCCACTCATATTCAGTCATAGGTGATGCAGGACTAGCTGTGCAGCCTGGCCAGTATCCACGTGACAAGTTGTGCCCACGTCGTTATATAAACTCACTTTCTTTAAAGTGAGCAGAGGGGGCGTAGGGGTATAAAGAAAAGGAGAGAGAAGTGAGCCGTCATTTTTGAGGAGAAAGCAAGAAACCTCCCCTACCAACCAGGTGTCGGTTTCATACCCCGCTAGACTCACTTTCCTCCACCTTTCTTTTCTACTCTTGTCATTTGCCCTATACTGCTGGATGGTACAGTACAACAAGGAATGTGGAGAGATCAGACATCAAAAGTAGACTGTAATAAAACACGGAGTACAAAATGCTCTGCGGGCAAACAGTGTCCAAAGATGAATAGGTGACATCATTCATGAGGTGTGAGATCAAGCTGTAGTCAGCTATCGCCCTATAGAATAACATTGTAGAGTCATTCTTGCCTTGATCTCCAAATCCATATGTCATGTTATCTTGACTTCCATGTTCATCCTCATGTCTCATCCAGTCACATGCATTAATAACCAATAAAAAATGTGTGTGTATGGCTGGCTATCTGCTTTCACACGTAGTCACGTTTCATTCTAATGAACAGAAAGAATCTCCTTTGCTGCTTTCTGATCCTCGAAACGCCCTCATTTTGGAAGATTGAGATATGTAATCAGACATAAATATCTGTGATTTGGTAAAGTCATGATTAATTATGGGGATGCACCTACATTTTGGCAGTGTAAGCAATGTGCACAAAGACATGTTCTGTTGTTGTTGTTGGACATGATGTGTTGGGTGTTTATTAATCTATGTTTAGAATGGATCATGTTCTGTATGTTCAGGCCATTTTGTAGGTGTGTATAAAATCCAGAAGATAGATTATGAAACATGGTCTGTTTTAAACTGCAGATATTTCCTCTGTGGGACACTACAGCATAGAAATATGGTTTTCACCGGTCTGGCCACATTTCATTTTCAATTACACTATTCTCCTTAATCTGTTCAGAAACATAATCCATGTTCTTCATGAGTATCCCAAGGTTATGAGGGTTTTTTTGTCACTATTTCTAGTTCAGTGCTCAGAATCTTATGACCAGAGAAAATAGAGAGCAGTATATCATTAACTCTAAAGACTGGGGCAATAGCCCATGCAAGCAGACATTCAGCTGCTGTGGAGTGTGATGGGCCAAAAGCCTCAAGAGCAGAAATAATGGTATAATTATGTTCTGGCTTCTTGTGCAGGTCATTACTGTGGTAAAACTGGAATGCTGCAAAGTTTAGGAAATAATTTTGAATGGACACTGGAGTCTGAAAGTTGTTTTTAATTAATTTATCAAATTATAAAATGAAAAAGGTTATGCTAGCAGAGGGAAAATTGCTAAATTAATGTGTTCTGCTTGTTCATGTCTGTGCTCATTTTGACCATTTTCTACAAATACCCTCAAACTTATGGTTTAACGGAAGAGAAACAAGATCAAAATGAATAAATATGAAATGAAAAACATTTATAAAGTCCAAACCTTATTATGTTTATGTGCACCAACGAAGTACTCTTTAACTGAAAGTGAAAACCAACTTCATTGTATAATATATATATTAAGTGTTAACTCTTTTGATAAAGAACTATATGCATAATATTTTATTGTTGATGGATGTTTTTATTGGAAAGACTGTGTGTGTGCATGTCTATGAGAGAGTTATTTTTCACTATTTACTTTTGCTATCTTATATAATGTAAAGTTATTAGAATACTGGTGGCAGACAGGTAGACTTAAACAAACTTAAACTACTGCTTTAGTGTAATTTTGTCCAATTTAAAGCCAAAACATTTTTTTCTGAAATGTTCGTGATGGCACATGCCTGTGCTTCACCTCAAAATCTTTCATTTTTTTTATTCCCTTAATTTTATTATTATCTCATGAAACAGGCTTTTAACTCCTAATTAAGCCTGTGGAAAAACGTTTTGTTCACACAGTTGCATTTAAATATGAAACTATGAATGGTACTTTGTTGCTCACAAACTTGCTTATTCACAATTAGCAGGCTGCAGATTTTCCACAAGGGGGCGGCTGTTCAATAATTTCCAGACCAACTTTACACATGCTAACCTGTACCACTAAAAGGGTAATAGCGCTTGCAGTTATAATTATTATGCCTCCTGCAGCCAATGAGTATTACAGCTGTTTTTTCTGCTTAGGGCCCAACAAAGACATAATGGCCCTGCTGTACATTTAACGTCCTTGCCTGTGCTGGGCTGTGTATGTGTCTATATGGGTCTCACTCTTTTTAATTATTGGTACTTACCAAAGTCACTGGCGCAGTAATGCTCCATGATGTTGTCTGCTTTCAACTCGTTGTCACACGGAGGGCACACCTTCGACACTGAAGGGACAGAAAAATCATTTGTCATTAACAACTAGGCCTACCCTGAATCACATTTCATGGTATGAAATGGCATGGTACTATTGGGGCCAGATTAGGTAATATCTAACGGCCGAGTTGAGGTCATTGTTAGTCAAGTGCAGTCAGCAAAACCAAAGCCGTGTCAGTATGAAATCGTTTAGCCCTGAGCACTTTTGAGGCACTTATTTGCAGCCCCTCTCCTCTTGTCAGAGGCTATTTTCTGCAGCGCAAATATATAGTCCAGCAGGCTGACTGATGTTTGCCCTGGAATTACACTGGACAAAATGTTTTTATTCTATCCCTTGTATATTTTGGTGGTGCAGGCGTGGTCTGGGCTGTGCAGAAAGTTAAACGGTGGAGAAGGGGCAGCGGAACATGGTGAAAAGTGATTCAGTACACAGACACAGCCGGCACTTAGGCCACACAGCAGCCACACATTGTGAAACAGTGAGGGAAAACCAAAGCAACAAGTTCAGTTTATTTTTAAATCAAAACGTATGGTCAAGTCTGCTTTGCTCGAAAGCATGTTTAGCCTTACGAACTTTGATTTGGGACTTTGTGAATGTTGTTGTTGTGTTCCCACACGGTGGAGATACAACATGAGAGAGAAGTACAATCTCGCTTGTTTCCACACGTTTACACTTGTGTACAGAGCATAAAACTGACACAATATATCTGGAGATATGCTTTTTTTCCATGACATTTTGACTTACTCAAACTCTTTCTTACTTCTATCACCCATGCCACTTACAATCTGTTCTTTCTCAGACACACAAACACACACAGACATGCTTCATACTACCTTGCAATTTTCACTAAAGGCTCTTTAATATAAAACTTTATTATGACAATTACCACATAAACTCCATGTAATCCCAGAAGGGGTGGCTTGTAGCTGTACACATCTAATATTGGTCTATTCATCTACAAAACAGAGCCTTTGGCCAACCGAAAAAACAAGGTATGATATTAGATTGCGTAAGGGAAAGAAGGATGTGGTATAGAAATTATCCCCACACCACCTATATACATCTACAGGGCAGCGAAATATCATTAAAGAAAACTTGTCTGAAGGGAGAGCAGCGCTGACCTGCTGAATAAGGGAGCTTTTTTTTCAGGATGACTCCCTATAGGGGAGCTAAATTTTCTCTCACCACAATATCCAAAATATGTTCAGATCCCCCCCCCCCCAAACCTCTCTGTTCACTCTCTTTTCCTGTGTGTCTCACACTTACCAACACACACTCGTGCAAACACACACAGGATTATTCAAGCACAGTCCAGCTCAGGTCCTTGGGTTAAAAGTCAGAGTTTAAAGGTTATCACCCCTGCCCAAACCACAGTGTCTGGGGAGATAATGATTTGGGTCAAAGTTTAGCATGCTTCCCTGCTCGGGTCATGGGGACGTGAACCCCCCTAACCACCACTGAGCTTATGTATGCGCTCATATGTGTGTGTCGGAGGGAGTTGAACCATGTTCTCTTAGAGTAACTGCCAGTTTTTTCCCCCTCTGAGGGCTCCCATGCTTTCAGAGGCAGGAGACCTGTGAGGCCTACAGGGTCAGGCCTCTAATTGTCTGGTGCTGACATGAAGACTGGGACAAGAGCACGGAAACACACACGAAAACTCACACACAGATCAAGACACGCCAAAACTCTAGATTTGTCTGTTTTCAATGATTCCCTTGAAGCTGTTACGTCTTATATAGACTCCACGGTAATTCATTCTGGTTTCACAGGGGTGATATTTTAGCAGGAGGCCCTGTTGTGTTGATGCCAGAGCATGTGTCAGGAGAAAGCGGTCCCTCCATGAAACTTAGTTGAGCTTGGACCGAAAACCACCATTTGGATGCCGCTGAGAAATCAATTAAGCGACAACTGCCCTCATCACGGTCTGCTCTCTTTTGAGGGAATCACTGTGATGTTCTGATGGGAATCACTGCTGCGTGGCCTGGTGTGGTTATATTCCTGGACACATTTCTACTCAGCAAATATTTTGACATTAAGTCATTAATGCATTTTGCCATCATCTCAAAGCAGTTTAGGAATGTTTTACCATGCCATGTGATTAAATTGTGAGAAATATGTTCTTGCTGTGGTTGACTTTGGACTTGATTACCTCTTGTATGCAACTTTTTTTCATTTGCACGCTGAGTTATTAGAGAAAGTTTAATGTTCCTATTAACACTGAAAAATGTTATAACACTGTCTCTCTGTATCTTTTGTCGCTTGTCCCCCTCGCTTTCTTTTTCTCCTCTCTTTCACATAAGCTGGTTTTCCATCAAAGTATTTTTTTTTAGCAAATTAGAGAGGCTAATTGAAAACAGCGAAATGCAATTTGTTGCATTAGAAAAACTTCTTAAACTTTCTTGAGAACACATCTATGTTATTGATAAAGATGCAAACAATCATTTGTCAAATAATTAGTTAATTTTGGAACAGAAGGCCCCATAAAGAAGTGTCACTGAGCACTATGTGAAATGTTGCATCTAAAATATTTGTCCGCTGTGACCTCCAAAAACATTACAACACAATGATCATTGTCATGTGTTGTAATTAGTTGGTGCATTTTTTTATTTCAACAGCGTAAATTATGGTCATCACTAAGGGACTAAAAGAGCAAAAACGCCTCGCCCAATCACAATTGAGTCCTAAAAGACTCCATTTGTCATTAAATGACATTCAAGAAACCTTCTGATTCACTTCAAACATTCACACTGTAAATCACATTTTATGTTTTCAACATTTCACAAGTTTGCTTTCAATCAATTTTACAGATGGATGACCTCTTCATCACAGTATGTGCAAAAGTGACATGCTTCTGCTCACTTTCACTGTCTCTTTCTCTCACTCTCTCTCACACACACACACACACACACACACATATCTTCACACAAAAGATAACCAGATCTAACAATATCGTCATCCGATCCCCTGACGTGTCCTGTACCTCATCCCTTGCAGCCTGAGCATCACAGTGAGTTTTATGGGAAGAACGTTCCATTTAAAGTATGCTCGGGTCACTATCTCATGCCTCATTTGGGCCCTTTAAGTTACGATCAGAAACACTTATGACATAAACGGTATTGTGCCGGAGATGAAATGCAGCGTGTGATTTATGTCGGAGAGCCTAACATCTGTTTTAATGCGGCATGCAGACAGACATAGGAGGACTTAAACACGGGCCCACAGGCAGCACCCGGGGCCCCTAAAACACGCTTCTTGCATCTGTAGGAATCCTATACAGAAGAGAAAATATATTCTCAAAACTCAAAAGGCAGAGGCAGTCTTCCATGCACAGAGCGTTGGATCACATTTTCCCTTTCATATAACAGCCAGGGCCACATGAGTAGCGCCCATTGTGCTGCTGGGGACCTGACAGCGCTGCCTGTCTCCTTTTAGCATGGTTGTAACTTACACTGGCCCCATCAATGAGTACGGCGAGGACAGACAATATCTTTCACACCATGCAATTTCAACGACTTTCACTGGACAACATGCATATTGTCTTAATTGTCTATTTTCTGTGGAAATATGCAATTTGAGTTATAGTTTAGTTTTGCACCATGCACTTAAGCAGACAGTGCAGAATCCCACCTACGCTTATCATGTTGATTTGCTGATGCTGACAGTAGTTAAAGATAGCATCATTAAATCCATGAGGTGGAGTTGATGAGTGGCATTAACTGTGCTCTGCCTGACAGACTGAGCTCAGCTGGCCTTTTTCACTCCTGGGATGCCAGGGCCCTCTTTTGTCAGCAGTCTGCTTGTCTTCCCTGGTATAATATCTACAGACTTGTGTTTCACATAATCACACCCCATGGGCCTACACACAAACACACACACAGAGGCACAAATGCCAACATATGCACACACATGCCAAAAATCGTCCACACGCACAACCTGAGCTCAGGTGTTGGTGGTGTTTCGCTCAGTTTTGGCTATGACAGATAGGTGGAAAGTGAATCTAACTCTGTACTGTTAGTTTCCACAGGAGCCCTCGAACCGCACTATATCATGTAATTGCAGAATAGCTCAGATAGCAGCTGGGCCTCCCGGACAGGGAGAGCGGCAGGTAGAACAGCATTTAATTCTGATGATTGATCCATCTCCTCCAAGATTTACCTGGATTACCACAAACATCCTCATTCATGTCCTTTGACACAGAGGGTTCCCTGGAAACTCACTTCTAACAGTTCTTAGCTGAAGTTCCTTTTTATTATTTCTGGCTGTGTGTGTGTGTGTGTGTGTGTGTTTGTGTTTCAGAGCCAAAAGCTTGTCCTCAGGATGGCCTCATCGGCACATCTGAGAATTTCTGGTTCTTAACAAAATGTCAGTGACTGTGCCTTCAGGCTCCAAGTGATATGGGTTCACTCTCGGTTTCAAAAACACATGCACTCACGCAAAAATGTACATGCGCACGCAATTGTTCAACCAATTAATTGTTTAACCAATATTCTATTTTCGATGTATTCTTTAAAATTGTAATTCAACATATTTCGTCTTTTTTCTCATTGTATAAAATTGCTTAATAACCAAGATCCCTCTACATATTTGTACTGATCTCGCACCACTTTCTGTAATCTAGCCGCCTCTGATAAATATTGCATTAGATAGGATCAACAAACAGTTCCCTGTTTGAAGAGGTGACAGATTAAGTTTAAGCTGCCTACTTCTCGGGGAGCATGTAAAAGAATGACTTATGGCTCTGCAAAGCCAATATGTCACATAGTTGATACCAGTCCTACAAAAACAGAACAACCATTTTCCCTAATGGAATAAGTCAGCTCTGCATGAATTCACCAGAGAATCTACCAGCGATCTTTTCCCACTTTTTTTTTATCAGGGTATGCTGTGAACATTGATAAAAATCTAAGATATGTCACACAGCTTGTTATGACTGACAGGACTAAAATGATGGTTTGGCATTATTGGCTTTCATTTTTAGTGCTTTAGTAAATCAGTATAATATATCAAAGCACAGCTCAAGTTAAGGAAACACATTTACTATATATGTCAAATGATATATTAACATGCAGGAACATTTCAACCTAAATAGATAAGAAATGGCAAACGGTTAAAGCAAGAAGTGGAATAATAAACCTTTTTTTTTTCGAGTCCTTTTTTACAGCAGAGAAGCAGTCACTTTTTATGCTGCAGGAAGCAGCTTTTCTCCTTTTCTATGCAGTGTCTGCCTCTCTTTACTCTCCTGCTTCCCTCTCCTTTCACTCCTCTCCATTCGGCTCTCTCAGGGACAATCAGACTTTAGCCATTCCCATTGTCTGCCAGCCTCTCTTGTCCCGTCATGTCGACTAATTAGTGGGAGCTCAGTAATTGGCCCTCTAGCTAATTGGGCTGCTGGCTGCCAGACCCAACAAAGGCCTTGCAGGCTGGGACACAGTGGGGACTGTCCTCCTCCAATGTCTAAAGACTCTCATAAACTCCCTCTCTCGCCCTCTCAGCATTGACTGCTTTTGTGAAACGGCTGCTTAAGTAGCCGCGGTGCATACATGCATACACACACACGCACACACACACACACCTATTTTTCTCTGTTTAGTTCCCACTGACCCTCTCACAGCTCACTATTGGCCCATCTGTCCGTCCTCTTACTCACTGCCTGCGAAAGATTATATATTTTCCATTTTTTGTGAATCAAATCTCTCTCAGAAACCCCAGTGTAGTATTTTTTCTTAGTATTTCATCAATCTTGGTTTTATTTGTTCATTTATTGAAACTCTGCAGACCAGCTTGTGAGAGCTTGAAATCAGACATTCTCCATTCACTCAGTTGTTAGACTGATTGATTAGCTGTTGATGGATGTCTGCCTATAAAGGTGTGTGTGTGTGTAAATTCATGTGGGTGTGTGTCACCTTTTCAGTTAAGATGTATTTAACATCACAGTCCATTAATCTTAACTCAGTGAGCGATCTGGCAGCCGGAGTCTCTCAGTCTCCTGTCTGTCTCTCTCAGTTTGTCTCTGTCCCTCCCTGAGGCATATGTAGATGGCACAGAGCCGCCCTGAACTGTCCACTTACTCAAGAGCTTTCCCCTGTAGCCTCTTCCAGCTCCTGTCTCTCTCACTGACCTCCTCTGGATAGTTTCTCAATTAAACTTTCATCTGTCATCATTGCAGTGGGGGGAAACCATATGTACCTCAAAGCCATTTTAAGGCTCTCACTGTTACTGAGTCATAGTCAAGTCATAATATAGCAATAATTTCATCTTTTTTTAATCACAATTATTATTATATTTTTTAACCAATGTATACATTTAAATACTTGCTAATATGTATATTGGTATTTCTTACTAAAATGCATGTGTTATACCTCATCATTAAAAACTTATTAAAAAAAATATTTATAATAATATAACATAAACCATGTTTTGGACAGACTATTCAAGATCAGTACAGCAAACTACAGCATGTTTTTTATGCTGGTAAATCTTTAAAGTTCTATTTATAGATTTTTTCAACTTAAATTCATTGTAATGTAGTTACTGAGCTTGTCACATGACATGTTTTTTTTTAAGAGGACATTGAAATTAGTTTGTGCAAAATGTCACGTTAACACATTGTCAAAAACACAATTTACCTGCTCTAAAAGCCATGATTTAAACTTTAAACCAGTGACTTCTTTAGGAGCCATACTAAAATGTAATTATTTACGCTATTGTAGACTTTTAACTTGTATGTGTGTGTAGATGGTTTAATGAGGGTGTGCATTGGACTGGGTGTATGGGCACATAGCTGCCTTACCTGGTGGCTGGGTCGCGTGATTCCCAGTAAATTGCATGGGGATGCAGAGGTCGTTATCAATGGGAAACTTATCACAGGTCAGCATCTCTGGCCAGGGGAACCCGTAAGTCTCCATCACCGGAGCACAGCTGTCCCTCACGGCCTCACACAGCGAGCGGCAGGGATAGATGGGCCGGTCCAGGCATACCGGTGCAAACAGCGAGCACAGGAAAACCTGGGTATCAGCATGGCACCGTTTGGCCAGGAGGGGTACCCAGCTGCCCGCCTGCTGCTTGACTTCAGGCATGGTCTCGTGGTCCAGGAGGTTGGGCAGCCTCATCTTCTTGTAGCCCACATTGTGGCACAGGCGCAGGTCAGCTGGTATGTCCACACATTGGGGCTGCTTGGTGTAGAAGCGGCCATTGTGGAAGTTGTCCGACTGCCAGCTGTAGTAGTCGTACTCATCTGCGGCTGAGACGGTGAGGAGGAGGAGGAGGAGGGAGAAGAGCAACAGGCCCAGTGCCAAGCTGAAGGAGCCCTGGGTTAATGCCCACCTGGGGCTCTTTTGTCCGTGTGCCATGCCTCTCGAACCAACAATTCAAGAAGGTTGTATCCAAAGTCTCCAAAGTAACTCAGTGAAGACAAAATGCAGTGAGAAGAGAGGAACAAGTGGGGCAGGCGTACAAGCTGTAATCCCTTTTTTTGTCCTGAGTATGGACGCGGTGGATTGAAAACAAAAGTGTTTAATTCCCTTCTTCCCTGGAGAGTCAGCCCTCTAAGCCTCCCTGAACCACCTCTCTGTGTGTGTGTATATGTGTGCCTCAGGTAGTGGAGTGGGGAGGCAGCAGTCAAGGAAGGGCGAGCACACAAGTGGCACTGCTTATTTTCTAACTTTCCCTGTTCACAGTTTCTCACTCTTCTTCCCTCTCTTAAAACTGTCTCCAGCCCTCCCCTGCTCTCAGTCTATCAGTCTGTAGCTGTAATGAGGAGTACCTTAGGTTTTAAGAGCTAGTGGTAGCTGCTCTCTGTGGCTGCCTGCCCCCTAGCAGGCTCCCAGACCACTCACCTTCCTACTGGCCTCCCCTGCACTCACTCAAAACACCCACAGCCAATCACAACTCTGGGGGAGGCTCCCACTGGCCTTCAGGACACTCCCCTTACCCTTTATCCTCGACAAAACCCCTCCTCTACAACAAGTTAACATGAGAGAGAGAACAAACTATGACAAGTTTCCCCAGCTGCATTTTTTTATTCATCTCTAATATGCACAAGATTCTTTGGTCAGAAACACACCCACAATCACAGACATTATTTACCTCTTAGTCATGCTGTTTTTTGTCATACATTTACAAACTTTCTACCCCTCTTAGATTTGCTCAATAAGCTCCAGGCACATTGCTCCACATGTAACAAATGATGTCTGCTTTCCATTCAAGCCTGCTCACTTCATTAGCTCAAAACAGTCTGGTGTAACAGGCTTCTGCTGGCATCAACAGTGAGAAAAATTACTCACACACACATGCACAAGCACAAATGTAAATGCAAGACATTCCGGAGAATTAAGTGCATGAAGTGGGTGGGAAAGAGCTGCAAAGTGTGGGTTGTGCAGCTACAGGTGGCTAGGTGGTTTACCCGCGCTATGGGAGTTATGCTAATGTGTATGTTGGCTGTGAATAGAGGTACGCTGCCCCTCTGTCTCTTCCTATCAGTGCCACTGACACAGTGAGAGCCTTCGCCTTGGCAGCAAATTCACTAGAAGGGTCACATTCAGATTCAAAGGGCTGTAGCATTGTGAGCAGGATGTGGGATCACATGGAGGGTGTTCTTGCATCTTGCATTTGATCTATGTCACGCATTAATGCTTTCCCTCATGTGAATGGGCTGTGAATGTAGGTTCACACAAATGATAGTAAAGTGTTTGTTTGCTGGTGCAAGCTGACATTTTATTATGATATAGCAGGATTGCCAGGAGACTGCTGACAATAAGATGCAGCAAAAAGACATGTGATTTGGGATTATTATTATTATTATCTGTATGTGGCAGTACAAACAAGGAGAAAAGGAAAGTGTGTGTGTGTGTGTTTTGCAAACAGTTGGAGGTGTACTTGGATGAGAATCAGAGACAGTGTTGTTCTTTGCCTGTAGCATAGAAGAAAACATTCCAGAAACAGCAGTCAGTCCATAAAATTTAATTCAATAAGATGAAATCAAATAGATAGAAATGTGGTTAAATATCAAGCGATCAGACGCATCAGTAAAACCCTCAAGTCCACATTATCCAAGCAGTGCAAGCACCCATATAGTTTTATTGTATCTTGACCACACTTTCGCTGTTTTCCAAAGCCAGAGGACTGTGAATAAGATTACTGCACCATCTAATCATTTTTTACTTGAGAATGGAGTTGAACATGTTTCAACCTTATCTTCCTGAGCTACAGTTCAAATCCCCATTGACTTATTGGTGTGCTCAGACACTGCGGAGTAATTTTTTCTGGGAATCGAAATGTTGCCAGCAGAACAAGCAAGCTCAGTCTTTTCTTGGAGCAGTTTTCATAACCTGCAATGTAGAAAGATGAGATGGCAGGGAGCTGAAGTCACCCATAAAATGTCGTCCTCATTACTAAAAGCATTGTTGAGTTGATATAAAGCGCTGTTTTGGTTTGATACGTTTGCAGCCAAGGCTAATTAACCATATTTCCTCACCTCTTCTCTTCCGTCACTCTGCTCCTGCTTTCATTCTCCAAAGTGTTCTGTTAGTGACAGATCGAAATAGCTCTGCTAACGTTTGCACCACAGCTAATCAATATCACTCACAGCTAATAACCTGTGGACCTTACTCTTTCATGAAGGGGTGGTGCGATTGTCTTGTGCACACCTCACTATCTCTGTGACATATCTTGTATACACATTAGTGAAGTGGTGACCCATTTTAAGACGGCTAGCGTTTCCTCTTGATACAGGCACAGTGTACTGCCTTCAAGTCGGTAACAAAAGTGTCTTTCATGGTAATCAATCAACAATGGTTGTCTCCTCTTGTTCTCCTTCCCCTAACTGGCCCCTGTGGCCACCGGCCAATCAATTCCACTCTTCAGTTTCCAGCCCTCTGATTGGACGAGGGCTATAAGATTAGGTCCAGCCTGTATTGTTGGGCCTAAAGGTTTATCATGGTTTGAAAAGAGTGTCTCAGCATTTCTATGAATGAGTGAGTGTGTATATGTGTGTGTGTGTGTGTGTGTGTGTGTGTGTGTGTGTGCTTGGAGAAGGTGGTGGTGGGTATGTGTGGATGTGTGTGTGTAAGGGAGATTCCAAAGGGGAAAGGCTGGGGTGGGTAAGGTGGCCAGCCGCCCATATATGCCCTCTAAGCAGAGTTTGAATTTCAAACCACACAAGAAGATGGAGGAGATGATGTGAAAGACAACAGCCACATCAGCATGTTGCATGTCTTACTGTGACTGAACCCGAACACAAACTGCAGAAAGTACAGAAAAATGTCTTCTATGTACCTCATTGTACCAGTATACATATGACCTACTGCATATTCTTAGCAGCTCAGTAATCTTATACTTTAATTTTACTCAAGTCAGAGTAGATAAAAGTTGAACAGTTTAGTTAAATGCTTCTTAGATATAGTACAGTATACTGTAGTACAGCTTGTTTTTCAAAAATAAATTGTATTCATTGCAGTAAGCAGAATGTAGACATATTCAAAACTCAAGACGAGGCATCTATGCAAAGCTATGTAACTACAGTGTACAACAAGAGGCTGTACAGAGGCTTTATCCATGCAGTAACAGGTTTTCGCCAAGAATAATGGCCCACCTCCTCACCACACACACACATACACCTCCCAGCCTCGCAATGCAACAATAGGGATTAGTTTGCAGAACTGTCAAAACATGTGTGAAACACACAGGCCAGTGTCTCCCAGAAATGGGTTTTCTTTCTCTCTCTCTCTCAAGCTCACACACAAACACACAGACACACTGTAGACTGAGACTGTAACTGCAAACTGTGGTTGAGTCATAACCACGTAAGAAGCCACTGCAATAATACCACAGGAGGAATCAGTTGAAAATATTAATTAGTCTGATCATTTTTCAGGCTGCAAAAGCAATGGTTTTATAATTACTGAAGTGCAGTAAGTACAACTCAGTTTTTATCTGTCTTGACAGCTCAATGTGAAGATTTTACAGTACTTGTTTTACTTGCACTTGTTTACTGACTCTATTAGACGATCATCAATGAATACAAGGATGAATACAAGGTGAGAAACACCTAAAGTGGCTTCCACTGTTTGATTCTTCCCTTTCAAGCGATTGAAAATATTGAAAATTGCTTTGACCCCTCAAAGTGAGCATTCCGTAGAAACAGAAGCAAATGCTTACTGTCGAAACAGTTTGGTTTCATTAATAGTTTTAGTTTTCTAAATGAGCTGTATAATCTGTAAAACCTATGATCTGAAATTTAGCATGGAATCCATGGGCAATTAAGGTTTGTTGGGTAATCTGCCCCCCTTAACCTGCTTGTTTGCAAACAATTTTAGCAGGGGTCAGTCAGTCCACAGACCATAGATCCATAATCCTACACAGGCAGGCACACAAATAACCAAACAAAAATCAGCAGAGAGCATTAGTTCTCCAAACGTATCACAGACTTGCACAAGAACTGGCAGCTTGAGTGACACCAGGAAATATCAGGCTTATACAATGTGACTGATTCTTGCCTCAGTTCAGCTTGTCCACTGAGCCTACGACTTCATCAAGGGGGGACTATTGCACGTAGTTGCTGAAATGGGATGAATTATGTCGGAAGACTTTAGCACCACACAGTCACATAGTGGTAAACCTGTAGATGCCTGTCACACCAGGCAACGGTGAAGAGATATGCTGAGTGTTTGCTTTCTCCTGTCTTTGGCCCTCTTATGCACAAATACACCGTCACCCCAAGTATTTTTTGCTTTGTTATTTTGCTGTTTTTCTCTGTCTGGCTGCTTTCATCTTCACTCCTGCTTCTGTCTCTGTTGTTCTTGTACCAGTGTCCGATGCTTCTCCTTTAGACATCAGGGCTAACACACGGGGTCAGAAGGTACATTCAGTCACACAATTAGACAATGTGACCATTTCTCTACTCTCTGCCTGCCCCCCACACACAATCAGGCACTGACACATACACACACACCTTCCTTCACTGTCAACTTAAACCCTTACAACTGGCTTCAGCTTCCCCCAATCAGAGTCTTTGTAAAGGCGCTTTGACCAGATCACCGTCATGGAACCCAATGTAACGAGACAGAGAGGAGAAAGGGATACCTAAACTGGGGCGGAGGGCTTTTTTGTTAAGTGTGTGTGTATGTGTGTGGCTAGTCAGCCACAGCCATCTAGTCAGCTTCCAGTAAAAACCTTTGAGTGATGGGAGACCTTCTCTGAGTCTTGTGACACACATATGCATGCTCTTATAAACACAAGCAGCAGCACACCTCCAACAGACTGTTATTGTTACGGGGCCAGAGATGATGGCTCTCGTCAGCATTTTGGGTAAAACTTCCTACCATGGTGCTAGAATTCACACAATAGGTACATGTGTGTAAGCATGAGCATGCTTGCATATCCAGTTCAATATTCCGAGATGGAAGAAATGTGTTACCTCCAACTGGGGTATGTTAGCGTCCGCTTCAGTCTTGTCAGTCTGTTCATTTCAAGCAGCATATGTCGAGTGTTTGATCCTAGGATCTTGATGTTCATCCATGCGTGTGGACGGATGCATGTAAGCACTACTTCAGCTAGTATAACAAGAAATGAGATGGGAGAGAAGAGCAAAAGAGAAGGTGTTAAAGGCCAAAAAAACAATGGCCACAAGAGTATATTCCCTGAAGAAAATAATATTTCACTGATATCTTGACTGATCTCACTAACTTCATTTAAGGCTGGACAAAGATAAGAGTAACCTTTCACCCGTGACAATTTTACCACTCGATCTGTATATTTTTAAGAAAATGGGATGGAATCAGTTCAAAGTGGAGATTTGATTAGTTTCGAAGATTCAACACAGGTTCAGTGAGTGCCAGGCAGCGAAACCTCAATGTACTATAATGGAGATTTTTCGGAGGGGAGTTAAATGCTCAAACAAACCACAGGTCAGGCTGAGCCCCAGCAATTCCAGCTACATTCACATAATTGGATATGTAGAATAAATAAATGTGAGGCTTTTTTGAAACGCTGATTTATTTAAATAGAGGATGTCGACTGTTTTGAAGCTCACCAGGTTCCTCTTTGACCCCATCCATTTAACTCACAGCCTGTATGTGAGCTACTGTATAGCTGAATGTTTTAGTACAGCTCTTAGAGTGAGTCTTCGGTGTTGTTCCAAGTGTTACTGTTCATAATGTGAAACCCAGTGTGTGTGAGTTGTGTGTTTAGGCCGTTACTGCAAGATCTGCTGTGATTTATGAGCTGCAGACCTCATTGTTAAACACTTTCCTGTCATTTGATCTGTTTGCTGCTTGTGTGTATGCGTGTTTAGCAATCCATCTGCTTGTCTTTCAACATGTAATCCCAAATATGTCGGCGAGGACAGTGAGAACCCATTTTTCCTCTTCACACTATCTCTTCATCTTTTTGTTTGTGTGTGTGTGCGTGTCTGTGTGTGTGTGTGTGTGCGTGTCTACATGCCCTCTCCACTCGTCTCTGTAATGGCCGGGGTCATCAGTTAAGGATCAAACCTCACCTCTGTTGAGAAATAGAGAGATAGGAGTTTCAACAAACAGGGAAGGATTTTCCCATATCTCAGTGAAAGATCGCATGATAACATTTTTGGCTGATGGGAGAAAAGGTCTTGGCAACAGACATTATTTAAAAACTTTTAGAAAGGTCTCCCACTCACAGCTAGAACAAATGAGAGACACCATCAAGATGCATCTGATACAATTAAGCTGATGACTGAAATGAGTTTCATGTGGTTTAACAAAGTTGGCTCAAATAAGATTTAAGCATCACTTAAACAAAATACTTATTGTAATGGATGATTGTAGATCATCTTGGAAATTAACTGATACATTATCCAGGCCAGTGACATTGTGTAACTGCATATTTATACTTTCCTCCTGCACTGTTTTATGAGTAGTTTTTTATTTAAATTGTAAGTCATCTGTAGAGCAGCCCTCACAAGGTTATTTTCACAACCTTCCACATTTATCAAAATGAATAATTCTGACACAAAGTTAAAAAACAAGAGAGTTAGGGCTCTCTTTACAGTGCCATTGCAATAAAAATATTGGATGTTCTCCAGTAATCAATTTTATGGAGAAAGTGACAGCACTCAGGGTTATTCTAGTTCAAGATGAAAATTAAGTGAAACTCCATTAGATGGATAGTCTCCAACTAATTTCAGCCATCCAGTTTTTTCTGAACACCAAGTTTATTTTTTCTTTACATATAACTTACTGAAATATTTGACAACACTTTATTATAATCCCCCCTTATTAAGCATTCTTGAGCAGTATACAAAAAAAATAATAAACTATATTTAATCAAATTAATTTGCATTCAAACTCATAAGCAACAAGCGAGGTGTCCTCAAAAATTGGAAATGCAACACTCCCAAATAAAGTTAAAAGTGTTTATTAATGTCTTTGTTAATATAACTATGAAGTGTTTATAACTGGTGTATCAACAATTAAGGAATTTTTCATGACACATTCAAGCTATAATATAGTTATAATTGTATAGTCATGTCTTAAGAATTCTTTAAATACATTTAGAAACAGTTACTAAGCTTTTAATATTACAGAAATCTAATTTGTGAATAGTAAAACTAATATTATTTATACCCAGTGGGCCACCTAGACTGGGATTAATCCATTACTAATGTTCTTCCATAGCAACTACTGTATATTTTAGCTGTCCTTGAGCAAAGCACATAATTGGAGCCATTAGAGGCCAACAGCAGTGGATGACTGGGAGGTACAAGTGAATTGTGCATAACTGAAAGAATGTGACATATTGCATAAGACCATGTGTCCAGAACAAACCCTGCCCAGATAAATGAAGGTAAGAACAAACTAGTTAATTGTTAAGTACAATGGTGCTTTTCACTAATCCAGTGGGCAGACATGCTACTGTACTGTGTTAATGGAAGAACAGCAGTCTCACATTGGCAGCCGAGCCACTGTTCCAAACCACTTCATCTGTCCTCTTCCAGTCTGGTTACCATACACCTATGCTAGTTTTGGACAACATAAACTTTGGAATAGGAAAAGCATAATTCTCTCCTCTCTCTCTCTCTCTTTCGCTCTTACTCACTGTGTCTCTGTGTCTCTCTCTCTCATGCACGTTACCCCACACATACCAATTTGCACAGATGAAAAATGTCAAGGGCAGACCACCTGGCTATTCCATGCCTGGTCAGAGGAAAATCTTCCCGTCTTCATCAATGAGGTGCAGTGTGCATAGCGTGCTCTGTCCCACTCACATATCACAGCCATTAGACAGGCATGTGTTGGGCCGACTCCAGGGCAGTGCCTGCTGCTCTTCTCATTGAAGTCCTATTCAAGGTAATCTACACCAACCCAACCAATTTCACAGGTGCAAAAATGTGTAACAAGGAGAACTTGAAACATTATTGCACTGTTCAGATGATCCTTGGGTGAATTCAGCAGCGCGGAAAGGTCTATTTTACAAGCCCAAAAGCTGTTGTGTCGAGTATCCTAAAGCAATAAAGTACATAAGTGGTTCTTTAACTTTTCTACTCAATGACCCTGCATCCAGCCTCATTCAAACATACTTCTGTCATATAGGTATCGACAGGAAACAGTATTTTAACAGAGAAGCAAAACAGAAACAGAGGGCTATTTATTATAATCCCATCCAATAACATTGTATTACTTGATTGATGATTTGAAATTAATTCCGTTTTAGTCTTTCTGGTCCCCTAGAATGACATGAAATGTCTTCACTACACAATGAACAAAAGGCACATGAAGAAAGAAAGCACAATCGTAACAAAATTGTTGTAGTGATGTAGGTGAGTGAGCAGATGCACCTGACAACCTTATTTAGATGTAGTTTTGTTATTTTACAATGACCAAAACCTTTCCCTAGCCATAACCACATTGCTATTATAAAAATATAGATTGTAGCAGCTTGAAGTTAACATTTTGGCAACAACAACAATGTATCAAATGAAATAATGTGACAATCTGAAAGGTGTCACAGATAATGATGAACCTACAGAGATTTATCACCTGAATCTGCAGCTCCCCTCGTCTTAACCAAGCTTTATACTGAGTTTCATCTCATTGTTTAACTCTCAGGCCCACAACACTACTGTATGGGTTTCACTCTTACCACTCTAATAGCAGTATGTTCGGCCGCAGCAGGCAGCTGTTTTCAGTTAAAAAGCTCTAAAAACCCACTGTACACTACCTGCTCAGCACAACAGCAGACAGACACAGCAAGCGAATAGCTGGTGAACATAGTGGAGCATTTAGCAGCTAAAATTGTTGCTCCGTAATTGCTGGATGTGTAAATAAGAAACCTTTTGCTAACAAGTTTGCCATATCAACATAAAAGGTGGTTATATGTCAGTGTTGTGGTCACACTTGTTTCCGCTGCCCCCAAGTGGGCAAAAACATAATCTGTTTTTGCAGGTTTAAACCTTCATCTAAAGGTTTGCTGTCAACAAAATTGCCTAAACTTAAACATAAGGAAAACAAAAATGTTTTTCTGTGCCAGAAATAAGCATTATGTAACCTTCCTTTCCAGTTTGTGCTATTGTCACACAATATAATTTCAATTGAAGGAACTGCCCATGATTT
The DNA here is from genome assembly GCA_011952105.1 of Coreoperca whiteheadi. Taxonomy (NCBI): domain Eukaryota; kingdom Metazoa; phylum Chordata; class Actinopteri; order Centrarchiformes; family Sinipercidae; genus Coreoperca; species Coreoperca whiteheadi. The sequence goes on from CM022471.1 coordinate 14,287,636, forward strand.
GTCTTTAAAAGGTATATTAATCTACATTTCACATTCAAATTCATTCCAGTAAATTTGATAAGATCTCGACTGTTATTATGCCAGCTGATCAGTGGTCTGTCTCTTTCAAGTCATGGCCCAGTTTAGAAATTGTTGCTATGAAAAACTTTCAGAAAATATATGCATTCAAATGTTTATTTATTTATATTTTGTATATGTAAGTAACAACGATCTAATACAATATTATGTCCTGTGACTCATACTGCTCTCTTTCAGGGCACAATTGCCTTTTTTGTGGGCAGACACAGACACACTAACATTTTCCTTTCCCCCACTCATTTTGATCTACAACATGGGTGATCTGAATATGTAAGGAACACAAAGAATAACCACCTAAAATGCAATGAAAACAATTTAGCTTGGCAAGAAAGTGTGTGTTTTTGCATGTGTTTAAGCATAAAAATGTTTCTGTGTGCATGTACTGTATGTGCGTTGATTTAACGTGACCCAGATGACGCATACTGTATGATGTTCTATCCCTGTGCCTACAGTCACATAAGTCACCACAGTGTGTCCATACAGAGTTTGTAGATGTAGAGAAAGAGCTGCAGGCTCTAATGTGCCAGAAGTCCTGGTTGTAAACAGACCTGTCTCAGCGAGGTGTGAAAACAACCTGAGCAGCTGTGGTTCCCTCTACAGTAGAAACAGACTCTCCTAAGAGCCAAGGATCATATAATATAAGCTGTTTTTGGATGGAATTACAATATTGCTTCTATTGTGGCACTGTTGGCATTTCCCAGACAAAAGTTTAAGAACTTCTCTCCATCTCTCTCTGTCTCTCTGTACCGTGTCATTTTAGATTAGCAGTCTAAACTCGGTACTTACTGTAATTAATCTAAATCCATCCAGATGGGGAATGGTTTCAGTTTCATCTACTACAAGGAAGAGCTATTAGAGGCTGTATCCTTTGGGTCTTTTCTATCATTCTTTCTTTCTCTTTGGTGACAGTACAAGTGTCCTTCTCGTGACAGCAGATTTGAGGACAGTCTCTGAGTCACAAGACAGCTGTGCTCCTCCCTTCATTTATTCAGGTCCATTCGGTGCTGACAGATACTCTTTCTGTCCCTCTGTATATCATTTTCTTTTGGCAGGTGCTGAAAAGCACTCTTGATCTTTCTCTTCACCTTCATCCCTGAGCCCATTGTCTCTGTCTCCATGTTTGTTTCCTGGGTCACTGTTTTGATTATTGTTGCAGTCTGGTTACACTTTGTGCCATTTGACAGTTATAATTTCAGAAAAACAGACTCCTCCCTTCCTGTACCCGACTGCTGTCATCCTGTATGTATGGCTTTTTTATAGCGCTAATTTTTTCCATTGGATACGGTATATTATACATTAGCCATGGTACTGTGGAGCTATGAACACACAGTAAGCACTTTGTCCAGTCTTTTCAAAATTTCTAATGTTCAGAACCAAATATACCCATCAATAAATTATGGCTAAGATTGCTCCACCTGGAAATAAACCAGATATACATTTGAATATGGGTTCAGTTATTCTTGCTTGTTTTGCAGTTTCACAAACTCAAAAAGACAATTTAATTCTAACAGCTGTCTGGAAAACGTTATCGATTAGATAGATCATCGCTGCTGGACACGGATTATTTCACTGCAGACCTTTTTTAAAGGGGAGCCTTGGCCTGAATGTGAACCCCTGCACAGCTACAGAACCACATTCAATAACCTCTTTTCAAATTCCGCAAGATCCTAGACAAATTTATTAAGGTGTCTGTATGCGTCTGTGCTTCCAGATGAAATGGTCTCAGCATTGGCTCCAACAGTCCAACCATCCCACAGTTTCTATATGCATTATCCTACTTCTCCTGTCCATAAAATGGAAGCCAGCTTTTCTAACATGTGGACACTGATGCTGTGCTGCCAAAACATTATTGCACAAATCTGTCTCCTCCTCACTATTGTTGCCTTCCTTTCTTCTCTCACCCTCTCACTCCCACTGTGGTCTCACCTTTCTTTCCCTTCCTTTGCTCCCTGAAAATGTCAGAGATTTCTGCTGATGGCTGACGAGTGCGCTAATTTGTCTCCATCACTGTTGTGGAGGTGATGGGACATTTGGAGGACAGTTAGAGATCGTGTTCCTTTGAGTGAGAGAACAGGAGAAGGTGTAATTTCCTGAGTCTAAGACCCAGGTGGGCTTTAAAAATAATCTGGGCTCACTCAGTTTGGAAAATGACTGGTTGATTAAAGGTACCTGAGCCAAGACATTTTGTGATCTGTTCTGGGGCCACCCTGTGTAGCTCGGTGGGCAGACCATGGCGCTAAGATGGCCAGGTTTATGGATCATCATAATAAAACAACATAAATATAGCATACTAAGACTATTAAAATACATTTTCAGAAGTGGGGAGTGGCAGGACATCGTTTAATTAGACGTAGCGAGGCTCTGGAATGGATGATCATATACATGTACAGCTACACACACAGGTGCACACTCACACACACACACTCTGCTTTAATTAGCAGCATTTCTGCATTTGGCCCTTCCCTGTCACGCCCCGGTCAGAGCTCAGCACACGGCAGGAAAGCTGTCTGAGAGAGGAAAGCACAAAGCACTTCAAAGCAACAGAAGACTGGCAAAGACAGCAAGATGGCTGGGGAGATAGAGAGGGAGAGGCAGCACATGAAGGGAAACAAGGGAAGAAGAATATCTCTCTAAATCACACTCCAGGGAGAGAAAGCAGGGGAGACAGTCAGAAGAGGAGACAGAAGAAGAAAGGAAAACTGAATGAACTGCATGCTGAAGATATTATCTTCTGTCTTTCACTTTTTCATTCTTTCTCTCTCTATCACCACATCATTCTTTGGATGCTCTGTGAGAACTGATGTTCATATGATTAGGGGAAGCTTTCTGGTAAATTATTCTTGTGTCTATAGAGATTTTATGATAAAAAATGACAGAAATTACCACAAATCTTTCACACTCACACGCTCACACACTTCAGCCTCTCTGATTAGGCTTGAATAAAGTAGCCAGCAGTTCTGGGAAGTAGTGGGCAGGCTTCTGCTATGTGTGTCAGCTTCCAAGTACCTGTGATAATACAAACCCTGTGTGTATGTGAGTCTTTGTGGGTATTCATGTGTTCATTATTGTGTGTCTGTGTGCATTTGTGCTCACAAGCTTGTGTGTGTGCATGTAATGAGACATTCACTTCCCAACAGAGAGTGCAGCTAGTGTTCATTATTTCATTTTTAAAAGCCTGCAAGTTGTCGGCAGTTGCTGTTATTGTGCTCGCCATCTTCCGTTCATATGTTGTGTTTTTTCCCCTGCCTTCTTAGATGAGACTTGAATAAGTCTTAATCTGTTGTGTCATCCATCACTTTTTCTGACTTATTTGCTTCCTCAGTAGTGGCTCTCCGCACAGGTGTACAACAGAACAAAAGTCAAAATCTACCATCCCAGGTTCCTTTCAGAATAAGTTTGATAACACAAATGTGCTGACATGTCAAACAAAGTATCCAATAACCTTGGCTCACATGCTCTGGCGTTTCCCCCAGAACTGAGGCACTGTTTCCCTTTAATTGTTCAAAATGTATGCTTTGAAACATTCATTAAAACATTAATTGTGGCATTGAAACAAAATATGGCTTTTTATTAAAAACAGGCAAAACAATCATGCTGGACATATTAAGTTCCTTCTGCATTTCTGCCCAGATGATAGAATAATATGAGCCCTTCTGTTCTTTCCGTTATTAGTCTCAAGTCCTGCTCTTTTTATGTTGCTCATTTCCCAAACGCTGATGCATGGAAAAAGAATTAAAGATATTGTGTATCAGATAATCAATCACTGATTAAGTTTCCCTTTATCTGAACAATGTTTTTTAAAAAACACCCAAACCACAGCTATAAATATTAGTTTTGCTTAAAGGAAAAGGGATAAACTTGCATTTATTGTATCCTCTTGTCCTCTTTTGCCAACTTTTGTTGATTTTCATTACTCTGCCTTTATCTGTGGATGTCCACTAGAGGGGGCAGTGGACCCAGGTGATCTTTGACCTCTGGCTGACCTGTCCTGCTTGGAGGACCCTGGATCTGAGGGGCTGCTCTTTCTAACAATGCACAATTACCTTGATACCTCCGTAATAGTGGAAGGGATTTACTTAAAACTGCCAGAATTGAAGTATCACTCCTGGAGATTTTATGAAGCGAACAGACCTTGACTGGTCTTGCGTGTGTTTTTGTGTGTATTTGCGCTGTATATAAGCAGACTAAGTCATACCTGCTCCCTCTAAATGATGAGGAAATGAGTGCTGCTGATGGAGAGTTGGAAGACTGGCCCTCAGGTCTCTGCCATCTGCTCTGCCATCTGAAGGCAGGAAACTGGCTGGCTTCATCTTGCCTTCTACTATTGACTCCACCAGCCTGCTCTGTACTTCAGCCACAGCAAGAAATAAGCTTCCCAACAGCCTGAAATTCTGCTCTTACTGTGTGCTACAACAAGGCACACTTGGCATACAGCCTGAACCCTCCCTTTCATTTATGATTACAGTCATTTTCATATGGTAAGAGTGATTTAATGCAGGAGACGTGCATTAGTCTATTTCTATGGCACCTGATTATTGCATTTATGAGGCTCATTTTGTGAAAGTTAAGGAACATTACCGTGACAGGAATAAAAAGTGTCTTCTGGTCAACCAGCTGTACACCTGGTGTTTCTTGTTGCATGCATGCCACAACTTCTCACTAGCAGATCAGCACGGACCTGCTCTCAGTCCTCATTTGGAAAGAGCTGGATCCTTCCATCCTGTAAACAAACAGATAACTGGCAAGCTACTTCACTGGATGTTTGATGAAATAAGTGCATTTTAATCTGTGCAGAGACTTGGCCGCGAAAAGCAGATCTGCAGCCAAATAGCACATCAAAACTTTCAGGGGGGATTTTTTTTTTCTTCTGTCTTTTTCTTTTCTTTCCCCTGACAGGCTCATTTTTCTTCTCTCAGTAGGATGGCTGCTGCTGGTGGTATCATTACACTCCACTACATTACAGAGCACTCTATCATGGGGCTCGATCCAAAAGCTTTCACGCTTGTTGCTGTCAGTATCACTGACAGGGCTTTACTGTGCAAAGTCCTGAAAGCTCATAAATTCTGTATGTCTAACAAGTCAACCTTTTGTGTCTGGTATATCACTGAGTGCTGCCAATATTTTCAGAGCAACATACCAGGACAGGAGCTACATGTACACAAAATGCTTAAAAGCCATTACTGTTATCAACTGAGTGAGAATTCTTTAATTTCAGTTTTTGTGTCCTCTGCTCACCCCAGCATTCATTCAAGATGAAGTGGACATGGGAGTACTCAATACTCTTAAAATTACCTATTATGTAAGAAGAACCGAGTCTTCTCTCTTTCTCTCCCTCTCTCCTCCATCTCTCCTTCCTGGCAGTGAAGACTAATGCAGCGTCATCTGCCTCCTGGCAGGACCCTCTCTCCTCATTATTGGAACAAGGCCCTTTTTTTCCTGTCATGTTTTCACTTCACTGTGAGTGGAGCTGCCTGTGTGTATTCCTGCATGTGTGTGTGTGGATAATTTACTCACTTCCTCTCATCAGAATCAATTCTGCTGAGCTAAATCTGCATTATTACCAGCAGGCGGAAAATTGTAGATGTGGCATTCATGGATATTCCAGCTCTTGAAATTCTTCATATGTGCTTTTAATCTGTAAAGTGGTAAAAACAAAAAGCTATGACGAAAACATTTTAAATTGATACAGTAACAGTGTAACAAGCTGTATTTTGTTGGGCTATGTTTTACAGATCTTTCTCTGCATACACTCTTATTTCTTTTGTTTCTTGAAACCCACTATACATAATCTTAGATCTCTGATCCAGAAGAGACGGCACATCCAAACTGAAAACAACAAATAAGAAACAGATTTCGACAACATCATCTGTATATAAAGCAAAAATCGAATGTAGCTGAAGCCTAAATTAGCACTTACAATCCCCCTATCAATGTGTGAAATCACATCATTGCATTATAGCCATTAATGTGGCTTTTTGTGAGCCCATGGCGGCTGTTTAATAATCATGCACGGTAGCTTTGATGTTTGCCTCTGAGGGATGTTGGTGTTGCATCTTCTCAAACAGCACTACACGAGCAAATACACCACAGACACAAAGCATTTATTTTAGTTCTTATGGCTTAAAACAAGCAGTGCTGCAAATAGTGCAACTTAATAGACAAAAAGACAGTAACACTGTACGTGTAAAGTCGCAGAGCAATGTTTTTCTGAAAAGTGAACTCATTGATTATTCATAAATATATTTCCACTGCATTAGGATATTTATTTATTTTTTGTTAAGAAAGGAAAACGCCCCTCATGTCTCAGTAATAAGTTTTATTTTGGGGACTTCAGTAGCAGGCGCTAAGGTGAGTGAAACCACGGCAACAAACCAGACATATACGTATGTAAGCGTCCTGTGAGTTCCATTAGCTCAACGGGAAGCTATGTGTGTCTCTGTGCACCAGCAGACTGGGATGTTTTCTCTGCTATAAAAGCCTTTCCACATGTGTCCATGTCAAACCTACAGGGGCTGAGAGACAGAGCTGTTTTCTGAACAAATTTAGAGAAAATAAAAGTCTTATCATCTCTGCAGCTATACCGAGGTCATCATTTAATTGGAACCTTAAAAGTGAGAAAGCAAACCCTGTGGATTTGGGGTTTTCACTGTACTGTAAGCTTGTTTGCAAATCTAGCTTGATGATTTTACAAAGCTCTAGATTAAAGCTGGATAAACATGGGCACTGAATAACGCTGAGCCCAGACTTGCATATTAACACTGTGACCGTGCGTTTCAGCAGGGAGGGACAGCTATTCTCTTTGTGTGTCTCTTTAAACAAAGCTGAATGTGTCTTTATATGGCAGTGCAGCAGTGTGCATATGAACCATCTAGGCAGGAATCTGTTGGATCATCCCATTTCTCTCATCCCCTTCCCTCTGGCAGTGGGTATAGTGAAGTACCACAGTTGTCACCACAGCATACAGTGAGAATATCATTATTCAGTATAGCAGTGAAAAGCCTGTGAACTGTCATTTTAATGGGATTGCAAGAATACAATTGGTGGAATTTTTAAGTGGGAACAAGATGAAGTGTTTGTGTCAGTTTCCATCAAAATACAGAGTCATAAACATTGCTTGTCATTTGTCATTATAAAATGAGAATGCCAAGCTTATAAATCATACCTTCACGGTGGAATGAGCAACAAACACTACAGTAAGGTTTCTACGCTTATAACTTAGGTCATTTCATGACAAAAGCATTTCACTGAGTGTCATTTTTACTCCTAATCTACTCTATTTATTCCTACAAAATCTGCATAATGTCAGTCCCTTCTGGAGAAGCAAACTACTGTGAACTGACAGGGGAATTTCATTTGTTGCGTGTTATCATCTTCCTCACCGCTAAATTAGCAACATTGTCACTCACAAGGGGATTACGTGTGCACAAATCACATCCTTTGTCTTTCTATATTTCTGTTTTTATCTCTCCTTTTCTCCCCTTCCCCCATTTTGCTTCCTTTGCAACCCCTGCCTATGATAGCTCAGAGGAACTAAATCCTGCTGATGTCTCTCCCTTGATCTGAAATTTATTAGAAGAAGATCTGTTTTGCCCCCGGCATGTCACTCTGCCATTCCAGCTGTCCTATTCAATAGCATTGTAATATTTTTTAGCCTGTTTTGGAATGAAAACATGTTTCTATGTAGCTGGATTAATTTGCAGTCCAGTTAGTATTGTCCCTTTGATGTCTGTCAGTGCCTTTTTTTTCACTTTTCAGCTGTTGTTGGAGAACTCTCATGAACTCATGTGGATTATTAAAAAGAGGAAGTTTTTCATCAGTTCTGATTATGTTTTCGCCCGTGTAAGACATAATAGGGAACATACAGAGATGGCGGCCTCTCTGGTTTTATCTGTCTGCCTTGGCTGCAGCCAACTCTTCCCTGTTATTCTTCAGTAAGAACAAACAAGCACTCAAATGCTCACTGTTTCGCTTTTATGTAACTCTAAACACAGGTCTTTCTCCTCTCTGTGGGTGTCCTACCACTTTCTCTTTCAAATATCCTAAAATTAGCCTCGTACATTTATTCATTCTTTTCATCAACTCCGTTCTTTAACTCTTCTTTGCAGCTGTGAATGTGGCTCATCTGTCAGTATGAGCAGATTATTTTCTCCCAAATGTCTTCCTCTTTATGTCTTCTTGGCGGTTTGTTGCTGTAGTGATGTGTGAATGGTGACGTTGCTCTGACAGTGTCTTGTTCAAACTGAACCAAAATCCAAGCTGGAATGCAACATTTAACTAGCCAGCATTGCTATCAGATACGAGAACGTCTGCGGGCCTCATAATGAAACATCTTCAACTCAGTGTTTATTGACAGCAAGAGGGACAGATCAGCATTCCTGCAGGACCAGGCCAGCTGTTGACAGGCGACACTGACACACAAACAGGCACCAAATAATCCAGCCTGTACTTAAGAAAGATGGAGGATATGTGGCAGACGGACCAAATGGAGACTCACTAAAAAAGATGACATGTGGAGTTTTATTTAGTTTAACTTTGGTATCCAAAATGTTGGAAGGCATTTGAGGAGATGTTTATTTGCTTTTAAAGATTCCAAGTTAATATATTTTTTTGGTTAGAGAGTTCTCATTTCCTGTCATGTTGGAAGAGAACAAGATCTCCTTCAATGTGCTCCTCTGACAGTATCTGCGTATATTTGTGTGTGTGAGAGTTTCTCAACTTGTGGTTAAGTCAATAGGAGAAGGGTGTTTGCTATGGCACAATGCCCAGACAACTTGGAGATAGAAAACACAGTATGCATGAACATCAATATCATGCATCACTCTCTTGTACAGGTAACATGTGCATGCAAAAGTAGAAGTTGATGACACGGTAAGACACATGCAAGCTAGGCTACATAAACAAATCTGCTTCAGTGCTCAGATCTCACCAGCAGATGCTCATTTAGACTGTCTGCTGTAGGAATGCAAACCTCCCATGAAATACAATCTGCTCTTTTTAGTGCTGATTTGATTGCTAAGAGGGGGGACAGGTCAACACACCAGTACAGCACAGTCACACACACAGCCACAAATGTAGACAAAAACTTTTCATGACGACAACCAAATACAAAAACAAACGAATTTGTGTTGTTGTGGGGAACGTCAGATCACAGTGCATTCATTTCTGAATATCTAATGAGAAAACGTAACCCTCTTGCACACATGTGAGCAAACACACACATACTGTACAGATACATTCACACAGACACGTTCACACATACATACCGTAGGTGCAGGGTCATTCCAAGTGTGGGTGACCACCAGCCGTCCCAATGTCTCCACTCTGTTATTTGTAAAGGGCCAAATTATCTGGGATCTGTTGTTCAGCACGGTCAAAAACAACTAGAACAAAACTAATACTGACAGTGAACAGGAATATAATAGCTTCGTATGTTTATGAGCTCATGTGGATTTATTTATAAAAGTTTCCTGCTCTGAAAAACACAAAGAAAGTGCCTCAAATATAAAAAAAGTATCTGTCTTTAATCAAAAGCAAATGCAAATAGTTATCAAAAGTAGCATATAAGTTATTTAAATTTTGTCCATACTCAGAAAAATACCGCAAAGATGCAAGCAACAAAAATGTAAAAAAATAGATGGTTTTATGCAATGTACAGTAAGGACCGGTCAGGTGAGCACTCTTCCACAGCACAGGTGATGATTTGATCAATCTGACAAGTCAAAACCACATTAACCAAGAAACCCTGACAAAGTGCTTAATGTTACCTGAACACTGCAAGTCTAAGGACATGAGAGCAGAGAAACCGCAGTAATAGTTAATGTTTTCTTTAGTTCTTTTTTTCTTTTCATAGCAGGGTCTCAATCTCCATCTTCAACATTTCACAGCACAAGCTTCAAATAGAAACTGGCAGTTTTGGAGTGAAGCGGAAACCAAGAATGTTTTGCTGAAATAAATATTTCATGAAGTATGAAATGTGAAAAAGGTAATATTTGTGTGCAGTGTGTGTGTATGTACAGCGCTATTGGCCATTATGATAATTTAAGGCTGCGGCAAAGTTATTATTTTCCGCTGAAGTGCAGATTTAGACACACTGGAAGACCAGAATGAGATGTAATATGAAGGTGTCTTCTTTCATTACATTCTCAGTATGAATAGGAATGCATATGTTCAGCCATGATGGAAGTTTGAATGTAACAACCCAGTAATTTTCTTTAGTCTGCTTACATCCGCTGGTAACCCAAAAGACAATCAACCCAAAACCAAGACCCAATATCTTACTTATTTCAGTCAATACTCTGTATAACCAAATGTACATTTCTTTGTCAATCTTGTGACCAAATATAAATATCTGTGACAACCATACACATGCACAACATCATACCAAAACCTTGTAGGGAGGTGGTCAGGGATGAATGGGTCAACAAAGTGTGTAAGAATCTAAGCTTACTGTTTTTCTTTTGTTTGTAATGAACATTGCAGCCTCATGTTATTGCTAGAGATTTTTATTATCATTGCATTGTATTCCACTTCCTACACATCATGCACATGCAGTATTATAAACACTGATAATGAGTTTATCTGCCAAATGTGTTCCTTGGGCTTGTATTTATGTGATGCGAAGAGTGTGTAATGAATGTGTGTGCATGTGTGACTGAAGGCCTTGAGGACAAAATACACTGGAGAATGCCTAATGGGGAATACCCACACTCAAATGCATACAAAAACACATAATTGTGAATATAAATACCCACACCCCAAAGGAATCTTTGCCAGTACGTGATTAGATACACATCTTTTCAAGCAATCTGGAGCAAGCAGCAGAATCCTGGCGAATAATATTAGTTCTGCATGATTCTCATTTTGTTAAAGCTCATTTTATTTTTGGATTCTGTTTCCATTCATAAGAGTTGGATGCTGCCGAGGGGATATGTTTTTATTTGCCTGTGTGTGCATTTGAATGTCTCTGCCAGAAATGTGATCTACAGATGTAAGCATACCTCGGGGAATGTGTATTGTAGTGATAGAGAAAGGAACTAATTTCAGCGCATCATGACTCATGATGTCAAAAAATAAATACGTTTTACCCAAAAACAGCCTCATCAACAACTTGAGCTCTTATCTGGCTGCCATATTTCTTATATCATATCTGCGAATCTGAAGTCAACCTTGTAAAAAATTCAACTGAGTAAGACGAGAAAGTAATCTGTTCATGAACTGGAAGAATTTGGTATTTGTGAAAGGAAGAAAAGTAGCAATATACTGTAGTACATCCAAGCGGGCTCTGATAAATGTTTAATATGAGCACTTTCTAATGGTGCATTAAACATATGGCTTACAGTATGAGTCACCTCAGCATGACCACTTTGCACCAGAGCCAACCTGCTTTTAAAGGATAGCAGTGTTGACTACAGTACACACCTACTGGATGACTATATAGCCCAAATATGAACACAGGTTTCAATTTGAATAAGCTATAGCCTCGCTGCATGCTGGAAGTAATGCTGGTTATTAATGCTACACAATAAATTCCCTAGGGACTCACTTTGTCACTAACTGGTGACTTAATAATGATCAAATATATGTTTTATCTCATTGGTATCAGTATGGCACTTCTGTATTCTTATAGAGCGGTAATCGCAATATAAAAGTTTGCTTTGTTACTATGCTTACAAAAGATATCATACTACTGCACTAATAAAGCTAATTTTCCTTAGGTTGCTCAACGCTATATATAGACATTGTATGTAGGATTGCATTTGTGGGTATATGAGCACGACATTTGATTATGTATATGCCTGAAAAAAGCAGCTGTTTGAAAGGGACAGTTAACCTCAAAATCAATACTTTTTCCTCTCACCTTTAGTCCTGTTTATCCATCTTGATTGTTTTGGAGTGAGTTTGCAGAGTTTTGGAGATATCAGCTGTAGAGATGTCTGCATTTTTGGAATATAGTGGAACTAGATTTGTTTTGAGCAGTTTCTTTGATAGTTCCTACATGAAACTGCTCACAACAAGGTCTGTGGATTATCTCGAGTATATCAGGTCATGATTTCTGATAAGACAAGTTAAGTTTTTCAAATGTATTTTTTTTTTTTGCCAAGTGCCACAGCATATCTCCAAAACTCGGAATCTCACACCAAAACAATCTATATGGATAAATAACACTACAGGTAAGGAGAAAAACATGCATTTTTGATATTGGGGTGAGCTGTTCCTTTAACCTCCTGGTGTTCATCTCTTGGCTTTCAGTGAAGAAATGTGAGTTGCTGCTGTGCTTGGACTGGATTGGTCGCAAATAGAAACGGAAACCGAGGCACTTAATTTGAATTATTGATAATCAATGAAATTATTAATAGCCCACAAAAAGAAACACTAACCTAATAAATAATACTTTTGCGTTTCTAAAGTCCTTAGAGACTGAATCTGGAAGCAAATGATTCACGATTTATGCATTAATAGAAATGTATATAATTACATATAATTAGTAAATCCACCCCTCGCATCCCGCGATAATACTCGCAGGCGCGCACTCGCACGCTCGCGCGCTCGCGCCTCCAGCCTCTCTTCCAAGCTCTACAGTCGCGTTGTCCCACACAACACGAGCAAACGGTTGTCGATTTCAGCACGGGACAGATCCTGCACCGTCTTACTGCAATATGGCGACAGAGGTAAGACATTTCGCTGCGTTTTCTCTTAGTATGTTATGGACAAACCCCCGAAAGAAAAAAACTGTACCGTTTGTTATTTCATTTTATGGCATGCAGGTTGAGAAATGCAGTCTTGTAAACTGAATGCCTTGCTTGTTGTGCCTCCTCTTCTGTGGCTCATCATGGTTCGGCTGGATGTTGCCTTAATTCAGTCAAAACAACCGACTGGCTCATTATGAATTTGAAGTCGAGCAGCAGAGAGTCATGTAATGTATTTAATGTAATGTACTTACTTTAATCACTTTATGAGCTCTGTAACTGCAGACAGATATCCTCAGATAGAGAACTGCCTTTTATTTTTAGCATTCATTATGTTCTATGCATTGTCTTGTAAGAAACAGAAACCAACTTCATTCAGTTAAGCATATCCAGTAGGTTCAAATCTCAGGAGACTGATGGGTAGTGATGATGATGGAGCAGTCAGCACCATGGACAGGGACAGTCTCCCTCTGTCTTGCTATCCGTCATACTTTTAAATGATCTTGACAAGGCTTTGTCCTTTGCATCTTGACTGAGCGACATATTAAAACAGCTTTCCATACTCAGCCCTCTGCTCTCTTCATGCCTGTAGAAAATGTAGTAAACGTAACTGGAAACTCTAAACAGCACTGAGAGTCCATGACAGAAATGGTATTGCTCAGGCAGTGTCACATATAGTACAACAAGTTACTCCAAAGAGCAACAGAAACAGCGTTTGCTGATGTATTTTTGGCCTCTGTTAAGCTCCCAAGGCCTTGTGTCCTTGGTGATGTCACCATTATGCTGAAGACATAGCTGCCTTACTTATCATAATAATGATCTTGCTAGAGGAGACAGCCATCATTGTGGTGCAAGTTTTTCTTGCATGTAAGTTTATATACAGTATGTGTGTGTTCATCTGTATTTGAGTGCTAGATATACCTGAAAGCACCCAATTTATGAGTGAGTGAGGTTGTAATTCAAGCATAATGGTGCTGCAGGTAAAGGTGCAGTGGACAGTAACCTGGGCAGGATTCATGATTATTTTCCCTGAGCCTGCAAGACATTGGCAGTGGCCCTGATTTCCTCTGGTGGTCGGCCAGTATCCCTGTCCAAGCCCCATCAGTTACACACACACACACACACACACACACGCATGCGCACAAACACACACAGTGTGTGGAACCAGGACACATTTTATGTCCAAGGCCCATCAATTATCCATGGCATATTTAATGTGAACATGCTGCTGCAGTTTGTAACCATCAGTGATTGGAGTTTGAGATGAGCAGCACAGTTTACTTCATGCCCGTGCTATTATCTATCTGCCTCTCTCTCTCTCTCTCTCTCTCTCTCTCTCTCTCTCTCTCTCTCTCTCTCTCTCTTTCTCTCTCTCTCTCACTGTCTCATTGTATATTAGAACTCCTTCTGTGACATTTATTGCATGCCAAGTCAGCAAATTACCACGTTAAGTGACTGAGTAACAATCGGCTCATACTGCAGACTGTTTGTGCTGCATGGATGGCCTCTGAATCCATTAAGTCCACTACTGCCAGATCCACCTCTCAGTCTGTAGGCTAGCCCTGGCTCGAGTATTACACTGTTGATGAATAATGTGTCGAAGCACAGTAATCATCTCAGAGGTTGGCAAAGGCTCAGCTTTGTACTGAAACAATGCTCCACCTTTATCCAAAAAAAGATTTCCTCTTCCAGCTTTGGTCCCACAGTCACTGATCTCCCACCTAGATGTCATGGAAATTTGACTGTTTTGTCAACACTGTCTAAACTTCACTGATTTATAGACCCCTGGCTACCCCAGCTTGGCAGTAAACATGAAAAATGTTGCTCCCAATGGCAGAAAACCAGTTATATTACGATGAGATGAAAAGAGAGAGCTGACAGTAAGAAAAATGCTGAAAGACCTGTGAGACGAGAATGAAACGTCTAACTCTGAGTGCATTTACTGTTCGGACTATAATTGTGTGCGTGCCCTTTGCAATGTCTGCCCACTGGCAGCACTCACCCATACTGTCGCTATGTGTTCCTTGAGTCGGAGTGACTGAACTAGGAAACATGTCATGGCAATGAGAGTTGCGTAGACCAACAGATCCAAGCTGAAGGAAATAAAAAGGAGGGGGATATCAAAGTAGGAATAAAAGGAAATGACAAAGAAAATACGTTTAAAGGTGGACATCTTTTTCTTTTTAGCAACATCCTTGTTCATGAGAAGTCATTGATGTGTCATCTTTTACTTTTGGTTTAAATTGACGTAGAGTAGTTTGGTTCTTCAGCTTTTATTTGTCTGCTTAGTCAGTGGCTATTTTTGCTCCTAAAATATGAAATGATTAACTCATTGTGCACTAGTGGAAATTCCCCAGGAAAACCTCTAATATAAAAACTTTTAAATGAACTGTGTATAGGTTGAATCCTTATTATGTTATACTAAATGGTAACGCAAATGTACGTATATGGATTTACAGTTTATGACATTATTTGAATTTATTTGCCTCATTGCCCTACTGTGTTAAGAAGAATTAGATGTATGTGTTTAGTGTCTTTGTACTTTGCTGCCTTGTTCATTTGATTCTATCTTTTGTTTGCTTGATGCAATATGTTTTTATGATTCTCTTTACTGGTGATAAGTCTTTGTCTTTATTTCACCTCTGTGTTTATTCAATGTGCATACAAATGTAAACTCAACTAAAAATAATAGATCTGTGGGTGCAGGAGATGTCAAACAGTGCAGCATGATGCAGAGCTTCTTAAAGTAGAGTTCTTAGAATAGAGTCCTGTGTGATCAGTATGACACTTTAACATTGCTGTCTGCCTGTGAACTATATTTAGACAGAGTAATAGACTGGATTTGAACCCCTATCTCCCATGCGGGAAAGTAAACATCAGTGCTCTGCCGACAGAAAACATTTACCTTAAAGGCTTAAATGGACACAGACAAGGCTACTCTGCCAGTAACATCAACACCACATGACATCCTCTAGTATCAAAGCGGAATAGCTGTTGGAGGACTTTTGCTGTTGTAACTTTTAAGGGGTTACAGGCTTACTGATTATTCAGGGTGAGGTTGGAGATTGGGGTTGCTGAAGAGTAATCAATTGATATTAACCTGAAGAGAAGTATATATTTAATTAGGAGGAAGTACAAACAGGCAGTTCTCTCCTCCCTCTGGCAATTCATAAGCAAGGAACAATGAATGGGATGTTAAAACCACCTCTGGTCACTATGTAAATGTAGTGTGTCTGCAATAGTGTGTGTATGTGTGTGAGTTTATGTATTTGTAGGTATGATTATGTGATACCCCTTTTCACTGTGCAATTTTGAGCTGTCTGAGATGAAAGATGAAAATCGTGAGAGAAACATGGTGCAATCTTTGGTCATCAGTCCAAAGACATTGTCAGAAATTTAGGACCAGATTCTCACAATGTAACTGCTGCTATGACTCCCGTCTACAAACAAACCACCCAAGCATGATGTAAAATGATACAGAATACAGTGGATGGCGACATTTTTGAATAAAGTTTAGGAAAAGTGGAGGCAAAATGAAAAAGAAGTTTGTGGGAAACCTGTCAAGGAGGAAAACGTTTACGGAGCGGTGCAGATGGCTGATTATGACGTGCCTTTGTTCTCTTATAATTTTTTTGTAGTGCAATGATTCAGGTGGGGTGTGTGATTCTAATCCAATACACGTCTTTTTGTCAAATTATCTCCTCACGGTCCACTACCTACCTGTTCAGTGTGTGCGCTGAAAAAAACCCTGGTGTTTGTACACAGTCGTGGCTCTGTAAATGGGAAACAAAGTGTCTACTCCAGCCATGATTTGTGTGTCAAGTAATGTTAAATGACTTGACCACGGACATTCTGCTTACTTTCTAGTTTGCCAAGATATGCTGTTGTTGTGATGTTAGCTATAGTAGCAGGATAGTTCTGAGTGTCGCTGTCTGGAGCTAGTTTGCAAGGTCATTAAAAAGAGGGGAGTGGTGGGATAGAGAGCCTGTGTTTGGAAAAATAAATGTTTGATTGTTGGCCTCAGAATCACATGACTCCAGTCTGCTTTGCTCAGCTGTGAGCTACATGTAGCAAAGAGATGTAAGACAGAGGTCAGTAGGTCAACAACAGGCCAAAACACATCGTGACATCCCTCATTTCACTCAGATGCCTCTGGACTGGATTCCTCCCAGGACCCCCGTCAACTAAAACATCAGCATCTTTTCTTCTTTTGTCCTCTCTTTCCTTTCCTGTTGTCTTCTCTTTCCTTCAGTACTTCTTTCTTTACATTTTTCCTTCTCCCCTCCCCTTCTTTTCCTTTTCTTACGTCTTTCTTTCTTTCTTTCTTCATCTCACTTATTTCCCTCTTCCCTTCCTTGGTTACTTATATTTCCTTATGCCTTTCTTCTAATGCTTTTAATCTATTTTTCTTTCCTTCCTACTTTCTGTTACTCTGTCCCCCCCTTTTCCATCCATCTTTCCCTTCTCCCTTCATTCCTTTTTTAACAAACCTGAAAGCATGAAAATTCACAAAACTAGACATATGAGGTTTACATGTGACAGCAAAACTAGACTCTTACTTTGGATACTTGAGTACTTTTTACTGCTCATATAAGTATATAAAGTAAAATATGAGTAAAAAGTCATGCACATGTAAAAGCTTTGAATGCAGGACTTCTAATTTTAATAGAGAATTTTACTTGCACGTATATATAGGCACACATATACACATACAGTCACAAACATCCATTCTCACAGTCACAAGCAAAGGGCTTGTATAATCTTAATGAACCTGACTCTCGGCCAACTGATTCTAACTTGAATAAATGATGCTCAATCGTGTGGTGATAATTGCTTCTATTAATAGAGTGACTTGTTGTTCATCATGATGGCCCGAAGATAGCATTGGGGGGGGGGGGGGGTGTTAGAGAGAAAAAGAAGGCAAAAAGAGGGAAATTAAAAAAATCTGGCAAAAAAAAAAATCTAGTGGCTGTGAGATCATTTTGGCTGTTAGCTGACGAAAATAGCAGCTTGGATGCTATTCTTAGTTGTGTGTGATAGATGAAAGGCTGGCACTGTACTATGCTTAAATGGAAATAACTCTTGGGCTCATACATGCAGGTAACCTCATAAACAGAGTCTCTGCTTGCTTTCAATAATAACAACACTGCTAGCCAAACTTTGGCTGTGATATCAATAGAATAACATTTAGTAAATATTGCATTTAAAAGGTAATGTTGAACACATTCTGTGATTGCAATGAATACAAGCCTCATGCCTCTCTCTCTGTTTCTCACTCTTTTTTCTCACCCCCTTTTTGTTCACCCTTCTCCCTCCCTTCACGCTCCTACTGCATCTGTAATTACCATCCTCTTGAGGGGAGTTGAATCAGCAGGGGGCAAGTTACACTTGCTTGCTGCTGTATGTTTCTCAGGGGAATGAGTGTTTGGATGTAAAAAAAACACCACTCAGCACCAATGTGGTGTAAAGGGGAACCTTTGAAAGTGTTCGTTATTACTGCAATTGGTAATTATTGATGCAGGAGGAATGCAGTGAGAGTGCTAACTAAGCCTGCACTGCTGTTGTTGTAGTAACATAGTAACACACAGCATCTTTTTACACACCCACCCTTTTTTGCATCTTCTCTTTATATAATGTACGGTAAATCACCACCATCTGTTGAGGAAGTACAAAAAAAGTTCAGAAACAATCAGTGAGATGGTTTTTGGTCAGACTGGAATTTTCCAATTGAAAAGTGTCTGTGTCTGGTGGGGAGCCACAGTATAGCACCAGTTGTAAAAAAAAAACACAAGCAAAACACAAGAAAAGAGAGACCTGTTACTCTTGTACCTGCATGAATATAAATGCATTTTGGAAGACAGATTTAACACATGTGCATTGTCCCTGTTGTGTGCTTAGTTCCATAACCTTCAGGAATTGAGGCACAATGCATCGCTGGTAACAAAGGTGTTTATACAGAGAGACTACAGCGAAGGAACCGTCTGCCGCTTCCAGAACAAGTTCCCCTCAGAGCTTGACAACAGGGTGAGCACAAATACAAACACACACTCACATATACACATCCAGGCAAATGTAATATGTTGGCAAAGCCCCAACTCACCTGAAACAACAACCACACTCTCCAACATAGAAAGAGTGATGGCGCAATATAGCTTAATAAGATCACGACAATGGAGGCATCCTACATGACAGAACACTTGTGAATGATTGATATTGGCTTGTGCATTAAAGGTGGGGTATGCGATTCTGGAGAAAATTATCATAATATAAAGTGATCAACGACACAGAAAGTAATTTATCGGACGTTAGCTAGGTTGTGGGTTAGCCACCTGTCCCTGCTGTTGCTGCTGCAAGCCAGAGATGTGTACAAACACCAGATTTGCTTCAGCGCACACACAGAACGGACAGTTAGCGGACCGTTGTGGATTATAATCGCATACCCCACCTTCAACTTAAACTTGTAAATAAATGCACATAGTCATGCACTAACACATGCACATAGAGGAGACTTACTAAACTGAGCATCGCAGTTTATCCTGAAATGATAATCCTTGAAATAAAACAGACATCTGAAATTCAAACACTGACCATAATGAAAAAGTATGATGACATTGCAAGATGCACTTTCCATCCTATCCACAGATGGATACAAACTTTTGCAGCATGACCTCTAATATCCTACAGTTCTAACTCGGCAGACAAAAGCAGACTATATTAAAACGTCACTAACTCTTCTGTGTGTGCGCAGAAGAAAGGTAATGCTAAAGAAGAAGAAGCCCTAAGGCTTTTATTTACACACTTTGGGCATTGTAAGAGAATGTGGTGTTGTTATTGTAGATTTGTCTAGCAATTAGCATCTGAAGCAGACAGTCTACAGAGCAAGAAGGACACAGAGGTACGGTGTGAAGGGGCCATTGGAAAACATTTATTTAAATCTGTATCACTTCACTGTAAATTAGCTCTGTCAGATTTTCAAATCATCGCTGTTGCTGTCACACTTCTGAATAATTTTTCCTCAAGTTTCTTCATCTTCTGCAAGTGAGATGTGTTTCTAAATAGTTTGACAAAGTAGGAGTATTTTGGGTTGAGCAGAATGCAGCTGGTGTTTCCGGCAGGCTGTTTTATACCTGAACAGCTTTTTCCCACAGTTATGTTAGAACGCCCTCGGAATCCTTATGGTTTGTTTATGCTTCCATACCTCTACCTGGATGTTTGTTTGTGTCTGTAAGTAGATTGAGCGAAGCTTGCTTGAGGAGACGGTGAAGACCCTGAACTCTTACTATGTGGAGGCTGAGAAAATTGGAGGCCAGTCGTACCTGGAAGGATGCTTGGCTTGTGCAACAGCTTATATCATCTTCCTCTGCATGGAGACACGCTATGAGAAGGTAAAAAAAACTGTGCACACCTAAATGCTAGCACACAAAATGGCAATATACCACCCAGACCAGAAAGAGCATTTATTTATATAAAGAGGTTTTATTTATACATATATGGCCGCACATTGAGAATCAAACAAATAGTTTTGGGAAATACGCTTATTTGGTTTCTTTCTAAGAGTTAGATGAGATCATAAAACTCTCATGTGTCTGCGTTTTATAGGAAAATACAGTCATCTTAGCATAAAAACTCAAAGTGTTGGCAGGCAGCTGACCGGCTCTCTCCAAAGTTCAAAAGCTCTAAAGCTTACTTTTCAACACTTTGGATCTCATTTGTTTTATTTTACAAGTTATGGTTTTATAGAGCATTACGTGCTGTAACAGTGGATAGATAAACTGTTGTTTGTCCGGAAATAGTTAAACAATGTAGCCTAAAACTGTAATTTTTACATTACTGTTAGTGAGCTTTAGAGGTGTTTGCTTGAGGCATATTTTTTAGCTTTGGACATAGCCTGGCTGATTACTGTCACAGTACAAAAAGCACAGGTGTAAATAATAAAATTTGTTTCATTAAGAGTAGTGGAAGCTAGGCTAAGGGCAGAGGTGAGCATTTGTGAGCAGCAATATGGTTTCGTGCCTAGAAAGAGCACAACAGATGCAGTGTTTGCTTTGAGGATGCTGATGGAGAAGTACAGAGAAGGTCATAGGAAGTTGCATTGTGTCTTCGTAGATTTAGAGAAAGCGTATGACAGGGTGCCGAGAGAGGAGCTGTGGTATTGTATGAGGAAGTCTGGAGTGGCAGAGAAGTATGTTAGAATGGTACAGGACATGTATGAGAGCTGTAAGACCGTGGTGAGGTGTGCTGTAGGTGCGACAGAGGAGTTCAAGGTGGAGGTGGGTCTGCATCAAGGATCGGCTCTGAGCCCCTTCTTGTTTGCTCTGGTGATGGACAGGCTGACAGATGAGGTTAGACAGGAATCTCCATGGACTATGATGTTTGCGGATGAAATTGTTATTTGTAGTGAGAGCAGGGAGCAGGTGGAGGAGAATCTAGAGAGATGGAGGTCTGCTCTGGAAAACAGAGGAATGAAGCTTAGCCGCAGTAAGACAGAATACATGTGTGTCAATGAGAGGGACCCAGGTGGAACGGTGAGGTTACAGGTGCAGGACCAGGGTCAACGGTTCAGAGCAATGGAGAATGTGGAAAAGAGGTGAAGAGGCGAGTGCAAGCAGGTTGGAACGGGTGGAGAAAAGTGTCAGGTGTGTTGTGCGATAAAAGAGTATCAGCAAGAATGAAAGGAAAGGTGTTCAAGACGGTGGTGAGACCAGCGATGTTGTACAGCTTAGAGACAGTGGCACTGAAGAAAAGACAAGAGGCAGAGCTGGAGGTGGCAGAGCTTAAGATGTTGAGGTTCTCTTTGGGAGGGACGAGGATGGACAGGATCAGGAACGAGTACATCAGAGGGACAGCTCATGTTAGATGTTTCGGAGATAAAGCCAGAGAGGCCAGATTGAGGTGGTTTGGACACGTTCAGAGGAGAGACTGTGAATATATTGGGAGAAGGATGCTGAGGTTGGAGCTGCCAGGCAGGAGGTCTAGAGGAAGACCAAAGAGGAGATTTATGGATGTAGTGAGAGAGGACATGAAGTTAATTGGTGTGAGTGAAGAGGATGCAGAGGACAGGGTTAGATGGAGGCGCATGATTCGCTGTGGCGACCCCTGAAAGGGAGCAGCCGAAAGGAAAAGAAGAAATGTTATATAACACCTGTGCTTTTCTAACTATAAGAAGTAAAAGAAAAAGACACTTAATAAAATAGAAAAATAATAAATATCTATTCATTCTTTTCCTAACCCCTTCTAGAGTCTATCTTGAGTGAGCGGCTGTCTTTCACGCAACTAATACATATAGACAAACAACTATTGACATTCACAGGCAATTCACAAATCCTACCATATATCATGCAGATATCCTGCATGTCTTTGAACTGTGGGAGGAAACTGGAGCACCTGGAAGAAACCCCCTGAGAACATGCAAACTCCACACAGAAAGGGCCCAGCGGGCAGCAGGCTTAATGTCAGGTGACAGTGCTACTACTTACCCACTGTGCTGCCATAATAAATATTCAAACATGAAATAGTTTGAACATTAAGACGTTAAGATATGAAGGTAATTGAATGGATCTGGTTCCTCTTAGTTTGCAGTAGAACACTAACGTCGCTGTAGGAATATTTCAGCTCAACCATTATTCATTTACAGCTGGTTATTATAAACTGCCCATCCACAAGACTTATTTACTGCCATATTTGTCCGTGTTTATGGAAGCCACTCTTTCTCAAACACAAATTCAATTGTGTATTGTAATGAAATATGGCTCCCTGAGGTCAGAGCACACAGGGCAGCAGAGCCAAAAAACAGGAGATGCAATCTGATTCCCTCCTGCACAATATTCCCTTCCACTAGCTTAAAAAACCTGCCTTAAAGCGCACACCTGTGTGCCGGTGGGCAAAGCATGGCGCGCCAACTGTAACATGACATTTACCTTCAGTGCAACAAAGATGCCCGTCTTGAGAAAGGGCAGGTGATTAAAACTCTCCATGGCTGTGTTGCCGCTCCATGAGATGGAACAAGTACACAAGCATACATAAACACCATCACATACACAGTGAGTTTGATTAATCCTCTTGTGACTGTGTCCTGCCGGTTTTTTAGATGAAACTATAGCAGCGTGAAGTCCCAGCATACCTCTATGTTCTGATCTCTGTCACCCACAACATTCAACTCCATTGTTGTCTTGTTGCGTTTTGTAAACATTTCTTTACAAAAGCAGTACAAAGCACTGGGACTTTGACCAAGAAGCACAAAAGGACTTAATGCCGTGTTGAAGCCATGCAGAAATAGCCTGGCCTGAGACTCCTTTGATCTCCCTGTCAGGTGGGTGCCGCTCCATTGAGACTCTGAGATGCTATCAGCCCCACAGGAGAGTTGTTTATTTACTTGTTTAACTTAATCATCTTGGCTGAATGACATTATGACTGAAGATGATCAAATATACCCACCCAAGTTGATGCCGTTTGTGTGCGTACGTGTGTGTGTGCTGACAAAGAGGCCACACACCAGTAAGCATGGATCAGTGTGCAGATTCATTGGAGCACCCAGAGCCCTTGATGCTTATATCTCACCCTTTCAAACGACTCTGATTGCTCCCAGCATGTCAGAACAGATACATGCAACAAGCATTCACAAAGCTTCCCTCCTGCATAGTTTGTGCCCTGCATCTCCAATTTTTCTTCTATTATTCACAAGAATGTGGCTGCCCATATGGGACTCACTTAGACACATGTATACACACATAATTCCCTTTATGTTGCACTGTTGCACACAAACAGCTTTCATTATAGCAGAGGAATACACATTCGTGACATGCATGTGAAACAGACTTTGACACCTTTGCTTCTTAGGCGATATACACACACTCACAAAGCTTTTCCCAGAAGGGCTGTCACACTCATACCAGTACAACAGAGGCACAGCTTGTATACTTGACTGTCATATTGTTACGCTGAAGAGGATTGAGCTGCCCTGAGAGCTCACTAGCAGTGAAAGGATTGGCCTTTTCCCTGCACCACAATAAACCTATTAGTCAGGCCTCTACTCTGTGTCTCTGCTTCCTCGCGCATATATTTTATTCTCTTTCATGGAGTTTTTAACAAAAGAGTTTGTATTGTGTTAGGAAATTTGTGGCTATACTGTCATGGTTCCAAGCCAAATACTGATTGCTTTCTGCTTAGGCATACTTGACATTGATCTGACTGATTTAAAGCAGCGCAATGAAGCAAACCACTGCCTTTTGATGGCTATTCACTGAAGAATTTCATGTCTTGTTTGCTCCCCGATTGTAACATTATCCAGACATTTCATTAAAAAGTATCTTCTTCCTCTTGCAATGGGAGACAGAAAGAAGTATTCTTTGGTGGTTTAGTCTGCACTAGCAGGGGTTACTATATTAGCAGCTGTGCCTGCAGCTGTAACAGGCCTTTGACATCCCAGAGGAGCGCTGCTCAGTGTGTTGCTAAGTCTCTATTGTTTTAATCTCTCAAGGCTGTGTGCTGCAGTGACCTTTAGTTAACTTACAAAAGAGGATGTGAATCTGTTGTGTTGAATAAATTAGTTAAGGAATACACACAAAAGCTGTCACATCCCAATAAAGCATACTACAAAGGATAATTGTTGGTTTTAACTTTGGAGTTTTAACATTGTACTTACAGTATCAAGTTTATTGATAACTAGGCAACATTGCTAATAAGAAGTCTAACTGGGAAGGAAACACAAGTGGTCAAAAAATCATACAACCCCTAGGTTTGCCAGACTTTCAGGTAAAGTCAATTTAGATTTTACCTCCTAAAAAAGTTGTAGAAAATATCTAAACTGTTTGCTTGTTTACAACTTGTCTGACCACTCATGTTTCTTGCCCAGTTGGTTTAACTAAAGCTACAAATTAAGACCAAAGTTTTAATAAACTAGAGTTTTCCTTTTATATAAAGTACAATTATAAACAATATGCAATGCTGTAATTTTTTCTTTAAGTGATACAAATGTGTGTTGTTTTAGCAGAGACACGCAGATGTCAACACTTTTAATTGACTTTTAGGAGTGTTGACATCTGCTTTCTCAGTGTACATGAGGCCCAGTGGAGCGTGGTTTAGCTGATTGACATGGTTAGGCAGAGTTTAGGAAAGGCATGGCACATGAGCATTGTTGGTGTCTACAGAGGCATAGCTGAGGCTGAATAAGCTGCTCTAATGATGCCAGTGTAGCTAATATCTGTCCATTTAACATCAATGCAGTCAGCAGTCATTAAGTTGCTATCGGCAGCAGCCTGGGACTTTATCACAGTGCTTAGGTTTTCTCAAACACACACTGTGTGTGTAGTGGTAATGCATAGGAGAATGTATACATGCTGGTTTGAATTTGTGTGCCAAGGCATGGTCTGAACTTAGTGCTCAGCTTCACTCCACTGCTGCTCTGTAGTTTTTGCACAGTTGATGCAATACTCACTTGCAAAATTGAGAAATAAGTCCAGTGCCAATGCAATCTAAATAAACTGTCCACCTTTAGAGTGTTTCCAAATTGCCCCGACAGTTAACCAAGGCATGACATTTAGCCTGAGAGAGCCATCTTTGGAATTAGGAACTAAAGCTTCCAAATGGAAAACTTCAAAAAGAGAAAAGCTCAGGCTCGTCAATTTTAGTAATTCAATTCATACAGCCTTGCTTGACATGAGTGGCTTGGAACTATGTATAAAAATTACTGCTGTACTTAGAGCATAATGGAATTACTTTGAGTTTAGATTATAATGTTCAGGAAAAATAAAGACGGGCAATGACTCGAGAGAGTTAGTATCATGTGCCGTATGCTAACTTTGCGCAGGACTGCAAACTCATTTCTTCCATTTTTCATTTTTTCCACTCAAGACAGCACAGGAGGAGGTTAAAGTTGCTGCAACCCTGCCTCTTTTAGGTACATGGTTATTACAGGTAACACAGAGTGCGCTCTGAAAAATAATATGCAGGTAATTGATCCCCAGTTGGAATGTCTGTTCAGATTATTTCCTGCTAAACCACATGTTCTGCTTGTGTTTTTAGGTTTTTGTTATGCATCCAATCGTTCTAATCAAATCTGGATTATCTCCAAATGTACCTCTGTTCTTGTTTAACCCCAAATGTACCTCTGTTCTTGTTTAACCCCTCTCCACCTCCTGTTTTATTCCAGGTGCTGAAGAAGATATCAGGCTACATCCAGGAGCAGAATGAGAAGATCTACGCTCCTAGAGGTCTGCTGCTCACAGACCCCACAGAGAGAGGAATGAGGGTTGTATCCTTCACTCATCTGCTGCTGTTCTCTCTGTGTGTAACAAATTGATGGATGATGTCAGACACACAGGACAGTCAGACATATAAAAGACTAATAGGAGGTGGCAGTAGCTTAGATGTTGGAGAAACCAGGATTCATGAGTGGGAGGTCACCAGTTAGAATCACTGGAATGGCTAGAAACATCTGGGTTGGATAAATCAATAAGAAATACCTCCTCTTCTTCATAGATTATCATCAAGGTGTTCTTGAACGAGGCACTTAAACTCCAGATGCAGCAGAGGAGCTGTTCAATGGTCAACTTAAGGCAGGGCAGGGCTGAAAAAACATGCATGCTCCGTCAAATGTGCTTTGAAGACAGAAGGTAAAAAAAACAGGGTAATGTGATGAATCAGCAGCCTAAGGTGCACTTGTGATGTTGTGTTTATTGTTCCAGCCATCTTGCTCTGCTTTGTCATTCCAAAATGAGATTTTCTATCACAACTCTTCACGTCATCGTATGTTCTTTTATAGTTGAGGTATTACATTTTCAGAAGTGGCCAAAAGGGTGTCTCTCTTTGTCAGTCGGAGAAATCCCAGCACAGTTTCTCATGTTAAAAGGCAGAGGGAGAGAGAGAATTTGTCCAGTAGACCATCACACAGGCCTGGCCCAGACTGGCTCAGAGAACAGGCTCCAAGTCACAGGGCCAACCTATTACCAAAACTTATTAGTCAATAGACTCCTATACAATATGGTCTCTGTTTATGAATTCTAGTTAGAAATCTCATTCTCATTCTCATTCATGATCTCTTAGTCTGAACCTCCATAAAATTTTTTTAGGACCAATTTGAGTAAATTAATTCTTGCTTTGAAAGTGGTGTTGTTGTCTCAAGATGATTCTTGAGATTCTTCTTAATCCTAGTTCCAATGGGCCATATTGGTCGAGTGCAGACAAAATGACTTTTGCCATGATATTCCTGTCCACAATTTTCTTGAGATGGAAGTCAAAAACCCTTGAGTGGGCGAATCCGCACATCTTGTTTGAGCGGTATTGAGACATATTTTGACCTCGTCATGAGCTGTTGAGATGCTACAACCCTTTTCAAACACGGTTAATTTAATCATAGCCAAAAACAAGATGCAATTGTATTTGGAGCACCTTGGAAACGTGTCTGAGTTGGGAACTTTGAAAGACTTTAGGCCGCCAGCACTTTCTCAACTCTGTATTTCGATACTCGATCTGTCATTAAGATCCTTGACATTCTTTGTGTCCTCAGCTGGAGATCAGTGTGTTTGAAGACCGGGGCTCGGGCAGCTCCAGTCCCAGCAGCATGTCATCGGCAGACAGCAGCGCTCGGTGACTGGAGGGCCAGCGCCAGGCTTACGGGTACCACCACAGGAGCAGCGGAACACTTACCAACATCCGCATGCTGAAACATGAGAGCACCAGGTTCTAAGACGAGCGGAGAGAAAAAGGCGACGAGGTGATCCACAGCTTTCACCCTCTCCCTGCCTCCTCGACAACAGGAGCTGGCTTACACAAACACACTGGATACGCAACAGGATAAACACAAGTGCAACAGAACGCACACAGAGGCAGTAGACAAAGGTATAAGCCAAAATCCTGTGAGGGAATATCCTTCACTCTCCAGCAGCTAACCAAACCAAAATAATTGAGAATTTCTTTTGTTCCATTTTCTCTCATTCCATCACGTCTGTTTCCATGAGTCACACCATCTCTGTCGTATGGCTGATTCAACAGGCTTAGCCTTGATTAGACTGGACGTCATTGCTTGATTGTTTTCAGGGGGGTCACTGTCACTGTGTCCATCTGCTGACGCATTGGCAGTGTAGTCTTAGGTCTGTGCAGCAGCTCTGAAAACTGGAAGGAGAAAAACTACCATCCTCCCGGGAGACCCAATGTTCTCTGTGCTCTCTGAATGATTGCATTCATGTCATATGGTTGGGGTCAAGCCTCTTTGAATGCTGGCAAATTGGGCCTGCTGTGGGACCGCTTGGTTCTATGCTCTGTTCACATGCATTTGGCTTCAAAATCAAACAGCTAACAGAGCACACCTTGGATTATTTATCCTTCTCATTCACAGCAGTGGATACTGGTGATCCACATCACAGCTGTATGTCATACTCATACACAAACCCACACACACACACACACACTCTCTCTCCTACACACGCATGGATACAATTGTTCCCAACTACTCATACAGACACATACGAGGGACCATGCACGCACATTCATATACACAAACACACACCTGTGACTTGTGGCCATGCGTTCCTGCACACACAGATTTTGGCAGATGTGGAGTTGGAGTTGACCTAACCAGACAATATTCTCTGTGGTCTCAGCTCATTGGGAACGCAAGCAAACCCAGGCCCTGGAAGACCGTGCAAGTTTACCTGGTAGTGTGTACATGTATGTTCCAACACATTATCATCCCAGATCACCAAATATTGACATTGCTTTGTCAAGCTCCTCAACATCTCATACAGACGCACAAGGTACCCCTTAGCGTCTAACACGAACACGAACCCTGGACTCCTGGGTGAATGTCCTGTGTTTGTTGAACCCACCATCCTCCTCCTCCTCCCTATGCAGACTTTCTCGCTCTTTATACTTCCTAAAGGCATTCTGGTAAACCAGTGCGTCTCGTACGGACACTCAAGGGTTCCTTGTGTTTCTGTATAAGACACAGAGGGGCGTGACAAAACGTTACTATTTGACGACCTGGGAATGAGATCGGGCTGATGTATCTGGTGTCCTGTGGGTGTGTAGGTATCTGTGCCATCAGTCCCAGCTTTACGTAGTGTGAGATGAAACTTGCAGACCAAGAGCAAGGATCAGTGCAACTGAACACAGTCTGACACATTTGGTTCTGCGAGTACTGAAACAGGGTGGATTTTTATTTCTATAGCTGTGTGATTTATGTTAACCAGTATGGATGTTAATGACAGGTGTGTGTTTGTATGTGAGTATAGGTTAATGTAGGAGAATCAGCCTGCACAGAGTTCAATACCTGAACCTCATTTTGTCTACCTTCATGGCTTTCATGTAGATGCAGATTATTTTTTATGCAAAATCAGAACAGCAATGATCAAAAAATATTCTGGAATGTAATGTGGTTGACATACACACACAACATTAAGAAAAAAATATCTTGATACAGATGAAGATTTTCTTCATCATCTAAGTATTTCAGTTCACTAGTGCCATCTCTCATTTGTCAGTTTTGTATTTTCAGAAATATAGGGATAATTTTATATGTCATTTTGTCAGTGAAACACAGTTGTAGCACCCTCTAGGGTCAGACTGAGGAAGTTCTGAACTTGTGAGTGAAACATCACTATGGACAGTATGATTCAAACCATTCTTTGCTCGTTAATGAATAATAATATTATTTTAACACATCTTATTCGCACTACTGCTCTGCTCAGCAGGTACCTTTGTAATGCAATATATTCAGTACACACAAGACAATGCAGCCTGAGGAGCATAAATTCTGTCTCACTTTGTTGGAAATAGTGTATCCTGTCTGACTAATGCGTATGTGTGTGTGGAGGCTGATGAGACAAAAGATGATCATTATGTAGCAGAAATATGGATACCAGTAGACAGCACACCCACACAATGTCTAACAAAACACAACCTCCTGAAAAAATGTAAGCCCTGTGTGTTCAGTGTGTTCCTGTTTATTCCACACTTTCTGTCTTCTTTCTTTTCCCAATTTCAGTTTTGTTTTCTTTAAACTCGCCTCATAACATCATCTATTAATTAACTCTGTAAGTGCAACCCTTTGCCTCTTCTTTAGTCACATAGTTACAGTAACTATGATCAAAACCCTCAGCCTTGTGTACTTTTACCAGAGCAATGACAAGTTAAAGTTAAACTGGAAAGTCATTGCAAAGTTTAACAAATTTTGCTTCAGTCCAGTGGGTAGTTTAATTTCAACTCGACATTTTACTACCTGGATGAGTGATAAGAACCTACAAAGACATTTTACCCCAGTAGTTGAGTTCAGTTGTGCTTGTGTTCAGCCTCCTGTGCTTTTTGATGCCTTCATGTTTCATCCCAGTGGAATGGATACCCAACCTGGGGCTGATGGACTGACCAATTTAAAAATGACTCAACCTTGCCAATAAGCGAATAAAGGAGCTCATTGGACATTGTATAAAGAACACAAAACAATGATTGTATTGATATGTATATGATTGAATTCTACAGGTGAAGAACCGTACTGTACATGCTTGTCAATGATTATCTATTGTGAAGTGTAAAGAAGTGGAGGGAAATGCCATAATGCTATTTAATTCCAAAACATCACTGTTGCCCAGTATTAGACCATAAATACATTTATTATGTTTTGATTTAATTTGGGCATCAAATGACAGAGCAGCTATGAAAGCATATCGTCTGTACAGCTGTAAGCTGCTGTGTAGTATCTTCTGTAAAGTGAAGATAATGTTTTGTTTTGTTCAAATTAGTGTTGCTAATGTAGCTTATAATATTGTTAGTAATAATAACAATGTCAGTTATTATTGTAGAGGTAAACAGAGGGGTGATGATGATGATCCTCAGTGGAAAGTGTAAAATGTGTTGAAGTCAAAGGTTAGGTTCAAATGTTTAGCCATGCTAGTGGCATTAGGGATGGCAATGTTGTCTGTCGGTTGGTCCACCAACACAAACACACTGTGTTTCCAGACTGAAATATCAACAACAAACAACTATTGCATGGATTGACATGAAATTATTGGTTTAGATGTCCACGATGCCCAGAAGATGAATCCTTCTGACTTTGGTGATCCCGTGACTTTTCTTCGAATCCACCTGAATGGCTAATCTTTTCACTGAAATATTGTATCTCTACTACTATTTGATGGATCGGCACAAAATTCATGGTTCCTAGACAATTTATCTTAAGGATATTAGTAATGCTCTGACTTTGACTCATCAGGTCCAAATTAAATTTTTTCCAACACTGGTTTATGACCAAATGCCTGCAAAATGACATTCCCATCAGTCTCAGCTGTATACTTTGGGTTTAATGCTAATCAGTAAATGCTAATGTGCTAACACGCTAAACTAAAATGGAGAACATTTTACCTGCTAAACATTAGCATGTTAGGATTGTCCTTGTGAGCATATTAGCATTCTACATTAGCATTTAGCTCAAAGCAGCGCTGTGCCTTAGTGCAGCCTCACAGAGATGCAAGAATGGCTGTGGACTCTTCTTTTAGGTATGTCTTTAAACAATACCCCCATGCAATATGTACAGTGAAAGAGCAAGAATTACAGGAGAAATGTTTACACTAATCGATAACTCCTTCAATGATTCCTGAATAAACAGGCATGTGAGTAGTTTCTTAAGATCAGAAACAATCTGAACCTGTCCTGAGACTGAGGTGAAAAAGAAGCACTGTGTTCCATATTATAAGGCAATATGTAGCTTGTTCTTTCAGGAACAACTTCTTTGATTAATAAAGACAACCAAGAGTGTGAAGATTATGATATTGCCTTAAATTAATTCTCGTAAATAGAGGTGCATTGAGATATAAGTACATTTTCACAGAGCTTAAACTTATGGTCCTTGAACCTCTATCACGCTGACTAACAAGATAACCTCTGTGCCAGCACATCTCTTTGGAAGAGGAGCGGAGATCTAAAACTTGTTGACCAAGTGATGATGTATAGTCCATGTCACTATGTAAATTCCCTACATGTCACATATTTCACCTGTACTATATTTGAGAGTGCAGCAAGTCCGTTCAGACACTTGGTGTCATCAGCAAGTTCAGAAACTGTATATGTTAAACTGTTACAAGTGAGTGATTATTCATAGTGCAATATGATTTCTTCCTAAAAACGTAAAAGATGATGTGTAGAGTCTCGGTTCCAGCCTCTTTGAGTTGCTTTGAGTTCTGAGTCGTTCTGCCTCGGGGAGACTAAAACTGCATTGATGTTTAATGCTGCATGATGTGTGTGTAAACAAAGCGAGTGCCAAAAGACAAGAACTGAAATCCCTGATCAACAAAGTCCCTCTTTTGTGCTGCTAAGGGAGAGGAATTTATATCTTATCTTGGTGTTATTTATGTGTTTACATCGGATTATTTCACATATTAATTGAAATGGATTCATGTATTTTTTTCTCAAAGGTGATTATTATTCAAAGACTGGGGAGAAGAGTTTCAACTGTCTCCAAGAAATGAATAAAGTGTCCTATGAAATTGATGAAAAAAGAATTATTGTGACTGCAGTTTACTGTAGGTTTCTAACAAGGTTCAATTCATGTGTCTCTGCTCTGGGTTCATGTGAGGTAGAGGTTGCAATCCCTCGCTGTCTCTCTCTAAGGATATCCACAGAAGGAAACTCCAAGTCATGTCACCTGAGGGCAGTTGTCTTTAGGTTGTTGGTACTGGAAGGTAAACACTTTTTGGCCATACGTCTCAGCTGCATCAGACTTTGGTTATGTTGTTCTGCGCATAAATGTAAAACTTTTGGTGACAAATAAAGAAAGTCTGCCTTTCGGATAAAATAATTAGGTGTACTGTCCTCTTGGGGGCAGCAGAACAAGCTGTAAACATAACCTATATATTATAACCTATTAAGCTGACATGGCGAATGTTGGCAAATGCTTGTTTACAGAGAGCCGACACGGAGACAACATTAACATTCATTTGAGTTGTCTGGCCACCTGAAACATTTTTAAGTCCAACACTCACTCTCCTTTCAGCTCTGTTCACTCCGGAGGGAAACATTTGTCTCCTTGCCTGCTAAACACTCCCCTATTCTGCAGCTTACTTTGTCTCTCTGCCGTTTGGTGCCGGGCAGGTAGCGTTCAGTGGGTTTAGCCGAGCTTTTTTGCAGAAAACAGCTGCCTCCTCCCGCGGGAAATGACGCTGATGAGAGCAGTGAGAATGAATCAAAACCATAAAGTTGCCCAAAGGCTTTAAAACCAAAACATTGAGGCGAAAGATGCTGAAATGTTTCGAAGCGCTCAGGAGTAGGTGATAATTCCCTGTGGCTTTGCCACTACAAGCAACCACTTTCACATACACTTAGTCATGTGAACCATTGTTAAAATAAAATATTGACTATCAGCTTTAAACTCAAAGTTGTAGTTTTCATAGATTTATTCACTAATTTAGATATTTTTGGACCATGAAATGATGCGTAAAGGAGAAAAGCAGTTAGTGTCATTTGGTATGTGCACAGTAGCTACAGTATTGCTCAAAGTGCCCTAAAGGAGGCAGTATATGACATGTAACTCAGTGCATTTTTTCCATTTCAGATGCTCTTCAAATTGGTTCCCTAACATTGAGTTTGGTTTTTCATGTTTGTATCAAGGACCACCAAAACTGGATCAATTTCTGTAAAAAATATGACTTCTACTAACCAAAGATTTTTGCAAAGGGTGTATGACTAATAAATAATTGTCCATAACTAATTAACCCTTCTTCATCACAGTTGTTTTCGTGAGTTCAGTATGGTGACAATTCGATGTCTGCAGAAGTTTTAATGAACTCAAAAGAGAGCAGACAAATGTACATAATAAATATTTTTCCTTGTGACTGATGGTTTAAATTAAATTTTAGAGAAATAAAGGTTAAATAATTGGCAAACATCAAGCCACCAAAATGATTCTATTGCTAATAAAATTTTAGAGCCAATATTTATCCTCACATCTCTCTCTCTGTGCCCTTCCCTTCAACCCATGCACGCCTCACAGTTTGAAACCCTGTGCTGTAAGAACAGCAGACAGACACAGTTAGCAACTAGCTACGGAACATAGTGGAGCCTTTAGCAGCTACAATATCCAGATATTTCCCTCGGGAGTTGGTAGAGACCAAAACCGAGCTAAAATTCATCAGGTGGACAGAAACACAACTCCAAACAAATAGTAATGTTGTTCCATGTCTGCTAGATGTGTAAATGGATCTATGATAACACCATCACCATATAAACTTTATAAGGTGATACTTTGTCAATGTTTTGTTTGCAGCTTGTTGCACTGACTCTAAGTGGCCAACAAATCATTTAATGTAGGAGGAACATTTTATACAAGTAATAGACCCAACTTTTGTCATTGAACATTTTTTGCAGTGTTGACATCTTTTAGCACCGTGTGTATGTGTGACAATGTGTGTGTGCATGTGTGTATACGAGGTGTCCAGTAGATCCATCATAGCCTGCTCATAAGGCCAAAAATTAGCGATAACGTTCTGGCAGATATTGAGGCTTAGTGAAGATCACAGGAGTGGATACTAAGGAGGAGCGGTGAGAGTGAACTGATATTTTCTCAAAGACAGCAGAGGAGTGAAGAAACATCTCAACACCTGTGGGGAAAGGTCACTCTCACGCTAACAAGCTACTCTCTCGCTCCACACAGACCTCCTTTGTTCCCTAAAATCCCTTTTTGCCCTACCTTTTGCTACAGGTTGCTGCTGCAATTGTTTCG
The DNA here is from genome assembly GCA_011952105.1 of Coreoperca whiteheadi. Classification (NCBI taxonomy): domain Eukaryota; kingdom Metazoa; phylum Chordata; class Actinopteri; order Centrarchiformes; family Sinipercidae; genus Coreoperca; species Coreoperca whiteheadi. Next base: position 14,322,100 of record CM022471.1, read on the forward strand.
AGTTTCCAAGTTTGGAAATTCCTTGTTCTTTGGCTGCACAACACTTTCTTTGTCCATTCTACTTCCTCCACGCCCTTCCTGATCTTTCATTCCTTGTTCTCTAAACAGGAAAAAAGTGGCCTGTTTTACCTTTTCCACAATTTCTTGTCTGAGTCATGGGCGGCCAGAAGGGAAAAAAAGTCACTTTCTGGTATTGATTGGTTAAAATGTTTATTCCTACAAATGACAGAAAATCAGTATCCCACCGCTGCCTCTGCAATCCAAAAATATTCTGACTGGCAGCGGTGCCTGGCAAACGCAGAGCAGTCATTACAGTGAGGTTTACAATAGTGTGCTTGCATGTAATGCATCAAACATGGAGCCCCACAGGAGAAGCTCTTGGCATCAGAGAAAAGTCAAGCCTGTGGTGACATTAGAGGAGGATGTTCACTTCTATATTCTGCTCTTGACACTCAACTGGAATCACACACAAATACACATTTACTTCAGTTCCCTGAACAAAACAAAAGGGGTCCAGTAGATAATTTGTTAACTCTGGCTGTCTACCACAGCATCTCATGAGGCATCAAAACTCTGGCTGTGCTCACTCAGGCCCACCAAACATTTATCCACATCTGCCCAAATTCAAGATCACGGTGGGTTATGATTGTGCATTAAACCACTGTGATGCAATAAGCAGAAAGATTCAGTGCTACTGCTCCCTTCAAACACAGACATTCTGTACACAAAACCCCACCCACACACAGACCCTTTTGTCTTAGTGTTTGAACATGTGTATGGATGTTGTATCTGAGTTTGAAACATTTGTTTTGAAATTCTCCCGTGAAAACCACAGTGCTAAGATACTCTCTGAAGAGTTAAAGAGGTAAAACATGGTGGAAACTGCAAGATTTGTCTCTCAGTGTTTTGGCCACACGTGATTTCTTATGCTTAGCCCGATTTTGGAGACTCTCCTTTAAATTGATTTTTTTCGCCATTATACTGCTGCCATGCCTGTTGGCTTTGGCATGAATATCCTCTCAGTTTATTGAACCTCAGTAAGATTGACAGCCCTTGTGTTTTGTTTGCCGCTGGACCTCCCCCAAGTGCGGCCCAGAATGCTACATAAAAACACAATTTTAAGCGTCCGAGGTTGGAAACGTGTGGTTCCAGTTAAAATGTCACTTCTGATCAACTTGGTTAATTGTGAGACAGAGGTCGTTGTGTGTCGTTTCTCTTAGATCTGTTTCTGAAGTTAAATAAATGGTGCTGTGTCATTCGCTGCCCTCCTAACTGATTTGAAATGTTGAACAGAAGTAGGGATGAAACAGCGATGAAAGCTGACAGAGGAAGAGCTTAGGAACATTGTCTCTGTTTTCTACACACGACATCAAACACAAGGCCAAAAGCAGGGATAAACGAAAAAAGAAACCAAATTAGAGAATACACCTCAACGACAACTTCCGCATTCATGTGGTGTTTAAATGAATGGCAGAACACTCTCTTTTCGCAACTTTCCGATGCAACAGGAAGCCAAATAAGATTATATGTGCACACAAATTTGCATTTGTGTTTGCTTGTTCCCAAACAACCTGTGTGTTCAGTTTTATACAAAGCATGGAGCATGTTGCATTTCATAGCATCCACATACAGACTTCTTTTGTCTGAAAGCAACAGTAACTTGAAGTTAAACAAGCACGCTCACTTCTTCCGATTCAACTTTATCTCTGCTCAAGGCAGCTATGTTTTAGGTCAGCATAAGAACCATCAGGGTCTGGTACGGTGGCTCAGAGTTTGTATATTCATGTCTTTGTAAGTTCGGTCAAGTTCATTGCTGAGATCTGGAAACACAACAATGTCTCTGAAAAGTAGTCCAACACGGTTCAGACGACCATTCAGGTTTAAAACAATCCCTTAGGTTAGCACAAATTATTTGGAAGAGAAATTGAGGGCAAATTGTAAAATTGATAACCAAACTGTCTATCTGTCAATATTCTAAACTGACTTCCTGGTTTAACTTTGACCTGCTGTACTTTCCACATTTGCGCTTGCACACAGTTTTTCTGTGCAGTGAGGGAGTGTTACCAAGATTTGGGATGGTTTAGATAATCTGACCAAACTGCTGGTTTGTTTACAACCTGTCTGATCATCTGATTGCTCGTGTTTCTTGCTCCATCAGACTTTGTTGTAGCAATGTCATGATGGTCCCAGGTTTTAACTGTTACTTTATTTAGTACAATGATTTTATAACAGACAGAACTGATGAACACTGACAGAACACTACATAAATAAGATAATAATAATAAAACTGTAATTTTTCTTTAACTGCATGCCTTCTGCCCATTGCATACTGGTAATAGTTCCAGACTCTTGTGACCCTGTAGGTAAAGAAAAGGAATGAATGACACTGCATTTGATAACGTGTTATCACTTAATTAATTATCTTTGACATGTTGAAAAAATGGCTTAGCAAAAATTTGTAGAAATTATAATAACCTACGACCCACTTAACAGCCAGCTGCAGTGTGTGATGCCATTCATGCTCAAGTGGTTGTTGAAGTAGCTTAATCGGTAATGTCAGTGATTTGTTTGAGTGTTCGTGCACGGTGAAATTAGTCAAATATACTTAAATCAAATGACTTGACGTGTCCTCAGCTTAGGCAATTGTAAGCATTAATTATGATGAAGCATACATTTTTATTTCAGACTGCAACAAACACCAATGCACCGTTACTGGAATAATGCCTGGCGCCAAAAACACAGGAGACGAGAGTTTGCACACAGCACTACTCCGCTCATGAAGCTCTGAAAAGCCTGCTCGGTTGTTTGCATTAGGGAAAAGCTCGTTTTCAGAAAACTAAAGAGAAAATAAACATACAAACTCTCTGGCTGCAACTGAAAAGAAATGGTCACTACAGTGTATACACCCACATTTACACAGCCCTTTTCTTCTTGTCTCCTTCCGCTCCTTTTTCCTGGTCATTTCCGTACAGTACAAATATTTTCTTAACATAACCTTCTATATCTGATCTTCTGTCACTTTCTGTGGACGCTTCATGCCGTGTGTACATTGCTCAATTGTGCTGTTTGTGGGACATTTTGTGATTAGTGGTATGAAGCACAAAAAAAAGGCATTTGGATTATTTTTCCACATGGAGCACATGCCCACATGCAAACAGGCTGCACGCACGCACGCACGCACACACACACACACACACACACACACACACACACACACACACACACACACACACACACACACACACAGGTCCAAACTCCCCTGAAACACACGCTTTGAGCATTTTGTTCCAGGTTTTATTTTCCACAGGGACATCTCCACTTGCAGTTAATTTCAGAGAAAAACAGCTGGAGCCACTGGGATGCAAAAAATGCCGTGGCAGTTGACCGTGCCAGACACACACACACACACACACACACACACACACACAGAGCATCCTTCCTGTAGGTTGTTGCACATCATTCAATGACACTGTTCAGCTAAGTTACGCAGTTTAATTTGTTTTAAAGCTCACCTTGTCCTTAGTGGAGTCTATTCTATTACTGATAACATGTACATCCACTCTATCTCAAAAAATGTCATTCTACATCCAGATATTGCTAAAGTGGTTTAGCGAAGTAATCCATCACTGTGAATATTGTGTTTTCATTTATTTTCTTCCGCATTACCTCATACTTTGAATAAACTTCAGTTTCACTGGACACAGAAAAGCTTGTATATGAGTCTTGTATAATTGTGAAAACTAATTTCGAAGACCACCTGCATGTTTGAATGGGCAGAATACTGTACACAGTATGTTTAGTTGCATATTGCATGTACATACAGTTAACAGATCATTTCGAGCGGTATCCTTTCTCTCTTTACAAACTTCAGCATTAGCTGAAATGCCACAATCCATTTCAACACATTTATAGGAAAAGAAACAAACTGGAATCACACAACCATGTCTTTGACAGTAAATGACTACACTGTTATTAGGATTGTGAAGATGAAGTAGGAGAATTAGAGCGATAGGGTTAAAAACTGTATGTCCTTTTTAAAGCGTGCACATTTTGATAAACACTTTGTTCATGCAAACTGTGAGCTTAGATATCAGTCCTTGGTGATACAGTCTGACCTAAGAGTGCGATTCAAACTTCAAAAAAGTCCATTCTGTCTGTATAATAACATCTTCACAGCAACCTCAGTTGAACCTTTTTTTTTTTACACATTTTTTATACATTTGTTAATGAAAATTTCTGAGCTAACATATTCAAATATTTGTGGACACGATCTTGCTGAACCCTCAGTAACTCTCACTCTCCACAGATTCTTTGGCTTATACAGAGAGCATGACAACATCGTCAACGTGGATCCAGCAGAGATCCGTGGTGAGTAATTTTAATTGCTTTAACACATCCATCATCGTTTGCTTATTAGTTTTTCATGCTCCGATGCCTCTTAGTTTTCATTAAAAATGTCTCAGAGAGAAGTTCAGTGTTTGATATTTACAGGTGGCATCTGTGGTTTGGGTCCAACTCATTATCAGGTTCAGGGACTGTTGTCAAGGGCTCCAGTTCAGTGCTGTATCTTATATGGAATGTGTCAGGTTTTTGGCTAAAAATGTCCAAAATATATAACACTTGCCTCAGTGAGTGAATAGGGAATCACACACACATACACACAGATAATCACTACCCTGGAGAACTGTACAGGCCAACACTTGATGATGAATATATCCTCTGCTATGACATTGATTGTGAGCTAACAGTGGATAAGATGGGAGCTGTATTAATAGTTTGAGAGGAGAACTGATGTTCCCCTGAAGAATCATGTGGAAGCAAAAATCTGTCAGCCAACATCTTGTGAAGGACAATGTTTTCACTTTGTGCTCATCTTTTCTGCCAAAATATTTATTAGTCCCCTAAAATGTTTCAGGTGTTAAATAAAAAACAGAAGGGTTCCATGTGCTTTACGCATTTTACAGCACTATATCGAGAGCTTCAACATAAATTCTATGTGAAACCAAAAAAGAGAAGAAAAGAATCACCTCAAACATTACAGTGTTTTAGTTTACTTCAGAAAATCACAGGCCCCCGGATATCCACATCTTCTTTTTTGTGTCTGGGTTTATTGATCATTATTTCATATAAATAGGAAGGGAGGTCAAGTTATTCTTACCTTTAAATAGTGTGAGTTTATGTTCATGTAATATCCACAACTTAAAGGATAAGTCTGGTGATTTTTCAGCGTCATCAACAAATCCCTTAGAAAGACCCAAATCAACAATTAATTGATCCTACTAACAAGACTTTTTATTTGTTATTGCCTGCATATCAAAAGCCTGATCAAGCTTATTCCGCTGTGGCACAGACATCCATTGTTGTTTCAAACATCAATAAAAAACACATAATTGAGCCACACCGTTGCACTGAGAAACGTGCTCCTTCATTACAATGAACATGGGAGCTGTAGTTTATTTTGAATCCCACATACAGTACACCCTCCTGCTGCTGTAAATACTGCACTAGATTTGTGGCTGAAAATAGTTGCCAACAAAAACACAATTTACTCTTGTTTGAGTAACATTTGCTAAAAACTACAGTGCCCAGCTGTTTTGGGAAATCATTTATTAAGAAATGATTTCCAAAAACTAAAACTATATATTTGTAATGTGTTCAGAAGGGAGCAACGGGCTTGAGACTGAATGCAACAGTCAAGTTAGGGAAGTTGGAAAGTATCATCATGCGTGCATCTTTGATTTTGTTTTTTCATGCGATTTGTTGACAATAACAAAAATATAGAGCATCACCAGGCTTATCCTATAAAGTTTTATATTATGTGGCAAATTATTTCAAAATTGTTTAATACATTATTATGGATTCAAGTACACTTTCCAGCTACTGTGCTTAAAATGTTTCATTTATAGATTTTAAATTGCAAGGACGTTTTGGTAGATTTTACTGCACTATATTCAGGCTGTCAACATGAAGAGACATCACCAGCGCTTCATTAAATGGACTTTGTTTTAGATTTAGAGGAACATTAATTTATCATGGTTCATGAAAATCCACATCCTCTTCCTTTGGTCTTCGTGTTCCGGTCACATGCCCATTATTTTATTTAAATGGCAAAAATAAGGAATACATACTAACTTAGGGATTAATTTTAGCAGTAATTAAGATGATGCTCATTTAAAATGTACAACTCAGAGTTCTACAAGAAAATGGCAAATTATAAAACAAATATTTAAAACACACATCCACGTGTGTGTATATTCTCCACTGTGCTGTTGTTTATTCATAGGTAACAAAATGTAACAATCAGAGACAGATGGTCTGTCATATGTTTCTCTGCCGACTGCCTCTTTGGACGCAGTACACTCACATGTGTGTGCGCGCACACACACACACGCACAGACCCTAAAGATCGGAGACCTGGTGTTCCTCAGCATCCCCGTAAGCCCATAGTAAGAATGCGAGTGACATTGTAAGGATTAACATAGTGGCATTGTGGAGATACAGATGGGGCCTCAGCATGGCTCTAATGAATGTGGTCTGTCGAGACAGTAGAACTGTCTGCTGTATGTGCAGTGGTTTATATGGTGCAGCTCCACTTATTGACTTGGCCTCAGTTCAGGTCCCACTAAGATAAGTGCCAGGTGATGACGTGAGGGATCTGCGGGTGTGACACAGTCAGTTCTGAACCCCGTAGCTCCCAGCGAGCATGCACCCTGTGTGTTTCTTTATAGTCCAGAGGGGGCCGGGAGCCAAGAGGTGACACATAGCAGCGGAGGAGGGGGCAGGACTGTAAATAACTGATGGAAAAAGATAGCAGAGATCCAAGGAGGAAAAGGAGGAGTAGATGTTTCAGTGAAAAATTTCCTCCAAGAGTTTCTGTACATCCCCATTTAGCAGTGGAGAGAGTCAGGAAAGGGAGAAGACAGTGACAGCTACAGTAGTCCAATCTGGAGATGGGTAGAGACGAGTGGTAGCACGGAGACGGAGAGAAGCCAGAAAGAAAGGCCTGACCACTTGCGTTCCCCAGAAGACCGTGTCCCCCCAAAGTAAGCCACCTGGGCTGCAGACAAAGAGGCAAAACAGAGGGCAGGGAGAAGTTAGCCAACATATGCGTTTTTATGGCTGAAAGAGAGCTCATTCACATGGGGGAGTTAGTCATGCAAGACAGCGGGGTGCAGAGAGGGGACACGGCCAGGAATGTTAGCACCTCTAAGCCTTTACTCAAAACCATAGTAATTAAGGCAGCTTAAGGCATCTCGTTCTCTGGCAGTGCTTCCTTTGTTCTCCTGATCTTGGTAATCCAGCTAAGTCTACCCTGACTCTGCCAGGACCACTCACCCACACAGGCTGACCCATCATTGTTGGGCTCAAAACCCTGGTTGCATCTCCTCTTGGCGCGGCACTTATAGCTGCCATAGGTGTTGGTGCAGACAGGGCGGTCAGAGGGGCACACATAGGGAAACTGGGTACACTCATCTTCATCTGAAGGAGGGGGAGGTGAGGGAAGGAAAGACACTTTTTGTCTAAATTTTAAAAAAGGACACAAACATAGATTGGGTAACAGACAAATATTTGGAACTTACCTGTGCAACGGCCATTCTCATTCAGAGCAAACCCATGACCACACTGTAAGACACAGTCAGTCCATTTAGAAATGAGAATGTTTTTGAATGAACAATCCTTTAAACCCACAACATGTAGATTTGTTTGATGTGATTATAAAGAAACACCTGATTAAATGAGTGGAGAAACATAACTAACACAGATTCTTCCATTCAGATGGGGGGCACTTCTATCCACACATTTCTTTCCTGATGGAAGAGCTCTCTTCCAGCAATGCCCACCTCATCCACACAGGGCACCGGGGTTCACTGAATGCTTTGATGAGTGTGGAAATTAAGTTAATCTTATGCTGTGGCCTTCGCAGATCTCGCGGATCTTAGCACAACTGAACACAAGGAGATTTTGGAGCGACGTGTTAGACAGTGTTCTCCACCACCATCATCAAAAGACCAAATGAGGGAATATTATTTGGAGGAATGCTGGTCATCCCTCTAGTAGACTCGGCAAGGCTTGGATAATCTACGCCATTTATTACCATGCTATGGTAATTATGACACTTTACCTTTAATTTTTCACCCAGTGAAAATGTGTGAGGTCTGTGCATGGCCAGATTAACCTGGTAGAGGACAAAAATGAGCTGCCCCCATTAACTGCCCATTCTTCCCACTCTCTTTGCATGTATACGCTCTTTCTATGCTGGAATACTACCTGACCTCAACTTTTCTGTGTTGTAATTTGAATAAACTCAATTTAATTGTGGGATATGCAATATATAAATAAAACTTACATAATCAAGTCTTAAAACTAGACCAGGTAGCACACAGTAAGCTTGGAGTGTTTGGGGCCCCTGAGCAGTTGCCTGCCTTTCCCAGTTGGTAATCCAGCTTCAGTCTGTTTTTCTTGAGCCCCTTCATCTCAATGCAATGCTAGAAAAATTCTGCACATAGTGGCTAAGCCCATTCTACAAAGCCTAACAATCTTTTAGATGATGAGAATTTAGGATTAGTATGAAGCACTGCTGTACCTCTATTTCCACAGTAGGAGTGACTTCCTCCTCATCTCTTGGATAGTGGATCTCCAGCACTGAGTTGACGTCTGAAGGCTCCAGGGGTCGGGCAGCTGAACGACCATCTGGCCAGTACACCTCAACGTTGGTGGCCACATCCTTACCTGGTCAGACACACAGCACAGACACAACACACACAGAAGAACATTCATAGGTCCTTTAGTGATTCGTGAGGGCTTATAAAGTTCATTACACACTAGGTTATCACGAGTTGAAGCTTTCTCTCCTTTTTCGCTGACACAAACGCAGTGAGAGTGGAACTCTCCTCTTCTCTCTCCATTAACTACTTTAATCAGGCATAGAGAAAGCTCCTCGCCAGAGGGCCTCTGCAGTCCTTAATTAAAGTGGCATTTCTAATGTAAACAGATCTTGGGTTACCTTGCCAGACAGTGATCTACTCAGCAGGTGTGCTGCCTGAGAGCCAAAGAATATTTCACCTGTTCCTCACCCGCATGACACCCTCTCAGTTAGTGGCTCTCACTTGTCTACCATTAGTGACACCTTTTGCAAGTGGGGGGTCTCCTCTGAGACCACGATGGTGTGGAAAGTGTGCTCTTAGAGTGTGTAATGAGTAATCTGACATTGAATTTAAAGGCCTGCAGAGTTGATCTATGCTTGGACAGTTTTGTATCAGAACCAGCTCAGTGAGCAGGGCCAAGGAGCAGTGGTGGGTGAGCTACCAGGCCTGGATGACCACCAGCTGACAGTCCTATGGGGGCGGAAGCAGACATGGAGCTGCCTCCAGCTGCAGCACCTGTCTCCGATCTCTCCCCCACTTTGTCCACCCAGCTCCTTCCCACAGACAGTTTAGTCTCCCATGGGTGTCTAATCAAGCTGTAGGTATTAAAACAATGCTTGCCACATGGAGCTTTCATTTTCCTTCTCACTGCTACGCTCTGTAACGCTCATTCTGTCAGTTTCTCTGTGTCTATCCCTTTCCAAGCTGTGCAAAAAGTAGTGCTGTAATGGTTAGTCAATTAATTGATTAATCAATCACCAGAGACTAAATCAACAACTAGAAGTCTATTTTATCAAGCAAAAAGCACCAAGCATTTGCTGCTTTTCCCAATTTTATGTTATTGTAAAGTAACTATCGTTGGGTTTTAGGCTGTGGGTTAAACAAAACAACAAAACGTCACTCTGAGCTCTGAGAATTTTAATGGACATAGCTAAAACTATTAACTGAAAAATAATTCGTAATTACATAATCGTTATTGCAGCCCTAGCAGAGAACACTTCCAGTTAGCTAAGAGGTTACTGGTTCAAATAAAAACTTAACCAAGGCCAAAGTGGGCGACGGGCTCCATCTCACACAGGTACCCTGAGCCCCCATCGATGATCCGTGTGTGTGGGCCGCTCTTTTTAGTGTACACCACCACTTTAGCCCCTCTGGCGAAAGCACCAAACTTGGTCCGGGGAATCACTCGCAGCCAGGAGTTAGTGGTGCCCTGAGACACAAACAGAATGAGAAAAAGGAGGGTTTGTGTTAATATTACACTATCTACTGAGTGTTTGAAACAGATTTTGAGGCTTCTATGTCACCCAAACACTCACCTGGTTGACTTTGTAAATAGAAAGCGGCTGTGCTGCACTTTCACCATGAGACACAAGCAGCTCTAGACGCCCATCACCATCAAAGTCTGTGGCTACAGCTCCTGGAGATCCATCACAGTAATGATGCAGCTAAACACTTCAGGCAATAGCCTACATAACATTTATTATACTCATGCAATGAAACATGAACATCAAGTTTAAACAGTCATAGAACTAATTATGTTGAGCAAGTATTTTTTTCTTTTATAAAGCACATGAAGAAACTAAGATCCCTGGTGGAGCTCTGGTGCCACCTAATGATAAGATGTTGGAATAGCGGATACTTATCATGCATGCTGGTTTGTAAGATACTCACCGGTTCCTCGTCCTTCAGGCTCGGATGCCTCCCCAATATTCAACTCTTCTATCTGGGGGTCTCCATGCTCTCTCCTGCTCACCCTATCAAATCAACATCACAGCAGTAACCCATCAAATCACTGTAAAACATCAATACCATGGCCACTATAAAATATTTAAGCAGTGTTGGAAAGCAATTAAGTAAATTTACTATAATTTGAGGTACTTGTACTTTACTTGAGTATTTCCATTTTATGCTACTTATTTCACTACATTCAGAGAGAAATATAGTTTTTACTCAACTACATATATTTGGCAACTATAGTTACTAGTTACTCTACAGATTAAGTACTTATTTACAATGCTTGACAGATGACAAGCCACAGGTGCCTCTTCACATCAGAAATACATTTATTTTCTTATATGATTATTAGTATTTGTTGACACATATGTAATACCACATATGTCAGTCAGTCAGTCAGTCATTTTCTACCGCTTGTTCCCGTTCGGGGTCGCGGGTGACTGGAGCCTATCCCAGTGGCTTCGGGCCTTAGGCGGGGTACACCCTGAACAGTGGCCAACTCGTCGCAGGGCTGACACTTAGACAGACAACCATTCACGCACACATTCATCCACTAGGGACAATTTTAGAGTCACCAATTAACCTAATGCATGTCTTTGGATGGTGGGAGGAAACCGGAGAACCCGGAGAAAACCCACGGTAACACGGGGAGGACATGCAGAGGTCCACCCCAGACCACCCAGGGAGGTCGTGGTCTGGTCCGGGATTCGAACCCACGATCTCCTTGTTGGGAGGCAGTGGCGCTAACCGCTCTGCCACCGTGCACCCCACCACATATGTAATAATGCCATTTATTAATTATTTACTTTTTAACTTTTCATTATAATTTTTGTGATTTTATTAGAGTGTAATTGTCATCTTTCTGTAAAGCACTTGCCCTATAAATAAATTGACTTGACTTGATTTGAATGCAGAAAGACATTGTTTGAAAGTAATCATGCATATCATGCTACCATGTACCTATAGTGACAAAGAATTTCCATATCCAAGTTTCCTTAAGTTATAATTTCATTTCACAGTGCACTAATGTGCTGATCCTGGCCGTTAAACTCCTCACCTCAGCTAAATAGTGATTAGTTGTATTGAATTAATTAGCTTGGGCACAAGAGTTTGAGCTTGTCTTTTTTTCAGTGCAGGAGAGCAGAGTTAAATTAGCTGATTCATCTTCATACTAGACAATAGCAGAGCCACAGGCTGTGGAGCAGTGACCCCTGTCAGACCATCATCGTGTCCAGAAAGACAAATTCTCCTCCAGTGACCTGGTGTGCAGGAATATTCTGATCCAGGAAATCTCTGGGGCTTACGCTGATCATTGATATTCAGTATGAATTGACCCAGCAGCTCATGGCAACACTCATCGTTACATCTGCATCCTGTTCAGAAAAATATGCCAGATCAGATTTTTATTCAGACAGGATGTGTTTATTCTACTATTAAGTCCTAAATATTGATATGTATCAAACTTGCATATTGAGTGTTGAGTTCATTAATATTATCTAGAGAGGAAGCCAAACCATGAGCCAAAAAGAGACCTAAAACTGTCTTAATGAAAGACTCATTCATGTGTGGAGGAGGAGGCGGGATGCCAGGCTAGATAAGTATCCTTGGCTGGGAATTTTAAATTACTCTCAACTTCCATGCCCAGTTTTAGAATATTAAATCAAGACACAACAGTAGTCCATTAAGCTCATCACCACAGTGCTAAATTTATTATCATATTTGAGTGTCTGTGTGTGCGTATACCTAAAGAGCCTGTTGGCGGAGGGGCCCCTGTAGGCGATGTTATTGAAGAAGACCTCCAGCTCGTTGTCATTGTCAAAGTCTGCGGCGATAACGGTGCGAACAGGGGATGGCATGGAAAACTTCTGAGATGCTATGTCCTGAGAAAAAAGCAAACACACAGAGTGAAATAAACACATACACACAGGCATACATGTACAGACGCTAAACACATGCAGGAAGGTTTGTTTTCTGGGGAGGGGAAATGCTTGAAATGCCTTTTTAGAAGTTGAAAGCAAATTAGAAAATTCACCAGCAGCGACTACGGAGCACATGGAATCAATAACAACCAAATTCTGCTCACAGACTTGACCCGTACCACACGTGTATTAATACACAAAATATTATTTAATGCCATAATCCAACACTTATAAGGATACAATAAAAACCGGTTTGTTACTGTATATGCTGATGACAGCATATTCTAAAATGCTATTATAAAATTTGCTTTGTCTTTAATGGGATAGATGAGGTTCATACACTATTGTACATTTCATTTATTTGTCTCATCTGTTGGTCAACTCCACAGTAGTCAGAGGTTAAGTGTCTTGCTCAAGGGCACTAATTTGTTGCAGAAACTCAACAGAAAAAGATGCGGTTTGATTACCAAGTGAACTCTGAGAAGCACAGTTGAAGAACATCACAGAGTCTTTCATGTATCAGCAGATGATGTTGCCAACAACGAAAAATTATTTTGACGATATTCTCTAAAAGCTGCTGTTATTACAGCTTGTGATAACAATCCTGTGTTCAGTCCAACATGTGGATGGGTGGTGCGAGCTGTGCCAGTGGCTAGAGAGACTGTTCTATAACCTGAAGGTAACAAGTTCAATCTCCACAACAGACATGTCCATCAATAAGCCAGTCCTTGAGTTAGACACTGATCTCACTCACTGTAAGTCACCCTGGCTAAGAGTTGCGTCTAAAGCCTAAAGATACATTTTTAGGTCCTCTGGCATCAGAAAGGGCCCAAAAAAAGTCTCCTCAGCAGAGGAGTTTTTCCACGAGAAAGTAACAGATATCTCGCCGCCGTGACACGGTGATAAGTCGGGGAAGAGTTATAGAGCAGCCCTTCACTCCCTTCAGTATTTACTCCCTGTTTTAATTATAAGGCTCATAAAGCCGGTGGGGTGGGGAGGGAGCTTAAAGTGACCTTCTGCTTCTCAGGTGAAGGAGAGGAGATGGCCAACTGAGGCCATGAGCGAGGGACAGTTTTACATTTACTCTATTACTAGGTGGATGAATATATACACCATAAGTAAAAAGAAAGGGACTCTCATCAAAAACAATATGCAGCACAGAAACATGAGATTTACAGGAAAAGAGATGATAAAAGATGATTTTATATTAAGTATCTTAAAATGGATTAAATGGATAAAAACGTTCATTCTGATTCTATAACTTCTTATGTTAATTGTCTGTAGTTGTTTGCTGTCTCCATCTACTTGTTTATTTGTAATAATGTGCAGGCTGACAGTTATTTAGTTTGTTAATTGATTGTACTCTTGTACTACATTGGGAAGTGACCTTGGGTTATTGAAAGCCGCTATAACAAATAAATATACTATTATTATTATTATTAATAAATATGTCCTTATATAGTACTTTGCAATACTGTTTAATGACAGAAAATTGATTACTTGGAATAATGGTGTTAACAATAGGCTATAATTATAATTAAATTGTTATCCATGTCCTCATACCCTTTTATTTATTTATTATAAAATGATTCCTGCATGGATTTTGGTACAGAATAACTAAGAAAGAAAAACTTCTAGTTGGGACCTTTCTTAAATGCATATTAGATACAGTATGTGTGTGTGTGTGTGTGTGTGTGTGTGTGTGTGTGTGTGTGTGTGTTTGTGTGCGTGTTAAACCTACTGCAAGGGAAAACTGGGCAATGGATTTTAATTAAAGCCCAAACAGGCCTAATCGGCACTTTCCAACAGCCAGGCAAGCTGCTGTTTCAGCCCAATTTAATTAGCGGTTTACTGGAGTGACACAACAGCTTCATTATGCATGCCAAAGGTCAACAGGGCTCGTAGGAGTTTTAGCTTGTAAGGAGGAAAGGGGTCTTAAATGTGTTGTGGGCTTGTGATTTAACAATCTTGGTAAAAACATCAGTTAGCTAATTCAATTTGTCTTCTGTGTTTGTGTGTGTAGAAGAGCCTATTGTGTGTGTGTGTGTCCCACTGATGGAACTGTGTATGGGCTAAGCATCACACATTAACCCCTTATTTGACCCCTGTAAATATGTCCTCTGTGACGTTTATCTCTTTGGTAAAAGATGCAGCCGCAGGTGCAAACAGATAGATCACCAAGCATGAAACCTCCGCAGATTTACAGGCAGCAGAGCCCATCTCTGTCTCTGCCGCTCTTTACTGTACTACACAAACACATGCACACTGCTGGCTGTCTCACAGGAGTTGTCTATGGTCATTGATTCAGTAAATCTACACCTGTCCGTCTATAAATCACACTCAGTCCCAAAGTAGGCCATCACTGACTAATTCCCTAGCCATATGTTAGCATAGATACGTAACTACGTGAATCATGGAGTCAATGAGTGAGATTGGCTGTCTTTGAGCTACTTGTTCATTAGTCATTGATTCTGGAGAGAGAAGAACATAAAACCACAACCTTGCTCTAAAACTCTCCTACATTATTGGCCAATGCCTGACATTCTGATGGGGGAATCATTTGACACAAAGACTGTAGATTATCAGCGAGTGCTGCTTACTCTGGATTATCCACAGACCTGTGAACAGTTTGTATTGGAACTACTTTCTGCCAAATAAATATGGTCCTAACCAAAGGCCTCTGTATGGATACTCAGGAAACACATTTGGACCCACCTTGAACTTTTGTTTGCGGTTATTTAGCTGTATGTACAGGCGATGAGGTCCATTCCAGTTCCCGTAGACGATGTCTGTCTTGCCATCACGGTTGAAGTCTGCCAGGGCAACCCCTCTTCCATGCTGCATGGGGTCCTCCACACCTACGGGTAATACACGCTGTTATACAATAAAACCTACCTTGTGTACTGTTTTTGCACCAGATTCACATGATATGTTGAGAATCAAGAACGTTCCTCTCACCAGCCTGCTGCGCCACATCAGTAAAAGTTCCATCTCCGTTGTTTCTGAACAGGAAATTGGCTCCGTACTCGTTGTCGCAAAACACATCGGACAGGGTTTGACTGATAATGGGCCCCACCACGACACCTCGCCCTCCTGCACAAACGGAGACAGAGAGACAAGGCTAAGTGGTAAGAGAAAACTAGGCAGTTAAAAATACGGTGAAAAGACAATTTTAGAAAGAAAACATGTAGCAAAATAGGTGAAACAAAAGAGAGAACAGAGGGAGAGAGATCAACTCTATGACAAAAGTGAACAGTGAGTGATCATAACTGTCTTTCCAGGCCATTTCCTCTAAGAGGGCAGCGCTTTCTGCTGACACAGACACTGACTCTGATGTGCTACACACACACAACGACACCTCGGTACAAGCACAAACAAATACGAAAATGCAAAGACGCGACATGCTGAGAATATTTTGCTTTAACTAAAAACTAACAGTAATTTTCTCCTTGTGAAAAGATCTTTGTGACTGTTCAATACCCTCTCAATATCACCCCAGGATTTTCCAATGACATTCTATAAAGTGAAGTGTCTCGCTAAAGTGTCTCATCTGAGACCAGCGGCGTCTAATTATGGAGTTGAAAGGGCTTTGAATGCCCTTCCAGTATGCAGAGTCAGTGTCGTGAGTCAGGACTCACTCCTGATTTACTGGCCCGCTCCATCAGCCCAGACAAATATCACTCGCCCCCTATGGCCATAAACCACTAATGTCTCTCCAGAGATATGTAACCATTAGATATACAACTTCACTGACTGTCCCTCTGCTCTGATTAACGGCAGTTTGATGACAAAGCGATCTACCGTACATCATTCACAGTAATACTGGGCCAGCCCACTCTTCCCCCCGACATCCTGCATGCAAAACGATCCATAGATGATGAAGATTGATTCTGTTATGCTCAAATACAAAGTCGTCTCCCATTTCCAAAACTTACTTGGACATCGGCGTCAAGGACTTTTCAGTGGTTACAATAAAGTATCATAGAGGCAGCATTTTTTCACTCATGATGGTCTCTATTATCAAAGAGACAGATCATGGTGAAATCCTTCATTTTGGCATTTATTGTTCTCCTCTTCTATACCAAAGCAGGTATCCATCACAGGGTTAAGTGAAGTTTTGATCCAAGCTAGAGGTGTGGTGATGCATTTCAGTGCTATTTTTAAAGTACAAAATCAATTTCAAGGTCATCCATTTAGTTTAAAAAACATTTGGATGGAAACGTTTATCAAAAAAAATTCCTATACTCAGTTCAGCTCAGATGTTCATTGTCCAACAAGAGCAAGAGCTTTTGCAGCAAGGCAGCTTAAAAAAACAATAAAGACACATTCAAAATGTGAGACAATAGAATGCATTAAAGTGGTGAACACAATGTACGTAATAAAAATACAACAAATGGTCAAAAGATAAAAACTGCACCGAATGAGATAGAGTGCTAGGCTTTTGGTGGGTAACTGAGAGGAAGTTTATGGAATATATTTGAATTAAATGTGCATGTTGTACATGGATTAAATGAAAATTTTAACCTGTTACACCTAATTTTCAGAATAAAAAGTGTATGGTAAGAAATTGCGAAGATGGATTTTGCTTTTTGGGTGACTTGTCAACTAAAAATGTCAGACAAGGAAGGTTGCATGTCACCAGGGATTTTAAAGGCCACTTTGACAATGTTGCCTTGTTTCTTCCTGTTTTTCGTACTTAAATACTTACAAGCCAATCAGTAGGAGGGTCAGGAGTGATTAAATGACCAGTCTGTAAAAAAACACCAGCAACTTCCTGTCAACATTAAGACATTTAACCTCTGCAGAAAATACAGTCTTTGTTTACCTTTTCTGGCATGTACAGTAACACTTTGATCAGGGCGACTCTGACTGAGCTGGTTGCACATAAAATACACTGTGTTGTAGTGGCATCCACATACTTGTATTCCCTCCTTCAGAAGTCTGGGGGAACCACACCAGGCTGTGATAGATGCCATCTCTGGCACGTCGAGCTGGTCTGATGTATGTGTGTGTCGTCCTTCCCCTTCGCTTCCCTGTGACTTTGACTGGAGTAAACAGCTGACAGGGCCAAAAGATCCCACTCACACTTCTCTCCCGCTCTCTCTCTCCAGTCCTCTCTTTCTTCTCTCACACTTACACTCATCATGTTCTCTTTCTTTCTCTCTCTTTTTCTTTTTTTCTTACCTGGCACCTCTCCAACTCTCCCTTACTCGCCTCCCATCCAGCACCCTCTCTGTACTGAAGTCCTATATTTCAGACTCTATGGGTACAACAAGCACATGCACATCTGCAGATGTCTGTATAAATCACGCTGAAGGTCCAGCAGTGCTGGATGATCTTAAAGCAAGGGTCTACGTCACACACACAGTCATTTCTTCACACCTACCAGTGAACTTGTTAACTCCGGCCTGCTCTGCCACGTTGGAGAGGGCAATGACCCCCTGTGAAAGGTCACTCGCTGCCTCGTCCATTTCTATTAGAGCATGAGCACCGACGCTGCCACTGGCATAGTTAGCTATGTAGATAGCATAACGTCCTGTACCCTGGGGAAAAAAACAAATATGGTTTACATGTATTTATATATTTGTTAATAGGCTGTACTTATATATTTCATATATTTAGTATAATAAGGAACTAGAACTGGCATGTGTAGCTAGATGAGTTGATGATTCATTTGATGATGCAGCTGAACCTTTAAAGGGTCAGTTCATCTATTTTGCTAAAAACTGTGTCTAACCATTTGCACAGGTTTTTGAGATATCTGTCTCTTAGATTTCTGCTGCCACCCAAGTACAATGGCAGTAAATGGAATTTAGTTAGTGCGGCTGAAAGCATTTTAAAATAGTTTTTAAACAATTCATCAGTACCATCTCTTCTTTTATAGGAACCCCTTTTACCACAGTAATGAGGGCACTGTTTCTGGAAAGACACATTGCTGCTGATTAACAAATAAACATCAAATTGCTAGCAGCCCCACCAACAAAATTTAATTCACGTCCTTTGTATTGGAGTGGAGGCAGAAATTTCAGAGATCAGTGTCAAAACATGTTTTTTTTATATAATTTAGGTGAAGCAACCCTTTAAAGGATAGGGCTTGTTATATTTTATATGTTTTCTTATTGTCACCAAAGACCAAACCTAACAATGTGTTAGTCTGTCTCCCAATACCTTTCAACTTCACTACACTGTCTGTGGCACTCAAGCCATTTGGTTCTTGAATATGTAAATCTTGTTCGCGGATATTTTCTTTCATTTGAAGGTGCAATAACTGATTTCTTGACAACATTGGCATATCATCACTTTTTAAGTTGATATGGCAAACTTGTTGCTTACTGATGAAACTATCTGGCTCTTTAGCTGCTAAATGCTAGATTATGTTCACCAGCGAGTCGCTAACTGCGTGTGTTTGCTGTTTTGTGCTGAGCAGGTAGTGTACAGTCGGGTTTTGAGACCTTTTTCACTGAAGACAGCTGCCTGCTGTGGCAGAAAATGACACTATGAGAGCGATGAAATTGAACCGAAAAAGTAAAGCTGAAGGTTGGACAGCTTAACAATGAGCAATATAAAGCTCTGTAAAGCTCAGGAGAGCTACAGATTCAGGTGATAATACTCTTTAGGTTCATTACTATGAGTCACCACTGCCACATTTTCTTTAAATAAAAAGCCAAATAATTTCCTGAAAAGCTGGGCACAATAGTTTTTAGCTAACTTAAACAGGATTAAATCGGTTATTTGTAAAGCCAGACTTATCCTTTAACCATCTTTTTGTATTATTGTGCTATCTATGTGAATATTATGCATAATATAATATATATTCTCACAATCAAATCTTTCCTTTTCCCATTATCTCCCTTTACCCTGTTTCCTACTCTTTACCTCCTTTTCCTCAGCCTCTCTCCCTACTCCTTCCTCTGCCTCCCTTTGGAGATTAATTTCACACTCCATTATCAGTCAGAGTCCCTGCAGACACAAACTCACGTACGGAACCACACTAATAGACTACACACTCGATTCCAATGAGCTTTCCCACCAGGCCTAACATATTTCAATCAATACAAACACATGCACATATGCAAACACACACACATACAAGCCATTTCACCATTTGTGCTAACTTTAGTATATTTTCACAAGACAAGAAAAGCAAATGAGTCTAGTCGATGTAAATGTCATGAAGCGTCACATTATGGCCTGCTGAGGTGGGAGGAGTGGGTTGCACTTACACACACACACACATACTTGACAAAATGCGAATGAACTACAATATAAGACCTGAAGGCCACTGGCAGTTACTTAACAAACTTAAAAGTCAACGATTTTTCAATAAATCTTCACCCAAGGCTAATTTCTGTCATTGGGATTGGTGTTGTGAATAGTGTGACATGCATGCCTGCATAGTGCATGTTGGTGCAGGGATTTGTGACCGCGTGCCCTTTGCATTAGTCTTTACAGCTATCACTGAGAAGCCTGAATAAGCTACCATCTCTAATGTAACATTTAGATGTTTTTGTTTTTAAAGGAAATGTATATTGTGCTTTTAAATTATTCTGGCCTTTAAAATCCGCATATTTTCCAAAGTTCCATTCTGCCTGCCAGTGTAAAGTGAACCGACCCATCAGTTCAATGCAAGACCCCTCAATATGTCACCTTCATCAGTTTATATAAGACTAATGATGGGACGCCACATTCAAGGAGACTTGGAGGGTTGAAACAGTTGGATGACTAATTATCCCTCTTTTTTTTCCCAAGTGATAGCACTTCATTTATGAGTAAACAAGACCAAACACATTTGCTACCCAGCCAACTATACAACATGCTTTGGTTTTGGCCTATGTAACCTTCTGCTGCTGTTCCAGATCTATTCTAATCAAACTTGTTCAGCAACAGGAAAAGGTATTCTCTCCCTTTGTCAGTCTGCTGGAACTAGCATGGAAGAACACACATCAGGGCTTTGGCTTCCTCTAAAAGCATTATGCCATTAAAAGCAGATATCTTTCCAATCGGTTTGGCAGCTGCACAACCTATCAGTGCTCAGTGAGATGGGACTGTGGTTAAAAAAATTCTATTACTATCCCTACTGTCCTCTTCCCACTATTGCCTTCTTTATCCCGTCCCCTGATTGGAAGTGAGAACTGTTTGGTCGAGTGTGTGTGTGTGTGTGTGTGTGTGTGTGAAATAAGAGACACGTGTGAGCATGTCAGTCAGAGGGAGAGAAAAAGGGAGTAAAGGAGGTGGAAAGAAGGAAGAAAACAATGGGAAAAGGACTGAGAGAAAATGCTACGGGCAGAAAGCAGTAGTGTGCAGTCATCAGTCCTCCCCTCGTACGATGTTCTATAAAACAAACGAGCCCTTGCTTCTGTAATTACACTGGTGCGATGGACAGAAGAGAGAAAATGGCACACCATTCTCCCAAATGAACTGTCATAGCACATGCTGAGAAGGGCGGTGTAGGCAGGGCATGAGTTATCACTGGTAAACAAACAGAAGCACCCATGCATGTACGCAGAAGACACTCTGGGGAGTTTGTGTGTGTTGTGGTGTGGATCTACATATACTCTGCTCTGTGCATGTGAGTGTGTATGTGTGTGTCGTACCTTTCTGTCCACACAGGCCACTGAGCGCCCAGCCATACGGTTGGCTACATCCCTGTGTTCGTTAATTTCATCGTTAAGCAGATCTTCAAAGCGTCCATTACGGAACTTAAACAGCTTGTCAGAATATGTTGCCCGACCTTGATGGGGAGAGACGCGGAGTTCAGGAGAGGCAAAGATTGTGCAGAGAGTAAAGAGATATTATGCAATACAAGAACCGTGGGTGATTGGAAACACAAGAGTAGGTTGCTTTGGCTGCAAGTGACCTCCATCATTTTATAAAAATAAGAGAGGTGAAGTGTTGCAGTTTTGGCAGTGTGTGCTCTATAGCTCTCAGATTGATTAATAGCAGCACAAAGCGTATCTGTTATCTGATGAAGACTCAGATGAGATAAGCTTAATATCTGCATACTGATTCTCCTTCTTTGTCTCTGTACAAGAAAAGAGGCACAACCCCTGTGAGAGTGTGTGCACATATGCATTTGTCAGTGTATTTCTATGAAAGTGTATCCATGTGTGTGTGTGTTTGTGTGTGAAAGAATGTACCGTACCAGAGAAGGCGTTGTTGGTGTTAAGGACATAAATTTCCTCTCGACCATCTCCATCGATGTCACATGCTGTCACTCCGATTGCGTTGCCTTGACGGTCTCTTAGGGCATAGAACGGGGAGCTACGGTTGTCATCAGCGATGTTGACAAGCCTTTTCCTCAGCTTGTCGTACTTTAGCACCAGGTTTGGGCCATTGAAGCTGTCAACAGGCACCAATGGCAAGATGTTACATCTTCATTACAAAAGACTGTCAGCAGGAAATTTGAATACTAAATCATGCAATGTCATTTTCTGTCACTCAGTATTCGGTTTTCATAATTGGCACAGTGATAACCTGGAATTGACATCTAATTCTAGGTTTTCTAAAGGGTGCCAATTAAAGGTTCCAAAATCCTCTTAAATGTTGCACACATTTGGATATACAATACAGTAGTTTTGACATAATCTGTTAATGACAACAAGAGTGACACAAAAAAGAGGCCACAAGGAGGATAAAAATTTGGTCTATCAACACTTCAAACACTCTTTTCTGTTCCAACTGTTAACATGGCCATTAAGACTGAATATGAGTAAATAAGCAAACAAAAGTGGGACCACGTTCACGTGACTTGTCCCACCTTCATCTATTGTAAAATAATACTGTAATAGGAATGCAAAAACAGACACTTTTTTTTACCATGCTATACTTAAGTACTGAAGGTAAACACAATTATGTCCTCTATGGGGTTTCACCCTCCTGTCCAGGATACCTGCTGAATAGGATGTCTTGGCTAAATGACATTTATTACGCAGGGTCATTCTGGTCCATCTATATTCTGATAAGCATTGGGAAATTCATTGCAGCTTCACTGGATAGAGGCAGGCTTGCCAAACTGTTCCAATCAATGGTGCTCTATCCAATCACATGCATTTTCATCAGCTGAGTGAGCCTCAGGGCACCCTTACCATCGCTCATCTTTTGGCTTTGTCTTCAATCTTTAGCTTAGAAATTTAAAGCGCAATTTTATTTCAGCCTCCGATTAGCGTTAGAGATCACTCAACAGTTAATTAAATGCTCTAATTGTGCATTATGAAAAAAAATGTAGTGCTTGTAACACTGTGAAAAGAGCAAGGGGAAATTTGAGATTTAGGACTCACAAAGCTTGAATAAACTTTGAATAACGAAAGGCTGTTTTACAAAACCTGCCCTTCCCCTTTCTCACCCAGCTACAAATATCTCCAGGTCTCCGTCCCCGTCCACATCAGTGACGGCCACGCCATAGTTGAGCTGGGTGGGGTTGTTGTCGTAGTCGGGAGGAAGGACAGTCTTGGTTATAGCTGAGAACATGGGCTCTGATCGCTGAGCCGAGGAGAGGTCAGGCAGGAACAAAACCAACCACAAGAACATCCTCACCTAAAGGGAAAAACACACAGTTTGCAACTGCTGAAGTTAAGGAAGGCTAGCATCATGCTTTTCGGGTTTTTTTGCGGCTTCAAAAACCTCCGCCACTGTTGCTCTGCCAAATTAAGTTTCCAAAGATTTCTTAAGTGCCGAGCAAAAGTGCAGCAATAATATAAGTCCGAACTATAAAGTAGAACGATGCTGCAGTACATCTGTAGAAAAACACTTTTGAGAACATCACAATTCCCATCCAAAAATTTCACACACAACACACTTCACCAGGACTACAGCACACATTTGTTCCTGCAGTCGCGGCAAATGAGAATCAAATAAAGACTGTAAGTCATACGCTTGCAAACTGCAACACATGCCCTTGTTGCAAATTCTCCAAATCATCAACAGAACGTTGGCAGAGCTTTCTGCTATACTCGGACATAAAGATGAAGATATACCACCGCAATCAGCAGTGTTCTGCAGGGTTAGATCTGAACAACCGATCACAGGCAGAGAGGCTGAGGAAATACAGAACAGAAAATCCATACATGGAGCGCAGCATTAGCCAGAGGCCAAGTTAGCACAGAGGAAACCAATATGACCTGATATAACAGACTTGAGGCACTGTTTCCTAAGAGACAGTGACCAACTCTAAATTGGGAAAGCTTTTTTGGATAAAAGGACCATGCGATGTATAAGTGTTCTTTAGTGGTCAGTAGATAAAAGGTGAGCATAGAGGAACTGATCCAATTGAGTTGTGGAGTGCAGGCAGGTAGGTGGAGTTTCTAACCCCCAAACTGAAAAGGGAGAAGAGAAACATGACTGAGGGGAGAAGGGAAAGAGGAAGGTCACCTCCTTAAGGCTAAAATAAAATGCTCATCATCAACAGCGCCGCTAAACTTTACACACACAACACACACACACACTAAATGGCGTATACAAGCTGACAACTTGATTTGCTCTGCCTGTGGATTTATGAACGCAGCCTTCATCGTGGTACTCGTTCCACCTGTAATGCCATTGAGCCAGCCCCATCTCTGCTTCCATACTGCTGCAGATTCTCCCTTTCTCCTCCGAGTGTCCAGGTGATGTATGGCTCCTTAACATCCCCCTCAACAATTCAATTTAAGATAAAACTGCATTGCTGTTTGAGTAATATTATCAAAAGAACAGCGACAGGGAGAGGAAGCACCTCCGCTGACACCTGCAGAAATACGGCCAGGGCTAACACTGGCTCTCCTGGCGGGTAGCGCAGTGATAACGCTGGCTGGTAGCGATGTAGATTGCGGCTCTTAGCAAGAAGGGTTAATTAACAACACTGGGACACTGGGAGCTCAAGATGAGGCATTTTCTCCCCATTAGAACAGGATGTAATGACAAATGAGCTGAGCAGTTCCAGACTACAGAAGGCAGCTTTACAGACATGTTTATATACATTATGTTAGATAGGGGCAATGAGCTATAAATTAAAAATAGGAGGATAAGGAAACTTGAAAAGTAAAAAGAAAAGTATATTGGAAAAGGGTACACTCTTTTGGAATATCTTTTAATGTGAAAATGCACTTGGAGAATCCTTTTAAAATAGACAATTAGAGGACAAAACTACTTTTAGATGATACAAACTCACAGGTGAGCAGCTGAACTTTCATGTACGAACGAGGATAAAATATAAGAGAGGGCTTTATTCCCATGGTCCTGCACCAGGAAAGCGGGCGTACTTCAGTTGGCCTGATAATACGGTGGGGTACTACATTATCCAGTCATGGACACACAGTCGCTTTGCCCTGCATTCACTTCAATAAAAACCAAGACATCCCACCTAATTAAGTCGCCAAGAAAAGTTGCAATGTGACTTTTCTATGAGCAAGGATTCACAAAACAATTGATGCACTCATTGGGGTTTAAGGATGTAACATCTGCAGGGTTGACAACAAGCCATCCCACTATAAGAACAGGAAGCATCAAGCAAAGCAATTTGTAGTAAAACAGTCAAAGACCATGAAAAAGCCCTGAAAAAAACTTGTCGTTTGAAGCAGAGAAATGTTTTCGATTTGGTTATTTATGTTGGCATTAAGAGGCCATTACCACAGCATGCAACATCAGCATGTGCTTTCTGGAGCATTCAAGCCCCGCTCTGATCGTGATAACACTGCGACAAAGAGCCAGCAACATCTTCCGTTTCAAACACATGCTTCCAGAGGCTCTACTCTGTGAAGGACACCCTCACTGCAGAACACACACACACACACATGCAAAGTGCGGTACTAGTCCGAGTGAATTTAACTGAACAGTCACTCTAAGCGATGAACAATTGCCATTAATGTTAAGCTCCAGTTCACCCATCATTCACCACAATGAATATCAGACAATGAATACCTCATTGCAGCAAAGACACAGTGCAACAACTCACTATAATGCTTCATCTGCTTCACAACAAAACACTGCTTACATCAATAGTTTGAAACATTTTATATGTCATGTCAGCAAAACTTCATGATGAAAAGTTATAAATGTATCACCCTTTCAAATGTATGATAATGTATAATAATAGTATTTATACACTTCTATATTTCTCAAACATGAAATTAGATCAAATGCACAAATCTAAATGAATAGGTAGCCTATACAAATTACAAAAGCAAAATCAACTAATTAAACATAAGAAACTGTGGGGAAAATGACCAGAGAAATGTACAACTGTGACAACAAAATCTTTAAAACCGGGAAAATTGCTGCAATAAAAGATTTTCTATTTACTGTACAAAAAAAAACCCTGCGGTCGTCTTTTGTTTCTGCTCATCGGCAGATTTTTGTTAGGGAATCCACTTTGTGTGAAGCAGCACTTAATCCGTGGCAGTTACTGTAGGTGATGATAAAACTGCATTACATGCTATCGGGCAAGCGTCTTAATCGGGATTTAAGATTTGCTCTGAGCAGAAAGTTGCGTTCAAATCAGGACAGAGATCAACTTTCTGTGGGATCTCTCTGCAGCGGATCCCAGCGGAGCGCTACAGTCATCCTGAAG
This sequence comes from Coreoperca whiteheadi, assembly GCA_011952105.1. Lineage (NCBI taxonomy): Eukaryota > Metazoa > Chordata > Actinopteri > Centrarchiformes > Sinipercidae > Coreoperca > Coreoperca whiteheadi. The sequence goes on from CM022471.1 coordinate 14,348,157, forward strand.
CCGGAGGAAGGCAGCAGCTTCAGCAGCAGCAAGCGAACTCAGGTACTCACAGATGCAGAGACGCTCGGGAAACTCCGACAAATCCTCCAGCGATTGACAGCCAGGATAGAAAGCGGGAGAGAGGGAGGGAGAGACAGCCAGCTAACTGTGCCGTGGATGCCGCAGTTATCTCAAGGGTTTTTCCCACTTATCCCCTTTACACAACTTCCAAAAGATTTGCTTTATGAAATCGCTTGTGTGATATTTGAGCCAATCACCGGAAAGCTTGCGAGATATTTAAACACATAACCAATAACAGGGCTGGGAACCAGTGGGTGGGCGTGTTCCCAGGTGTTCAGCGCGATGTGGCAGTGAGGCGCAGCTGGGCTGGGGATGCGGACCCTCCTCGGTTCAGTTGGGATGCTCTGACTCCTGCCCCATCCACGTGCAACCATACATTCTGTTTTGGTTTTTTTTATTGTTTTATTAAGGTATTGTAGTCTACACGTGGACTGTTTACTGTAGTTTGATTAAGTAATATAATTAGTTTAATTTACCATATATCTTACTTACATAAATGATGCCCACAAGTTGATTAACCCTGCTTTTTTTTAAACAATAATAAGGAATGATAGGTGGCTTGAATGAAAACTATCTGAACAACAGATGTCAGAGGTGTAAGGAAAAATGTATATCTACAATTTTAGAAGTAAATTATTTCTATGGGCTTCTCACTAGGTTTTCTTGATGCATGTGCATTCGTGTGGACCTGGTTTTAGGAGGGGTTGTAAACGAAGCATTAAACAGAACAATATTTTCAATCATCCAGAAAAAATTCTTTAATTTTATTTGTAAATATTCTTGTATAGGCTAGACAAAAAAACATTTTTTGGCACTTTAAGGATTTGAGTTTGATGTATCAATAATCTGACTGAAGAAAAGGAACTAAGTAAGTAATTAAATGCACTCTTAAATTAAACTGTCAGTTCTTCTATTGCCTCTTTGATGTTATCTAAGAAGAACCAAAGGGGTTTTAAAAAAATAAAACAAAAGCATCACATTTGCATAGAGCAGAGTTACAAGCATTAATAGCAATGTTCCTCAAAAATAATAAATAATATGAGCAAAAAGTTAGTGTTCTGTCTCATAACAGTCACAAGTGTGTATGAGAGAGAGAGAGAGAAGAGAGAGTTTGCAGGTTTACTGCTGCCAGATGTATAATTCTTATGTCATGCTCCACTGGGTCCAGCCTCCCAGAGACCCCCCAATGAAATGAGGTGTGTGTGTGTGTGTGTGTGTGTGTGGTTGCGCACAGCCTGGTGAAATGAGATGTTCACATCCCAAGGACGTCTCCCACCATAATTTAAACTCACTGGTGCTGGAAGACTTCAAACTGAAAGTGCTGAAGTCATAAACCAGTGCACTTCTGTCTTTACTGTTATTGTCTGTGATCTACTGGTGTAAATCCGCAGGCAGGTGGCTGTGACTCAAACAATGCAAATACCAGGACAGAAACGTTAAGCTTTTCCATGCTGTGATTACTGCATATTGGCTCCAGGCTATAAAATTAAGTTAAAGATCCAAAGTCAACACTGCTTTTACATATTTTGATTGCTCTTGTGTTGCTCTATATCTGCCCCATTTGATTTACAGGTTGCAAAAATGTGAGGGGTTAGAGGAAGAGAAACTCTTCCAGGCTTGACATACTGCAGCGCCTGATACCTTCAGCTATTTACTCCCTGATCTACAGTCTCTCACAGCCAAGACCAGAGTGTTTTTATTTATGAGGGGACAAAGAGACATCTATCAGCACTCAGCTGAAGCCAGTGACAGTGTATAGTGTGACTTTGAGACAGAGAGTGAATTGTATTCCTTCCCCTGGGGCACACTGGGACAAATCCCAGACAAGATGTTGTGGTTTGTGACTGTCTCCATCAAACCTCACACACACATCCTGTACTTCTCACAACCTAACTTCACCCTCATTCGTCGCCAAGGTCATGCCCCCCCCCCCCCCCACACACACACACACACACACACACACCCCATACCCACAGACGCAATGCTTAAAATAGAGCTTCTTTAAGTGAAGATGAGGAATGTATAAAGCTCATGGGAAGAATGGGGAAGGGAGGGGCTTTTACTACAGCATGAAGAAATGTCCCCTTTCCTCTTTAAGAGCTGTTGAAAGATGTATAGTGCTACAGCATGATGATGAATCCCCTCCGCGGTAGATAGGAGAACACTTCTCATATCATTAAGCTTTAGTAATGGTCCCAAAGCCACGTCCCCTCTGGCAGGGTTGCCTGGCATTCACTCCTCTGGCTAACAGGCCTGCTGGCTACTTTCAGATTGCTGCTGCTGCTGCTGCTAGGAAGACTCACATGTAGCTGAGGAACAATCAGCTTCCTGGAGCAATGTTTGGTGAAGCTGCTATATCCCAAATGTATTCTCATCAATGGAATATTATACGTGAAGCTTTAATTCTCCACAAAAAATATGTACTACTGTACTCTCGAATAGCACAAAATTAAAGCACTGATTTTACTATCATAAAGAGCAGCTCAAGCACTTGGCAGAATAACAAAATGTGTACACAATAAACCCTTTTAGATACAGTACGTATGATACGGTGTATTAAAAGAGTATTTATTGGTGTTGCAAGTTTGGAGGCTTGCAAGAGAAAAAAAATTATATAATTGATGCAGCAGAGGACCAATACATACAGTGGATATATGCTCATATATACACATACATATCCCTACTTATGTCATCTCATATACATATGTACACACATACACACCCACACATATATATACATACATTTATACCTATTGGGCTATCATATTTAGCATATTTCATCTTTGTCAGAGGTGAAAAAATCCTGCTTCTGTGTGAAATCAGTGGAGCACTTTTAAGAAATGGTATTCCTCTATTCCTCTCTGTAGTTGAGGTTGGCAGATTGAAAAATATTCTGTAGGAAAATAGTTTGTGTGAGCGTGTGTTTGCTGTGGGGCAAGTGGAAAGTGAATCCCATTTTCTGTCTCAACTTAAGTCTACTGTCTCAAAAGAAGCAAAGATGGACTTTGTAATTAGTTTTGATGATTATAATTATGCTTGTTTTTTTAAAGTAATTTAAGAGTTTTGTTGTGGACATGAATGTCTGAAAATCTGGCTATGTGATTAAAATGCTTGAACTGATAACCTTATTGTTGGACTTGTGGCATGTGTTGTATTCTATCTGGTTATTATTTAGTTTAAAATTGTGTTATGCATACTTGCCATTGCTGCATGATACAATAATAGTAATTATATCTTAAAACATAATATTAGTTTGACATTTATTTCCAGTAAATATACAGTTTTTTGTGCAGTTGAACAGTTTACCTCTTGTTGTTTATCCTCCAACTGTTTTTTTTTCTCTATTTAATCTCATGCTCAGGAAACACATTTGATTTTCTGTGTGGATGAGCTCCAGCTCCGGTCTTTGAACCTGTGCACCTGGATTACTCTGCTGTACTTTAGCCTCCTGGCTGTGAGCACATGTGTTACAGCATGCGTCAGTGTGAATGCACCCATGTCTTTCCCCAGCACACACACACACACACACATACTCACATGCTGGGATATAGGTTTAGCCAACAGGGTCCTTCATAGATCAGCCTCCCCTGACAGCTCTCTTAAATGTCCTTGGCAGCCCCCCAACCCCCAGCTCTCGTTCCCTCTCTGTTCCTGTACCTTTTTCTCTCTGGCCGAGCCTCTGATGGATGCTGCCATAGTTCTCTGCCTCTCTCCTCTGGAATGCTCCCATAACCACCGGGCCCTGTAATGCACGACACAATCTGTATATATCCCATTAAGTGTCACTTTGTGGATGAACCTGTTTCTCCATGCACAGTTCGCCTCACAGAGGCGACATGCAGAGGATAGAGGCTAGAAGCTGACCAGCTCCTTTAAAGTCAAGATAAATGTCTCTTGAACCCTGAGTTAGCCTTGTAGACATTCTTACAGCTAATGTTTCTATTGTGAAAACTGCTCAGTAACACTGATTTTATATTTGAGTTTAGATGCTGATAATTATTTACATCATTTGCTTCTGTAGCTACAGTTTCACCAAGTGTCAGTTTACCTTTTTCTAAAGCAACAACTCATCTCCTGAACCTGACTCACAAGGCTGAAGAATTACACTTGAAAAACAGCGTTTGCTTTCTCTTCACCCTTCGCAGTCCCCAACTTATATTTGTTTTTTTTACTTCATGAGGTTTTGTACACACTCTCTGTGTTGCTATCAATCACATTTTTAATTTAATGTATGAATATGTGATTTATGTTGCTCAGGCAGAAGATATAAATCTATTTTGCTGAGAGAGAGGGGAGGGGGGGGGGGGATAAGAGCGCTGATGTTCCCATATTGATTGGCTGGCTTAATAGTGTTTGTTCTTTATAGCTGATCTCAGGAAATAAAGCAAATACATAGTTGAGAATGAGTTCGGTTACTGCGATGCTCACGAGGATGAGAGAGAGAATGAGTGAGGAGGAAAGGACAGGAATTGAATGATACAGCAGGATCAGTTGATGGGCCGAGTCATGAAATATAAAGGATAAATTCTGTTGTATATGCATATTGTCAAATTTGAGTTGATACAGACAGTTAATTCAGTCCATCTAGACAGGATGAATTAATTACTAGAATTAACTTTCACTTTTGTATCCTTTAAGTCTAACTGTGAAACCAGGACACAAATCATCATGTTTCCATCACTTTTAACTATAGCTGGGTCAGAGCTGAAGGCTGAGATTGTCCTGGTGACTGCATTGAGCTATAATACACGTTGCTTCCAGATATGGCTGTCCTTTGTTCAAAATGCAAACCTTTATTGACATCTTACCACAATGTCGTAAGTGACAGAACATGATGTTTCTTTGTAAACCCAGAAGCCACATGGTTAGACGTCAGTCGTGATTATTATCGTTTCTGCTAATGCAGAGTGTCAGTCCATTATTTGCTCTAAGACTGTTTTATAATTCTCAGAGGATTTGTCAAATTGATTTGAAAACCAAACTGTGGTTATTGCCCAGCACTAGGCTCCTTGGAGGAGTGATGAATGAAATTTGTCTTGACATGTCAAGTCAGGGGAAAGGAAAGAAATGACTTAGGTGAAGTACTTCACCGTGTTATATAAATGCATTAAAGTCAACCGGGCCTGAATTTAAGCTCAGATTTTACAGTTTATCATAGGAACCAATAATCATTTTTAAATTTCTCTGGAGCATAGATCGTGCATCAGCTTCCTTTCTCCAAACCTTAGTCATAGCCAATGGAAGAAAACACTAAAAAGACCTCAGATCAGTGACTTCAGCTTCTTCCAACTTGGTCTACACTGAGGAGGAGGGGAGCGCATAAATCCAGTCCATTAGCCCTGAGGTCTCCTGATGACAGTCCCCGCCCCATGGCTGATGTAAACCAAACTTCCTGTTCGGAGATGAAGAAGCCTGTCAAGCAGCTGCAGCCACCTCGACCCCTGTCACCCTCCCTCTGTGATGCTCTGGCATTAATAGCAAATCGATTCTAAATGAGGGACAACGGAAACAAGTGAGAAACAAAGAGGATGCGTCCATCTCCTGGGGAGGGATGTGCAGACAGGAAAAAAGCTGGAAGGCCAGTTGGTTTAAGAGAGCTACTCATGGTATTTTAAAAGCATGTAAACATTTTCCCCAACATCCCTGTCTTCTCTCTCTAGCTCTATGTCATTTGCTTAGGATAAATAACAATTGCTGGTGTGGACAATGCAAGACAGATAGCAAAGTGAAAGTGGGTACAGGAAAAGAAAGCGAGCCGCCGGTTTCATGTTGTGCTTTCCTAAAAGATTGCAACTCTCAGGCCATGACCATAATATAACTTCACAGAGTATAGGATGCACATCTCTACTGCACCTTTCTAACAAACCTCTTCTAAAAACATTCTTCTTTTTATGGTTCTTTTGAGTTTTCTCCTCAACCTCATGTTTAAATAATTTAATCATTGTGTTTTTCGTCACTGGAGGTCTTGTCATTTGACCAAAATCTCCCATTCTCCAAATGACGTAATGGTAGGAGTAATGAGCACTTTTCATCTGATCATGCCTACAGTAATAGTGTATGCATCTCAGCCTGGAAGAAATGAGTACATCATCTCCTTAGCTGGCCTGTGTCATCATGAACAACCCGCACTTGTTGCATTACATTACAGACATTTAGTACTAAATGCTACACAAAATCTCTCAACCTTTTGTAAAAAACAAAACAAAATAAGCAGTCAAACTGTCCTTGCATGGACTACCATTGCTGCCAGCCTCAGTCAAGCACTATCCTTCCTGTGTTTCTGCTGCTGTCTCCTCAGTGGGATAATCAGCCGTTCTCCTGCAAGGTAATTCCTGCTCAGGAGTGCATGTGGCCGACACTGCGGAAATTCATTTTTTGGTTTAATTTCAGGCCTATTGATCGTGGAGCGCTTTACGGCTGCATGACATCCATAATCACAACAATGGTGTGACAGCGGAGATAAATAATGTGGCAAAGGCACGGAGAGAAGGAAGGATGTGGGGATGAAAGGGACGCAGAATTGAAAAAAAGGAAGAGCCAGGTTCCATCTCTTACTGCATTCTGTATTAATTACTAAACCCCACCCTATTACACCCCACCAAACCAAACCCCATCACCTGATTGATCTCTCCTCAGAGGCCATATTAGTTTTCCTCCCAAACTTAAATGAAATCTGTTTGTTTAAGCATCCATTAAAGGATAGGAGCCAGTGCTCTACAGTAATTACCAAGGCTACTGTAATATCTATAATTATTATGATTAGTGGAGCAGAATTAAGTCACTGCTACAGAAACCACAAGGGGCCAAATCCACAGCATGATTATGAGGCTTTGCATATACTAATGCTGTAGTCGAGTGCAAGTAGGAGCAATGTTGCTGAAATGAATACAAGTTGATTCAGGCAACAGTGAACAAACAGCAAACATTTAAATTGTAAACTTAGGAGCATGAAATGAATTTGTCCTGGCGGAGCATGTTGACCAATATACAAAATTCCACTAGCAATTTGGTTTAAAATTAGATACTATCACATTATTTTATGCTTTTTTTAAGATACTTGTGGAAATATGACACTATTAAGTCATTTTCTCTTCAGTACGAATAAACGCCTATTTCAGAGACAGCGAGGGCCAGTGCGGTCAGTGTTTGTGTGGGCAGAAAAACTTTAAAAGAGTCCAGAGAACTGGTTCAGGCCGGCAGCAGAGGCCACAGCAGGTCTTCTGGCTCAACTAGGTGTGTACACATAGCTGTGTTTATGTGTCACTTTACCACAACTTTGCTCAATTTTACCTGCCCCCAGCTCAGGAACAGCTTTAAAGCTTCATTATGTATATGATATAATGTGATGTGATGAACTGAAGTCCAAAATGTGACCTTTCGTAGTGTACATGCAGTTAAATCACACTGGTGTCTAGTAAACAGTGGTGCCCGTGATGCAGCAGTGCATAAAGCACGCCTCTTCTTGTTGTTGGAGTCTGAGGGGGCTGACAGCTAAGCGCTCATAAAATGTCTCAAGTCAGAAAGGCGATAAGAATGCAGAGTTAATGCGGCTTGGCACACAGTTTTATTTGTGCGGAGTCCCGCTCTTCTCCCCCTTCTGGAGAGCCATAGAGCGAAGTCGATACTGTTGCAGGATGGGAAGCAGTGGGGCGATCAAGGATGCTTAGCTGAGACAGAACATGTAGGCGGGAGGCCTATGCAGTACTGATGTAAGACAGAGCTGGTCAAAATTACATTATATTATTGCCTTTTACTGGACTTTCATTGATTTACAAATGAAATTGTCATTGCAAAATGGGCCATTCTTGGTCCCCTGGGAAAGTTCCTGGAGTGAAAACAGGGCTTTTGTCAAGTCAGAGAAAATCACACTGACCACGTCATAGTGATTTCATCAGGGTTATCTTGGCTTGGGCTTGGAAATTTTAACAGTAATCCTGTTTTACAAACATCCAAAGAGGTGGGGTGGAGTTTGAACGGTGTGGGCATTTACCTGACAGGAAGGGTCTAATGAAAGATGTTGCATTATAGGAAATGTAGAATCCAATATTTTTGGAACTGGATTCATACTAACGACCACCAGCAAGTATATCTTGGCCTCTGCTGCATCGATTTTTACTTTTTTTTTTTTAAAACAAAAATCTGTCCATTGCAAGTCCCCAAATATTACAGAATGTGGAGTACCCCTTTGAATTTGTGATATTGATTTCAAAAATCTTCCCCAACCCTGGACATACCAATGTCCTACTTCACTTGACATGCAGGGTAGTTACAGAATCACTTCTACCCAGAGCTCTTATTGTTGTAATGCAATGACAAAAAGCAGTAAGGGCAGTACAGAGGAAAGAATTGGCTTTCAGTCATGTTGCATGTAGTCCCCATAAAAATCTCATCACTTGGTTTCTTTATCCTGAGCCGCAGGGATTCTCTGCTGCTATACACGCATACATAATGAGACAAGGCTTGGTGACAATACTTGTTTCTTGTTGGTGTTGGGAATGAGCGGCACTGGGAGTGAATTGTACTACAAGGCTCCACACCACTGATCAGCTATAGCTATTTGTATGTGAGTCAACACCCAGCCTGCTGTCTTTTTAGGGAGGGCCAGTGACCCTATCATGGACACGACCTGTTAAGAGAAGCAGCCTTTTCTTATCTGCATGCCCTTGGAATACGCGCCCATTGATATGCCACCTTGACTCTATCTTCATGCCAAGATGCTTTCAATTATGCGAGCCGCTGGAGTGAGGCAGAGCGTGGGTTTCTGTACAATGAAAACTGGTCCATGGGTAATGTGATCATGCTGCCCCCCCCCCACCCCCCCCCCCCACCCCCCACACCCCCCCCCCCCCACCCCCCCCATCCCCACCCAAACACAACAAACACCCCCTCAAACCAAACACAAACATAATCAA
>CM022471.1:14357153-14455476 GCA_011952105.1 Coreoperca whiteheadi
GGGGATGGTTTCCACTCATGGAGGGGGATTTAAAGAACAGCCATTTCTCTACTCAACACTTCCCAGTTCACCTCTTTCCCCGTAGTCTCATGACCTCATAAGGTAGACTGATCAATTCAGTAAATGGATCATCACTTGGGGCCTGAGCTCTGCAACAACCTGCATCTATTAAATCCAGCAGTTCAATACATCATATGTGCTGTTCCTGCGTTATCACTCTTTCTTTAGATGCCTCTTTTTACGCAGCCTGATGTCACCAGACAGTCGGGTAGAGGTGCTGGCACAGTCAGGGCAGCCCTGCGACTGACAGTAGGCTGTCACTCAGCTGAAGTGACAAGCTCAGGGTTGGACAGCCACCGGGAAGGTGGGAGATGGATGGAGAAGAGGTATGGAGACTGACTGTTTATAGCCTGTGGAAGCTTCTTCACCTGCCAGGCTATTTGACTCAAAAATGTTTCTCTTCTTTTATGTTTATTTTCTTGTCATGCTTCCAGAAATCTTTCTTTATTTGCTATGCGACTTTCTTGCACTTTTTCGCTCCAACTGTGGACAATTTATACAAGGAAAGGATCTGCACAGTGATTTAAATCTTAATTCCTTTAGTGAGAAAATGCTCTTCTTGTCACTTTTTCAATTTCAACTTCTCATTCATGTTCCATTTATTTGGTTTCCCTCACTTCCAGAAGAGGGCAGCACTTCTTTACCAAATGTTATTGTAACTCGAGCCATATACAGTACAGTATTCCTGTACTGAAAGCTCTGCTGGGTAATTTAATGAGAGGTATGCAGACAGAGGTCATCATCTGGACTTTTTCTCGGCCCAGAAGATGCTGCTCATTCCCTGCATGCTACTCATCCTTCTAATCTCATCTTCACTATTTTGAAAAGGAAGTTTTTCAGACTAAAACATAGCTTGTCATATACACTGTGATTTACGAAAAAACATACAATACAATTAACAGCAGACTTCAGTCACTTCCACTTGTATTGCCTGTTTGCCCTCTTCTCTCTCCCCTTCTCTCTGAAGTCGCCTCACTCTTTCGTTTCCCCCCTCTCTCTCTTTGCTTCTGCTCCACCCTATAATCACGCCGGTTCATGGCTCTCATTTACAGTGGTATATATAGCAGTAATTGTCAGGGTGCAGTACGGAGACTGGGCAGAGCATGTGTACTCTTTCACAGGGCTGTTTGGCAATAAATCTCGTAGTGGAGAGGATTGGGGTGGGGAGGGGTACGTACGTACGTGCACAAGCACGTCAACACACACAGACACCTTCACTTATACGCTATATGCTCAAACGTTACAGTAAGCACATAGAGAAGCAGATTTTACAAGCACCAAAGAAAAGACATTTTACTAATTTGCAAGTGCCCTCTTTGCTTCTGTAAGTCATTATATCTCACTGCCTATTCATTTCCTCTCTCAATGGGCCAGACGTGAAAATTGAATGTGTCTCATAATGTGTTTTTCACTCAACGGGATGGGACAATTATGCAAATGCTTCATTACTCAGGCAAGCATCTCCTTATCAGTAAATATTAACAATCCCAGGTGAGCCCGTACGTCAGGGGGTCTGCTTATGATCCATGAGCACATGGGAACACACTCATACAAACAAAATAATGAAAACAGGTAAATCAGTTAAAAGTGGAAGGAAACACTAATGAGCATTAGATCATACAGTAGCAGCTCATCAGCCCAAACGTGATACAAAGCAAGTCATCATGAAGGGAGCACAAAACCAGACAGTTCCTATTATCTAAGCTGCCACGTGGCTTTCAGCGAGGAAATTCCTGCTTAATAATCTGAAGCGTGATCACAAAAATCCTACTTCATGTCTGTCTGCCTTATAAACCATGGAACACTGCTTCCAAAAGAGAAAACCTGTTATGCAGTCCAGTTGTTTGTATGTGTGTGTGACGGAGTGGGGGGGTTCCTTCTAGCTTGTATGGACAGGTCTGTCATTCAGAAAGCGCACACAGTCTCCATTGTGGAGCCGTCTGTGGTCCCCAGGGTCAGGGTGGGGTGGAAAGGGTGCCTCCCGAATAAAAACACATGCCGCAAACAGGAAGTGGACCTTTAAGGATAAAACAAGAACTGCGTGGCCAAGTGTTCATGAATGGAGTTTGATCATATTTCCTCAACACTTTTTTTTAACCTCATATCACTTTCTTTCTTGTATTCTGATTAATCTTGATGGATGATTCAGTTTGCTTGGGTTTAACTTTTGGTTTTAGGTCCACACATGTACACTCTGCACAAGAAGGAGCCTTCTTGGAGATGTAATCACATTCTGACTTACAAAATCATATTTTCTGAGAGCGCATTCCAGACACTAGTATCTAGTGTCTACCAGTGGGATGAGATAATGTGAGCTCTTTCCAAAGTGGTGACATGTTTCCAGAGAACAAGTGTGACTGCACAAAGATCCTGTGGATTTATCTTTAACTTGCATTTTCAAAGGTAAAAAAGTTCAACAGAATGAAAAGAAAAGATTTTAAGACCTAATATACTGTAAGTCAAGATAATATGTGAAGTCCACTATACTTCCTTGTGTTTACTTGCATGTGTTTAGAATATATTATGCTGAAAGTGCATGAAAGGATGCTAAATGTGTGCGAGTACAGTCTGTGAAGCCAGGTGCTCTTCTTTCAAGTATTCCTTTCCTGTTTGTACAGCAGCTGTTTTATCCCAGGTAGTGACCACTTCACAGCTCCGCTGTTTTCTTTCTGGGTGGACTTGTCAGCTATGATCAAATCAGACTTTTGTTAAAAGTAAATTTCCTTTCCAGACATAGCTGATTACTCCACCCACTTCTACCAGATTTGATATGCTTGAATTTAGCCATTAAATCCTGGACACTTTTGTGTATTTTTGTTACTGAAATAGTGAGGCGATTTCTCGGTTCCAATGACGGGCAGTATTTGCAAAGGATTAAGTCACAGAAAGGCTAACAGCTTGAAAGGGTTGTCTTTGGGCAGCCTAGTCATTTTTTTTTAAATAAAGTTCCAGTATTCCACCGGCCAGTAAGTGTCTAAAATCCAAGAACCCAGAGTACTTGAGTGACAGCTTAAGTTTGGACAGGTCGGCTCTTCCTTCAGGTGGAAGGAAAATGCTACATATAATATACCATCTACTGTCTTACATACAATTTGAGGCACTTCCTCATCAACAAATATTCTGCAGCATCATGCATTAACAGCAAAGAGGCAGGAAGCAGAGGACAGCTTAGTATGTGATGAAGTTTTATTGATTCACAGTAATGATGAATGAATGGATTGTGATTTGTTCTTTAACTGAAATTTTCTTTAGTCAGCCAGTGTCTATCCACAGTTATCCTAACTTCCCTCAAGGAAACATGTAACAAAGCCTATTACCTTCATACCTTAAATTGCAAAATAAACATGTGGGTACAGAGTGCTAACAAAAAACTCCAGCTCCAGTTCATTTGGTGTCATCATGTTTGCATCACAGCTAAAAGCAACCTAAATCACATCAAATGAAACAATATTTTTAATCTTTAGATGAGGTCAAAGTCCCTGAGAGCACAGCTTTCTATGAATGTGATTGGAGATAAGCACCACGTAGCTCACACTCTCAGCTTTAAAGACAAAATAAAAGCATAACTGGCCATGGAAAACAATGTCCCAGTGCTATGCCTATAGCATGGGTACAAATACAGTAATATGATGAGTGGTGAATGTGCACCAGCTTAAGCTATGGAATGGTATATAATTTTAAATAACACAGAACAGACGTTGGTAATATGTCAATAGCAACTGTACACAAGCACAAAACAACAGAAAAGAATATCAGCCAACACTAATTTTAGATGTTTAGATCTATCTTCTAATATTTGTATCTCCAACAGTTTTAGTATGTAGTATTTAGTGTTTTGCCAGGTGTGCATGTTTATAAAAGGTTATTCTAAAAAGCTACATATTCTTTCCAAGCCTTCTTCGTGGAGTCAAAATCACGAAGGCCCGTTGAGGAGGACGACAATCTGGTAAAGAAATTAATTAAGTCTACAGTTGTCTTTATGAGTGACGTGTCCTTTCCACAACTGGTCCTGGAAACTGTCCACTAGAAAACTGTCTTAACAGGTTTAACCACTAAGACAATAAGCCAAACATATCAAACACATTAATGGGGTAAAAGAACATGATTAACACAAGTTCCATGTTGTAAAAAAAATTGGAGTTGCATCATTGTTTGGTGTGGAGCTAAAACGTTAGCACAGTAAGTGTAGAAAGATACAGTATATTTGAGCAGGCCCAGCTTCAGTAAAAATAAGGGTTCTGTTTAGTGTTTTGAAGCATGAATTGAGGAGTTTATTTTTTGTCCCAGACAAACATGTTGTTCTCGTTGGGGAGCTGAAAATGCCAGCTTGTGGTCTCTGTATGGCTGCCTACAAAAAGGCGGCTCTGGTAGTAAAAACTGTATGTCTGCAAAAGTCTATCTCCAAACATTCAATCTTTCTGTCTTACTTTCTCATTCTTTCTGTCAATTTCTGTCACGTTCCCTCACTAAATCTCTCAGAAACTCAGAATCTTTCTTGTAGTTTGTGTTAAGATGGAAATCCAGATTCTTGCTCTTTCAATGACACCATAAGTAACAATTCCATAGTGTCTCTTCATAAAGCACATGCTATAGCCCTAACCTTAACCGTAACCTTAAGGGTAACCCAAACAGACATAATTAAAAGGCTTTTTAAACGCTCTCAAAACCCAGCCTGCCTACCACAATACTGTGGTTTTGTCAGGCCGGTTTTCCCTCCCATCAGAGAGGCTGGAAGAGAAAAGCTGTACAGTTACAGTTGCTTTAATAACTCAAATAAAATAAATCAGCAATTATTTATCGGCATCAATGTTCTAATACTATGTCCTGGAACTACTGTATGAAATAATTTTTTCTCCCTGGTTAATTATTTCAGAAAAACAAATAATATTCAGTATTGTTAATTAAAAGCTAGCTAACAAACTCTTTACTGAGCATGCTGTGTATGTGTCTATGAATAAATAAAGTTACAGCATAAATAGTACATTGAATATGAAAACTAAACACAAACTTTACATTTCACTTTCCGAAATGTAAAACACACTTGAGTATTTTTTAGATAACCACCCTAAAATGTCAATTTGGTGGCTGATTAAAAAAAGTATGGGGACAAAACTAGAATACTGATGTTTAAAGATAAAGTGCTTTGTTAGATAAAATAATTTGACCACTTCTTACCTACTCTAGATGAGAAGCACAACTTTGTAGCATGACTACACTTTTATAAAACAATGATTTTGTTAAAATCAAAGCAATAGTAAAATACCTAATTAAATGTAAAAGAAAACTAGCCAAATTGCATTGTACCAACACTGTTCACTTGAAAAGTAGTGAGGTTAATATAATGACAGTATTGTTGAAGAGCACCAATATTGAAGAAATGTAAAAGCGCAACAGTTAGAAATTATTCAATGAGTAAAGAATTTGGGTAAAAGAATGCCAACAGAGCCAATTATTGTACTTTTTGCTACAAGTGCATTAAATCAGTCTTTTGCGATAGAAATTACACAAATTCACAATATAATTATTTTTTTCTCAGATTTTCATATCTTGGGAACGAGATTTCCCAACAGCACCAGCTTCCCTGTCTTTGTGATCGATTAGTTATAGCAACATTAAGGTTTTTCATGCGTATACGGTTTGAATAACTAACTTGACTTACTAGTCCTCCACATTCACAAACATCAGCTTAGTTCGAATCAATAACCAATATCTTCTTACTTAACTAGAGTAAAAAACATGTTGAGCCGTCTGACACCTGTTCCACTCATGATGTCAATGGAGTCTCTGCAATGGTCGCTGCTGTGATATGATGTGCTTACGAAAATGTTAGCCACATCTATCAAGGAGATGAACAGGTGCCATCTTGTGTGTTCTCTGTTATTGGGGGTCCTAAGGTCCCAAGGGCCTGGGGCCATCGACCTCAGCCCACCCTGAGTGGTCTCTGGGCCCCACTAGAATGCCTGCGTACTGGGCCCTGGGATGGGCTACACAAAGTTGTTGGTGATTTGCCTCTGGTGCTCAAACAGGTCTTCAACCTCTGCACTGTATGCATCACCTAATGGAGAAAAAAGAACATAACTATCAGCGACAGAGGAGGGGAGAAATTAAGATGAAGTGAGAAAGAGGAAGAGGTCCTGACCTGCATGACAGCCATACATGTAAGCTCTGTGGCCATCATATTTGCACCGACATCTCATGACATTGTTCATAAAGTCAGACTCAGCCATGTCCATTGAGGGGTTTATTTCCACCTGCAAAACAACACAATCATACAAAACCTCTGTTGACAATAAGTACTGATTCAATATCATTACAGCAGATGTTTCTGACCATATGACTTATATGAATATGCAGCGCACCAAGCATACTGGTAGATCTTTAAGGAAAGCCCATCGTAAAATACTTTATAGCTTGTATGAAAACATGTAGCAAAGACACTTCTGCCCACACAAAACATGATAACTAGCTGCATAAGATGTTATGCAATTTTACAGCTGAAGTTCATGGAATGTGGCTATACCACAGTGTAGCCCCCAGCTCCTGCAGAGGAGAAATCTGCTCTCATACCAAGGTAGGTATGCAGTAATGAGTGAATTAGCCTGAAATTGAAGTCTGTTGCAATATAGTAATTATGCATAGGCATGTTTATATGTCTGAAATCTGTCTTATTCTGAGTGCTGCCATACACTGTACTAATAGTCTGTCATTTGCAGAGCAGCTCTATAACTGCTGATACAACCATTCTCTTAATCTGGTCTGGTGATAATACTGAGAACTCATTTACTCTAATAGCTGCTCTGTAAACTGCTACACCCACTTTAAGTACATGTTACAAACAGCTACAGGGAGAAAGAAAGCACACTACATTTAAAAAAGGGAGAAATCTTTAAAAAACTTAGTGAATGCACAAAACTCTTCTCTCTTAATTTTTCTGGGTAAATTACAGTGTTGGACCAGAGTGTATGAGGCTTTTGCAGAGGGCTAGTTCAGTGGCAGAATGTGTTGCTCAGTGAGAAAGTGGCAATAAAAATAAAAACAGGGCAGTAGGAATTCCTTGGTGGCAAATTAGCCGTTCCTAATGGAAGGGGGGACTAGCTGCCCTTTGACTAAAGGGAAGCAATAATTTGGGTAATGGGTGTGTTTCATTAGCAGTGGGTGGTTCAAGGGTAGGCCTGCTGAACCTTTCTCTAAAACCCAGGATCAGAAAAGTCAGGCATCATCTGCACTTTACTAAATAAATGAAATAACTCAGCAGAGAGAAGGAGAGCTGCTGTAAAAGCTGTTTGTATTTTTCCAGTTCTGCAGCCTTGGTGAATAACTAGCTCACTGCTTGGCTTACTTTGTGTTTTTTCCTTTGTTCTCTCTTGTTCTTCTCAGTTGGTAATGTTAACCTTTTCACCTTCAGAAGTTCTTCAATTGTCTTTCTCTCATTTTTCTCAATTCCATTTCTGTCTTCCATCATTCATTCCTTCTTTCCGCCTCCACATTGTGATATAGCAATGTACCACTTTATAATTATACCCCACTCAACATTCTTAAAATACATCAGGTTATATACAGTATGTGTTTGTTACTGTGTATTACAAGTAAATTAAATAATGCCATCTTCAATAGAGTAGAAAAGGGTAATTACAAAGATAGAGTGGGACCTCTCAGACAAACTGGGTAACAGCAGTAATTATCAGACAGTGAGTTACACTTTAACCAATCTTCCACAACTGGGAGGTAATTGGCAACATGAGATCTGAGGATTGCTGCATACCATGGTGGGATCAGTAGTCTGAAATAGAAATGGAGGATAATAGGAGATGGGGTCCTTGATGTGTTTTAGTGCTGTAGCCACAATGACTCGACTGACTGACCTGGGTCAAAGTAATAACAGAGGAAGGGTTGAGGTGATGACTGTCATGTAGAGAGGTAAAGGAGGTTTAACTGAAATAGACGGAAACCCCAACCAATCATGAGGAAGTCCATCTTAAGAGCCTGAGAACCTCTTTCTCATTAACTAAATCTTTGGCCTTAAAGGAATAGATAAACATTTTGGGAAAAATGTTATTTTACTTCTTGCTGAGAGTTAGATGAGAAGAGTGATAAAACTATCTGTATGTTAAATGTAAAGCTAAAGCTAACAGCCAGTTAGCTTAGCTTAGCAGAAAGACTGGAAACAGGTGGAAACAGCTAACCTGGCTCTGTCCAAAGGAATCAAAATCCACCTATCAGCTCATCTAAAGCTCACTAATTAGCATATTATATCTTGTTTGCTTAATCTGTACATAAATATAAGTGTAAAGTACTAATTCTTGGCTGAGGGAAGTTTGAGTCTTCTCGTCAAAATAAGGTTGAGACTCCAGAAGACAAGACTGCAGAAGGTTCCTGCAAGAAGTTGTTTGTAGTTTGTGCTAAGCTAACTGGCTTCTGGCAGTAGCTTCAGATGGACATAAAAGCATCACAGATCTTCTCACCTAACTTTTGGCAAAAAAGCAAAATAAGCATATTTCTCAAAATATCTCACTTTTCCTTGAAACACAAAGTTAATAGTGACATGAAAAAAATAAACTGAATTGAAATGTACCCAAACTGCAAAAGGGGAGAAGTGAGAAATTTAAAACGACTTCTGACCTGGAAGATGTAGTCTCCTGGCCGTACATCTGTCACATCAATCCACTGACAGTCGATATCGTGGCGATACGTATCCCAACAGCCCACAGAGATACCCTGATCACCCATGTTATAGCAGGAGAACCGCTTCTGGAGTCCTAACACACATACGCACACAGCAACAACATTATCAATCACAACATCAAAGCTCATTTAGTGCTTAGCACTCCCTGTTATTTTTAAGTGCCTTTAGCTTCCTGAATTACATTAGACTACATGTGAACGCTGCTTTTTCATATGAGTTATTTCATCCATGATATAACAAGTAAACGGAGAGTGAACAAACAACAACAGCGGTGATATAATACATTAACCACAAAATAAAAATCTAAATAGCTGTAGCTGAAATATTGATATTAATTTCCTGTCACTAATGGGAAAGAGTATTTTACTGGGACTTGTGAATAGCGGTGAGCATTACCGTCAGGGCAGTACGTGTCCTCCAGACAGAAACTGGCCTTGTGTCCCTCAGCAACCCTGGTGCCATTCAGAGTCAGCAGGTCGTAATGTGTGAACACCTCGATGCTGTGGTAGTGCCTGGGACGACAGAAGGGATAGCCCAGGTGAGAGTGTGCATGTGTGTGTCTGTACGTCTATGAGTGTGTGCATTTAGGCAAACTGAACACTGGCTCCCTATGGCTTATAGCCTCATGACCTCACTGCTTGAACATGGCCGTGGGTGTCACCGTAACACCTCTCACAGAAGTTTGTTTTCGTGCCAGCTTGGTTGAGCTGTTTACTCGTTCTGAGTGAATGGAGGGCTTTGAAACACATTCATAGCTCTGATGTGTTGTTGTAACAAACTGAGGTGGACCTGACCGTGCGTGGGCTACCCTGTCCTTTGTATTACACCCAAGCTGTGGTAACTGGATTGGTCCAACTGTCATTTCTACAGACAAGTGCTGCAGGGTGGCTAATAAATCTGGAGAGATGACAACACCTGTGATTTACTGGGACACATCTCACACAACCAATGTGGGCTTCAAATGATTCCTTCTTCTCTCTTGGCCTGAAAGTGATCTCGTCATCTGACAAGAAACTAACTTACTGAAAGGAGAAAATGGAGAGGTAGATTGGAATGTGTTAAGAGTAGACCTGAGGACAATATTTCATCTATTTACAGCTAACGGACAAAATGCTGCTAAGACCCAGTGACAGACAAAGGCTCTTATGTTTAATGCATAGAGAGAGGCACACCGATCACACTTCAGCCTGTTTTCTTTTCCTGTTAGCAATTGAATGCAATTAAATTAATTATAACTCAAATTACTCAACGTGGAGGGAGCTATGTCATTATAGCACATACAAGCAATTTTGTACGAGGAACAGGTGTTTGTCAGACTACTTTTGACAGCTTCTAAAAACCACAGCTCACCTGTCTCCAGGACACTCTAAACCACAGTCCCCCCCCCAAAAAAACTCCCACTTAGAATAACCGCAAGGACAACCACAGCATCCCACAAATATCGTATTCAAACTGTTCTTTCCATTGCAACGACCTACACAAGCAATCTAACACCTCCATAAACTCTTCAGGGATTCTCTACCTGTGACACTGGTGCCATGTCCAGCTTTCTCTTGTTGCTTTGGGTCTGAAATCGGAACGACCCATGTTCATGATGCGGGAGGAGAAGCGCAGCAGTCGTCGGTGGCCATAAGGCCAGTTCATCCTGGCAGCAGACGAGGACAGACAATTCTCCTCATTGGCACAGGTAAGCAGGTGGAGCGGTCGGTCTTCCAGGTAGGCTGTCTCCTGGACCAGCTGCGCATCCAGAACGAGATCAGGTGCCGCTGAAGCAGATCAGATGTTATAGGTAATGTTTTAAATCCAGAGGAGAAGATGGGGGGCAACAGGAAGATGGCTCAACTTACTGTCTGAACAGGTGGCCCCAGCGGCCTTGGTTCCACCTCCTCGGGGACAGTGGACATGGTTGTTGCGACGACACTGTTGAATTGAAAGCTCTGTGCCCACACAGTGAGTTCCACTGAGAATCACATCAGCTGCATTTGGGTCACCGTACCAGTACCAGGTCTCCTGTCAAAGGGAGGGTGTGGGAGTGGGGTCACAGGACATCAGGTTTTTCTATCATTGAACAATCTCATAGCTCATTGTCCACCACAGTAAATAGAGGGGCTGTGACTATGGATTGGCCTCCATGTATTCATTTGTTTAAACATCTGTTTGTTTGTTCTTTCATCAATCACTCAGACACTGCTGATGGGATTTTGACAAATTTGGGAGGAATAATGCCTCTGACCACTCTAGACTGACATTTAAAAAATTACCCTACTTGGTTTAGAGGTGGCAGTGCTACATTGTTCATTCAGGATATCATGCCCATCATTTTAGACACTGATGTTACTGGGTTTATGTTGTGGCATTTTCAAATTTACCCTGGTTAAGGGGTGGCACTACCGTCACAGATCAAAATGACATGTTTGTTGCCACCTTGTCTGTTATCGATGTTGTGTTGGTCAGGGGGATTGTTACCTGATGAGCGCTGGCAGCGAAGCCCAAGCCAAGCTGTCTGCACACCACCATGGCCTCGTTGATGCTCCAGTTCTCACTACAGACAGAGCCCCAGCGCTTACGACCCGCAACCTCCATCAACACCTCAACACGGCCTTCTGATGGGACTCTACCACCAGTGAGCCGCACCTGGAAATCCAT
The DNA here is from genome assembly GCA_011952105.1 of Coreoperca whiteheadi. Lineage (NCBI taxonomy): Eukaryota > Metazoa > Chordata > Actinopteri > Centrarchiformes > Sinipercidae > Coreoperca > Coreoperca whiteheadi. Next base: position 14,368,543 of record CM022471.1, read on the forward strand.
TCGATTAAAGGGATTAAATGGGTAATTCGTTATGAGTGATGCAGATAAGTGTATGTCTTGTGACAGTGTAGGTTTAATACCGTGTTCTCTGTGCCAGTCTTGGGGATGTTACAGCGTACAGAGGCATCCTGGCTGTGTTTGAATGTCCACGGTTGGACTTCCTGGAAGTAGCAGTCTAAGATGGAGCGCTCTGACCCCATACACTGGACACTGTTCATATGGATAGGTCCTGTACCTGAAGAGAGAGGAGGAAAAGTGGTAGATTTAATAATAATAATAATAATAATAATAATCTTTATTTTATATAGCACCCTTAAAAAGAAAATCTACACTGACAAAAATAAAATAGGGCTATACGGAAACCAGAAGAACATATACATAACTGAAGGGTAATATTTCTTACTCACCGTTTGGGGCCACCCAACGTAGACACAATCGCATCAGCAGGCTTTATCACGCAAAGGAGCTCACACACATACAAGGCTCTGTACTTCTTTCACATGAATGGGCTTTCTCTACTTTAGCGTCAAACCAACGATGAAAAGCTCCAATCTGTCCTGACAAAACGCTCCTGCAAACCAAGCAGCCACACCACTAACATCTACTTTGAGGATCTGTCACACCTCATTACCACCATTCTGTTGCTTTAGGCACAACAACAACATTGTGTGTAGTCCACAACCCTGAGCAAGCAAACAAGTCCAAATCTGTGTCAACAGAATAAAAGACTTTCACTAGTATCCGTTTGTCCTTTAGTACCAGATCATCTCTAAACACAATAGAAGATTTTGTGAAAGCAAACAGCTGCTGCCATAATGATGCCAGTATATGAAAAAACAGAACAAACTATAGCTGCAGTGTTTTCTTAAAAAAAAATGCAAACTTGGAGATGAGGTTGCATTGAAATAAACACAACCAAAACCACAGAAAAAGGGAAAAAGCAAAAAAGAAGGGCGAAAAGGAAGATGACTGAAATGGTAGGGACCAGATTGCAGCCTAACCCATTCTGTCTCTGTGTTGGTTTTGGTAGATTGTAGGCCTGCTTCCATACTGGTCACCACCTGTGGGTTCATACGTATGAAAAAGACACATCTAAACCACTTCTGCCTCTATCTGCATAGTAAAGGCCACAAACTAGATCCAAACTCCCACTGTTTAATTTATCAAGACAAAAACGACACAAACATCCTCAAAATCAACAATGGCATGCTGTAGTTAAACCTTAGTTTGGGAAATCCACGAATACCCGGAAAACTGGCCACACACACCTAACATGCATACAAACACACACACATATATACAGGGTGTTTTAGTCCCTTATGTACGTATAGTACACTATATGTATATGTACTGTGCAAAATTACACAGTAAAATAACAATGTTGGTCAAGAAAGTAAATAGGAACATTGTTCCTGCAGTTTAACTCAAAGATGGTGATGGTGATGGGAGTTAGAAGGTTGGCAGATCGAGTCTTAATAGAGCTTAGAATAATTTCTTGACTTTCACTTCACATCAATTTCCCAAATGACCAAACCTTGAACTTCAACATTAAATGTCTAAGATTGACAATATATACAGCTATGAGAGCAACTCTATGGCATAATGTAAATGTGGTAGCTTAAATAGAGTATTTACAAGAAACAGGTTGAGCTTGATTACCATATAATTAGAATTGGCAGATGGCACAGATCATTTAGACAGATTAGAAAATTGACTTTAGGGGATGCAAACAGGGTAAAATCAGTCACATTCTTGTTGAGAATAGCACAAATACTTGGTTAGCGGTCACAAGGGAAACCCTGTTCTTTGCCTCTGTGAAATTACACTCCGTTTTAGGCACATTAACGTAGTGTGTGTAGTGTTTTTCTTTCCATGGAAAGTCTCTTTATATACCTCTAACAAAATCATCTGTCATCAGAAAGATCTGTTTCTTAGCCAAGTGCTAAAAATCATGTACGTTTGTAAATAGATCTGTCTGCTTGTGGGTTTTTAGCTGGTAGAAGCCAACCAGCATCAAATTCCTGTTTCCGTTGTCAACAGGAATTTAAAGGTGGTTAATAAGTTATAAGAGAGAAATTAAGTCTTTGCACAACTTAAACGTTTGTACAAAACTACATTTTAAACAATTCACTAATCCATGATGTCTTACTCTGTGAGGGTTCGTTCTATCATCGACTCTAATTTAGGCCTTTTCCAGCAACATATGGGCTTGTGTTTATGTGGCCTTCGAGCACATGGAAAATTACATGTCACAGTAAAATGTCTAACAGACTGCATGTTATAGAAAGGAAGCTGTGAGAGGACTTTGAAATCCAGTCATCCTACAATGGCAGTGTATATGTAAGTGTAAGACAGAGACAGATAAAAAGGGAGAGTACTGTGTTTGTGTATGTGTGTGCATGCACGTGTGTGGGCGTCTGAGAGAAAATAAAGTATGTAGGCCTACATATATTTTATTTGAAGTATGTTTATGGGCCCTATTTTAAGCGCAGCGACAAACGGGTGTATGGACTGTGTGGGCGTCTCAAAGTACACCTGCTACTTTGGTTCACGTATGTGCAGCAGTGCAAAGTTCTGGGCTGGGTGAAGGTGAATATAGAATGGATGGTGTGGTGACACATGATGACAAGCGCTCAACAAATGAAAAGACGCTTCTCCAGGAAATCATATTGTTGTCTGGATGGTGCAGAGCGGCACAATATGAACACAGGAACACTAATCTGCAGCCAGAGACAGATGGTGTGTGTTTTTTTTCTTTTAAACAGTTAATTAGTACAACGATAACAGAAGCAAATAATACAAACTAGTTTGGTGAAACAGTTTATATGATCGCATGGTAAAAATCTGATGCTATATTAGTCATAATTCTACTGTATTTCACGTTGTAAATGGTGACATCATATCTTTAAATGTGGTACAGCATAGTTTGCACTCTGGTGCAGCACTTCTCAAATCGAATGCTGCAGATTTATCAACATATCTGTCCTGCTGCCTTCAGATGGCTGCAGGGATTTTATGAACTTTAGAAGAAGCTTTTTATACAGAATGAAGCAGCTGTGGACAACAGATACTGTTACACTAACTCATATAATTGATAGATAAATGCGGACTGAATTACAGACATTCCTGCTTTATCTATTTCATTTGAATGATTCTACCAGTTGGAGGAGAGTGTTCAATTAAAATTGTTTCTTTACATTTTAAGTATCATTGCCTTATTTCTTTCTTTGCCTTTGGTTTATTTAGTTTGCCATTGTTGAGAAAATCATTGCGACTGTGTCACTGCCACTGTGTCAGAAACAAACGTGGTTCTGAGACATCGATTCTCGCAACGTTTAAGACATATCCACCAGAATACCAACAATTTCCACCAGTTTGCGCCTGTCCTCCTTCCTATGCTCTGCGCTGAGCACCAAAATACCACAAAGATGAGTAAAGCCAATTTCAAGGTTAGGAAAATACCAAACAGTTGGAGCGCTCCATGTGCTGATCATTGCGCTGCAATAAAACCAGGGCCCAAAGTGTGTAAGTTAGAGAATCACTAACTCAGGAAGCATGGTACAGGAAACTTGCATTTCCAGGAGTGAGGCAGGAGTACTATGAGGTAAAAGTAGAGGGTAAACTTGCCATTTGAATGATTAATATTCCATTATTTTGTAAAGCACTGTAACATTGTTAAGAAAAGTGCTATATAAATAAAGTTTATTATTATTATTATTTGTCAAACCAAACAGAGCGCCATCTATATGTTATAATTCTGAGACTGATTTTATTACATGCACACATACACCACAACCACCAAGATATACATGCTAGTACATGCATGCTTGCATAAATGCAGCTTTGTAATTAGATCAGGGAAAACCTATTTTAGGTAGAAAATTGAAAGCTGACAATTAAACACCTCTGCCTCAGACTGCTGGACCCACAATGAACCTGAAGCCTGACCCAACGACTAAAGGTACTGACTGAAACCAGACGACAATGGGTGTGAAGCGTGGTGTAATTTAAGTCCCATAGAGGAGCCAACTAAACCAGAATTTAGTTCTTTTAGACTCATCAAAAAGAAAGGTCGCATAAATGACATCATCCACAGAAAACACAATTCATCAGGTTAAAAAGTAAAAAGGACTAATCCAACACATACAAAAATATCCTTTGTATGATCAAATGAACAGCTGAACCAGCAGACTGTCACCCCACATTTCATCTCGATCAGCATGATTAGAGACTACACCCTAGCATGAGGCATGGAGAAGCCTTTCTCACATCTTCTAAGGGTGGGGACACCAAGGGCGCAGCTGGATACTGACTGAATCTGTGCATCACCAAAGCTGGAAAATTGAAATCGCAGGAAAAAGACCACAGCACTCAGTGAATGAATGAAACGCTTGCTTAAAGTTAGCAAGATTATGTCTGTGGATTTAGTCACCAAATGCCAATGTAAACCACCATGGCTTATAGTATTACATTTTGTGTGTGTGTGTGTGTGTGTGTGTGTGCGTGCGCACATGTGCATGGTGTTTGGGCAGCTGGTAGCCCTGGCACAGGACTCATGTAATCACAGCTGGAGATACTGCAATCAACACATTTGCAGCTTCACTAGGTAACATAGGCAGACAGACAGACAAACACACAAGCCCATACATTATCTGATCAGTCAGGGCCGACGGGTGCAGCATCTAAGGTAAGATAAGCAAAACACTGGAAAAGTCTCCCTGTCTTCTCTGGAATACCATGACGCATGATTCAAACATCCAGATTGCAGACTCAAAACAACAAGATTAAAATGTAGAGTTTTCCAGAATTTCCAGTTGTGTGAAAGCCTTTGTTCTGAGCAACAGCAGTTCTCTCTCTCACCTTGACCCATAAAGGCTCCATGCAGGGCATCTTTGGCAGTACCGAAGCCCAGTTCTCTGCACACCACACTTGCTGCAGTTCTTTCCCACATGTGGTCCACGATGGTCCCCCATTTTCCATCTCGGAGCACCTCCACACGACCTTCACCAAGCCTGGGGCCAGCCTTCAGACGCACAGGCTGTACAGGGCAGCGAAGAGAATATACCTCATCTTACGCACAGTTCATAACACACTGTTTGATTGTGCTACTGTAGGCCTAACTATTAATCTTACCACAGCTGGATGAGGAGCCTGGGGTCTTCCTGAGGAGATGCGATCAAACTGAGGTCCTGGAACACACTTGACCACTGCATGTCTCCCGTTCTTACAAGGGACGGGACTACGGGGGATCGACAGCTGAGCAAGGCACTCTGACAGGGTGTTCTCAGTACCCAGACAGTGAACTTTTTCTACCCAGAATCCCTTCTTCTTTGACATTATGCTCAATCTAGAAAGAAGAGAAAGTTTTTGGTAATATATTCTGACAGCTTGGTTTTAAACCATTAGTATTTCTAAATAACATTAAATATTTATGACCAAATTAGCAACAATCAAAGTTAAAGTTCAGAAAAAAACATCCTTAGTTATTATTTATTAAGAGTTTAACACTCAAAACACCTGCTTGATCAGGACTGTTTAGGTTTGGTTTGATCAGATTTGATTGCTGTGCTGGCAATATAAGCAAACAACCCCACAACGTTCAGCACATTTTGATTCAAATCATGCTAAACTCTGATTGGTGCATGGAAATACGTGACATCGCCGTTTTCCAACTGAGCTCTGCCCACTTCAAATCAGCAAGAAAAGAAGGGACAAAAACTCAAATAGAGAAAGTTCTCATATGAAATAACCAAATCTGCTCAAACTTTGACTGTGTTCATGTAGGACTCACAGTATGAAGCTGATTGAGAAAATAGGTTTTCAGGGCCTTTCAGTTCAACTCATTAGGTCTGCCAGTATAAGGAATAGTTTTTGTATTACCTTGTTGAAGGATCTGCAACCTTGGTATCCCATATTTTCCTGTAAAAGAAGCAAAGAGCCGAGATGGATGTTAGTTCTATCAGTTCTGTATATTTGTTGAGCTTACCAACACATACACACACCACCCTGTGAGGTGACCAATTTCTCATGAAAAGTGGTAGTGACTGTACGATATACTGTAGCATCGGATGTTTATTTTTTATGTAACCTGGCCACACAGGAGCAATTTCTGCCACAGTGAGTAGCAGCATAAGCACATACACATCGATTGTCTTATTTCTAGAAAATTAGTCTTACTGGGGTACTTGGTTTTGACTTAAAATAGTTACAGCTCAGATGCTGACTTTATCGAAAAAACGAATCATACAGCTCCAAACAGAACTTCTGTATATAAAACCAGAATGAGCTGATGCGTGTGGCTTAGTGGCGAGTGTTAAGTTGGGTATATTGGTGTTGAGGACTGGTACAGTTTAAGGAAGAATGCACTGTTCTTGTTCTCTTTCAGCAACTTCACTTTCTGTCTCTCATTGTTTCAGCAGCATATATTTCAATCTGGAATGTGTGCCTGCTTGCTATGTACTGTGTTTATGTTTGGAGTAAGTATCATAGGTTCCTGAGCTATAAGGCAATAGTACTTCCTATTACCAACATAAGGAAGTGTTCAACAGGAATGTGTTGCTGGGTCAAAATGTCTTGCCTTTAAAACTAACAAAAGACCTTTGAATACAAGACTTTAATTTTCCTTGTTGCAAACTAAGAGAGATTTGTACATAACTACAGAATGTAAGAACTCAAGGAATAAAAAAAAACACAAGCTATTTTGAACTATGTCGTTAACCTCTAAAGCCACACAGTCCAAAAAATCATGACATTCAACATCAGTGATGTACAACATTTCTGGGAAAACAGGATTTGACCAAGCACGATATACAAACAAAAACTTTGGCACTATGTTGCGCTGCACATCCGAGAAATGCCGACACCAAATAAAGATTTATGCAGCAAGTAGGCTGGCTGCCTCAGGAGAGCAGTGGAGAGGAAAGCCTTCTGTTCTCTTGGCAGACACGCAAAGCAGACATGCCACACAGATCATGCCAGGACATCCCAAACCACTGCAAAGTACATGCACCATCACTGACATTCACATCAATTACACCAAAACACTCAGAGATACACACGCTACAGCCTGACTGAGCCCCACCCCCCATCATGTACACCTTCTACAGAGGCACCATCGAGAGCATTCTGACTAGCTGCATCACTGTGTGGTATGGCGCCTGCAACGCGTCCTGCCGGAAGACTCTGCAACGCATAGTGAGAGCAGCTGAGAAGATCATTGGTGTCTCTCTCCCCTCCCTCCAGGACATTTATGGAACCCGTCTCACTCGCAGAGCCCTCTGCATTGCAGGTGATCCCACACACCCGTCACACAGCTTCTTCAGTCTGCTGCCATCAGGGAGGAGACTGCGGAGTCTCCAGGCCAGGACCAGCAGACTGAAGGACAGCTTCATCCATCAGGCTGTCAGGAAGCTGAACTCGCTCCCGAACTTGCCTCCCCGTCCCTCTTCTGCCCCAGGCACCACTGAACTATGAACCCCCCCCCCCCCCCAGATCCCACATCCCCAGGTCCTTCCACTAACATACGATGTCATTCACCATGGAACTGACGTCATTCTACCACCTCATCAGTCAGTTTAAATATAATAAGCCCTTTGTCACTTTAATCAGACTGAATAAGCTATTTTTTTTATGCACTTAAAATCTTTTTATCTGCACTGTTTGTTCACTGGTTTGCACTTTATCTGCCATGTGCCTTGCACTGCTCTTATTTAACCTTATTTTTATTTTATTTTATTTTTTCATTATGTCTTTTTTTTATTTTTATATTCCCTTATTGTATAGTTTTAGCTTATATTTTATATTTGATCTAGATTTTAGGCTCTACTGTTAGTGTTATCTGTATGCACCGGGGGTCTGAGAGTAACGCAATTTCGATTCTCTGTATGTATGTAATGTACATGTGGAAGAATTGACAATAAAGCAGACTTGACTTGACTTGACTTGACTTGATTTTAAAGGTCAGACAATAAAGTTGTTCTGTATTCTACAAGTGTTGCTGGAGTTTTGCCTCTTGAGACGTTTTCCCTTCTCCATACACCTAGGAAGCAGGTGACGTTGTGCCATACATCTCTATTCTGATATTTTAAAGGGCCCCTTATCTGGCAATATAGGTATTTCTAGTGGATATGTATGCTGGTTGATGGGCAAAGAAAATCCAGTTCATAATGCATTAGGTAATTCAGAGACTAACTTGTCAGAGACTGCATTGTACATGGCGGCATTCACATAGCACTTTTATCCAAAGCTGTTTACAATTTTGCACCCATTCACACACCTCAATGGCAGCCCAGATGCAAGGTGACCTGACCATCAGGAGAAGTTTGGGGCTCAGTTTCAGTATCTTGCACTTCAATATGTGGACAGGAGTAGCTGGGGATCAAACCTCCAATGCTGCGATCAGCCGGCGACTGGCTCTACATGTGCCCTGTCATCCTCCCAACGTCAAGAGTATGAAACCTATACTGTTTATTGGGCACTAAAATGTGAACAACTTACAACTGGCATTCATCAAAATTAGCCGGTGAGGTGTAGCTTCCAGCACACACACAAACACATCTTTAGTTTAATCTCTGTGGGACATGGCATCACAAGTGTGGGCTTAAATGGTTTTCATTTTTTGTGGCTACTTAAAATAAATAATTTAAAAAAGACTCCAATGCTGATTTCAGTGACATTCCCCTTTACAGAAACAAACATATCTATGGATGTTTGCATGAAAGAACAGGAAGGTCAATATTTGATTTTCTGACATGAACTCCCGTAAAGGTAAAGCAAAAAACCTTAAAAACAAACTGAGGATGTTGGAATCAACGGAAGCATTGTCATTGACATGATGTTATATAGATGGTTGTGTGAAGTCAAAGACTGCTGACACTTTCCACAATCACATAACAACTTGTTTCCTGATTCTTTAAGTAGTTTGTAGAAGAAACCACTCATCAAAAAATGTTAGTATTTGATAAGGTACTTAAATTTCAGCAATCATTTAGCACACAGAGGTGCAAATTACAAATGGATGTTAGGTCGTTTCTCAGGCCCATTTGAAGCACAAATGCAGCTCTGAGGAACTCAATGAAGTGTTTCAATTATGAACATCTGTAAATGAAATCTCAACAGCATAAATAACCCTGCTTGGTAACTTTCAAAGCTATATCGAACATTTGGCTTGATGTGACAGAAAACTCCCTTAATTTTATATCACGTGCATGGCTCTAAATAAAGCCTATGTCATGTCACGAGAACTGCTGTAAATTGTGACTGACACATTGTATAGAATTTAACACTCTTTCTTTACAGTGTCTTGAATTACACTTGTAAAATATCTTAAATGTGTCTACCATGTGGCCCTGCAGCAACATGATAGACAGTGAGGTGCATGCACATACACACACATCTTCCCATGAGGCAAACATGTCTGTGACTTGTTTGTGACCTCACCACAGACCATTCAGCAAACCAGCTAACCATTTTCCCTCTTTAGAAACCAACAGGACTACTACACAGGCTATAAATGATGCCTTCAGGTCTTTCATTTGACTGCATTACAGCAGTTTGTTAATGCTGAACTTCACCCAAGGAAAATAAAATGCATACATGTCACTTTTTCTGATATATAAAATCAAAAAATTAACAATTAGTTCTTTCTCTTAGTTATGAGGAGTAGAAGTAATTCTTCATAAATATATGTAAATATAATAGGTAGTATGAGCAGCTTGAGAACTTTTCTCTACAAGCTGTTTGCTGATGCAATGAACAAACAGCCTTGGTATTATTTGTTTTCCACCTCCATAGCATTCATCAGCCTTGCTTAGCCAAACAGTGTATCTAGCACTTGTGGAGCCAAGAGAACAGAGGCTAATGATAGGGAGTCCCACCTGCCTGTTAAAAGACAAGCATTACACCACTGTTTGGGTTTCATCACCCTCACACTACTCTGCTGGCTTTATTTCTAAAAACTAAATCAATGTGTCTTTTTTAAATTTAAAAATGTTTGAAAATTTGTCGGCCACTGTCCAGGGTGTACCCCGCCTAAGGCCCAAAGTCACTGGGATAGGCTCCAGTCACCTGCGACCCCTAACGGGAACAAGCGGTAGAAGATGACTGACTGACTGGCTACCATTTGAATTGCAAACACGAACCCTTTCCAATCACTTAGGGGAACTTATGATCACATCAGCATGTTATTTCAGTTTTTTCCCATTTGTACTACCAAAGGCATATTCTAAACTGTTCTTGCTACACACCTTGTTTTACTGTAAACTGCAGTGAGTAGTATCTTCAAAATACAACTTGTGGGTGCATGGGAACATTTTATCAGGGCATAAACCTTAGTTTTAGTATAAGCTTTTAGTTTAATCTGCTCCTTTTAAAAAACTTGCTATTTATTGGTGTGAAAATTCGCAAAAACTAAAACATTTACACTTTTTTAGCCTATACCAATTCAAACTTGTCTTACAAGATGCCTATTAAGCTCATTAAGTGGCATTAAAATGCTTGAAAATATTTTTTGCAGTACACATCAAGAAGCTACCTCAGCAGCTGACCTAACACTCAGCTGAAGAAAAATGAAAAAGAAGGACAAGATGAAACATATTATTTCTCGTATGGAGCATATCAAAGCCAATATAAAATATTTTAGAATATTTAATTTTGCTCTGCTATCTGTGAAAGTGATCTCGTATGCCAAATAGTTGCTAAATATTTCCAAGCAGACCAGAGTGAGCTGATTAAAATCACTATGCTTCGACTCAGTTTTGAAAGTAGGCTTCCACAGTCTGTTCTGCACCACAAAAATAGCCACTGGCATACATACAAAAACTGAAAGTTGGTAATCTATATAAGAGAGAAGGTCATTGAGGACGATCACACAGACATCAGACAGGAAAACCAGACTTGGTCACACAAAATGTCACCCTCATCATAAGAAAATTTCAGCTGAAACATAATTAAACATAAAATTCCAGTTAAGTCCCCAAATCACTACGATGACAGAGGAAGACAGACATCTGCTGACACAGCGCCGTGCTGCAAACTGCAGCTGTAATTGGACACTTTTCACACGAGCAAGCGAAAATTTGGCTCGTCTGACTACTGCTCTTGTTCTTTTTCTCCATCTCCTCTTTCTCGTGTTACTCGCTTCCTCCTCCTTCACCAACTCCATGTTACTCTCTCTCACACACACAGCTATAATTGGGGGTGTTTTTTCACTCTCAGCAGAAACCCAGAAGAGCCTTGGTCCTGACCAACCTGTAATTACAGCATCTTCAGAGCCTCATCCAAGAGACACAGGCAGCCCGGAGACATGGCATGGTCCGGGATTTCTAAGAATGGACTGAGAGACTTGGAGCAAGGTGGAGAAACACGGGGGTGTGTCACTGGCTAAAGTTGGTCAAACCATGCAATACAAAACTAAGCTTTTCTGGCAACCGTTAAAGTGGAAGATGTTACATGAAAATGGAACATCATATTGTCTCAAACCCAATTGTTTCTCTGTGACTCTTCTCACATTTTGTAATTATAATTATAGTGGCAATTTCAGTCAGCATGCAATCCTTACAATTACCCCTAAGTCAAGGCTGAAACAGCATTATCTGTATTTCAAGTTTTCTTCTGTAACTGCCGGTTGTATATACACACCCCAATACAATAACAAAGATAGGTCTTCATCCTGATTTTAGAAACCAAATACTGTAAAATAACTTGAGTATATAACTGGCAGCCAAGACGTTGACCACCTTGAACCAGTTTGAAGTCAAATACAGGTTGAGAGAGAACAAACATGCATCTGTGTAGATAGAAAACAGGAACAGATTTGGAAACAAACACATCATCGTGGTTCAGACCAGTATAGCGCCTGAGGCTTCAGCAAAACACCAGGTCATACCCAGGACAGGCACAACAGGATACATCAAGTCACAACTGCTTCCATGCCAGAGCCTTATAATTGACATACGCAACAAATATATCAGAATAATGGCATGCATTTGCCCAAACCTTTCTTTGTACTTTTAGAGTCAAATATGTTGGATAAAAAATATTATCCACTTTTACTTTTTGTGGCTTAGGTCAAAGACTAAAAGAGCCCATGGAGGCCTATTGTTTAAGTTTCTTTTCTTTGACCTTAGAGGGAGATTTAAAAACAACATCCTGAAACAGCCAGTAAGCAGATTCCCTACAGGCTTCACTCCAAGCCCTTCAAGCTACAGCAACTCTGTCCTCTTCTGCCATATCTCTCTTCTTGGTGAGCAGCCAAGACTCTTATGTTGCAGCCATACACATCTACCCATCTGATTCCTCACTCAACTATTACTTGTACTTCTCATCTCCCATTCTTTGCATTAAGTGGCAAATCGGTACTGAGATAGAAAATCGAAGAAACGCATGAAAAGCATCACACCTGCATTGCAGGGAAGCTGTGCTCTAATAAATGATCCTGTACAGATCGTGTACAGAGTCAGGCAGGGCTCAACGACACCTCATTCTGAGGACTTTTTATTACTGAAGATATGATGCCTGATGATGCCCTCCTCCAAACAATAGAATCCAGTTATAGCATCACTGTGTTCCCAATAACACAGAGTTCAATAGTGATAGCTTAATTCAAGGGCAATGCAGAAATACTTTCAGTGGGTGAGTGTGATCCAATAAGGGCAGTTTGTAAAGTCAAATAAAAAGTCAGAAAAGTCTATAAAACAAAGTTACCCCCTCAACAGTTACAGCCTTTTAATAGCAAGAGGAATCTAGCAGCTACAGTACCGAGCAGATGTTGCGATCTGTCGCCAGTTGAGTCAGAATAACCCCAGCCAAGAGAGGGAAGGAATAGCTAAACTGTGAATCACCTAGAGCCGGCAGCCCTCTAGGAGCAAGCTCCAACTGGGTCCCCCTTCCACTGAAGACAGCGATTGGTCACACACTATTCATTCTTATAATAGCAATGGAGTAATTCTCTGCTAATGTGTGGTCCTCATGTGGTTTAAGAGCAGAGCCTTCCCAAAAACCACTGTCAATGTGTTTTTTTTGTCAGCGGGAGGATTGGAAGTGTAGATCTGTGTCAAAGGGGTAAAAGGAGCCACCTAAATACAATGCATTTAAGCATGTCTCATTGCAACAGGGGTGCACGGTGGCAGAGCGGTTAGCGCCCCTGCCTCCCAATAAGGAGGCCGTGGGTTTGAATCCCGGACCAGACCACGATCTCTTGTGGTGGGTGGAGTCTGCATGTCCTCCCTGTGTTAACGTGGGTTTTCTCCGGCTTCCTCCCACCGTCCAAAGACATGCATGTTTAGGTTAATTGATGACTCTAAATTGTCCCTAGTGGATGAATGCGAGTGTGAATGGTTGTCTGTCTATGTGTCAGCCCAGCGACGAGTTGGCCACTGTCCAGGGTGTACCCCGCCTAAGGCCCAAAGTTACTGGGATAGGCTCTAGTCACCCGCGACCCCAAAACGGGAACAAGCAGTAGAAAATAACTGACTGAGTCATTGCAACAGTATTTGCATGAGAGTATGCACATGTACACGCTGGGCATCGGACCTCAACACTTTTAAAAAGGAAGAGTTCGATGTTTTGGTAAAGATGTTTATTCGCTTTCTTGTCGAGTTAGATTTGAAGATTGATACCACTCTTACACCTGTCACTTGATTATGTAACTGAAGTCAGCAGCAGTTTAGCTTAGCTTAGCATAAAGGCTGGAAACAGGGTGAAAAAGCTAGCCTGGCTCTGTCCAAAGGCAGCAAAATCTGCCTACCAAAATCCTGTGTAAAATGGCGAATAGTCATTTTTATGCACTTTTGTTTTTTTAATAAATTAACATATTAATTTGTGAGCTTTACGGGTTCTGGTTGATGGATTTCATTTCATTTGGACAGAGCAAGGCTTGCTGTTTGCCCCTGTTTCCAGTCTTTATGCTAAGCCAAGCTAACTGCTGCTGGCTCCAGCTATACATTTACTGTACAGCCATCAGAGTGGTATCTTCTCATTTAATTCTAGGCATAAAGCAAAGCGTATTTTCCAAAATGTCGAACTATTCCACTGAAATTTGCCTAAAGCACTGAGCATCGATAATGTGCCAAAAGTGCCAAAACCGGGAATTGAGTGCTTGATCATTCTTCTTTATTTATCATCTAATAAGTTATTAAACACTGATGAATTTGAGATGTTTGGCTTATTTTGTTAAATACACACTGAACACATTTCTATGTTCCCTGAAGTAAAGTATTGAAAGAAGTACTGTTTTGCTATTGGTAACAAGACTAAAATATTGTACTGGCAACAATATAAAAACAAAATTCAAATGATACCCAGCGCTAGCACACACGCACACACACTGGCAGCATGTCACACACGCTCGTGGAGTGGGATGTAACAGTGAAGAAGGGATGCAAGGCTGACGCAAGCCTGCAGAGGCTGCCCTGCCAATAAGATGAGTCGCTTCGGACCCTCATCCCGCTCTCCAATAGCTACCTCTGTCTCACACATGGTATCGATGGGAGAGTTAAAGCACAATCAGCAGTGATATTACACCTCGGCATGGGAATCTTAAAGTTAAAGAGGGGCTGTTTGTCTGAGAGCTGCAAGCTGAAGATAGTATCAGAGAGAGTCAGGGAGAGAGAGTGAAATGTAATGAGGTGAACAGAGGTGATTTGCCTAGAGAGGGGTGTAGAGAAAGGGCAATAGAAAGGGGACATGGATCCCTTTATCATCATCCTGAGGCTGGGAGGTGGGAGGGTGGGGACACGAGGAAGAAGTGGCTGGGGGACTAAGATAAGCCTAACAAAAGGCCTTTACTCAAAGTGGCTCTAAATGGGATGCTATTGTTTTTTTTATTCTTCAGGATGTGTTTTTATTCACTTGGGATGGTTGGCATTGCATGTTGCCCCCCTGAACTACAGTCAACAGCCCAGTGTATTGTAATCTAAAAATTTGAGTTCATAAAGGTGAATTGTGTTTTTCTCAGTGCAGCTAGCAGGAAAGATTCATACTCACTTGTATGTTTTGACATTGTGCTTAGTAGCTTCTGGAAAGCCAAGCATCCCACACACAACCCGGCTGCTGTTGAGACTCCAACCCAGGTCACAAACCTGCCTCCATCTCCCAGCATGCTTCACTTCCACCACACCCTCTGTGATCAGGCTCTTCCTCTTGGTAGCCATGAGAATAGGACGAAGACGGACCTCCTCGATTTGTACCTTACTTTGACCCTTGGGCAAGATGCACATCACATTTACTGTTACATGTCTTTCTAAGAAAATATATATATCTGATAGAAATTGATCATAAGTAAACTGCTGTACCTGGTAGTATCTTTGGAAACTGGGGATCTCATGTGGATGTCCGTTTCCATAGTAGCCATATCCTGGGTGCCTGCGGCTGGCCACAAGGCCCTGCCACTGAGGTGCGGGGCTGCCATTGGGCCTGGCGGCGGTGGTGTGGCCTCTACTGGCTGTCTGATCTAGCCTGCGCTCAGCGGTGCACACCACCCCCAAGTCTTCAGAGTGTTTACAGTCATTCACACCCCAACCGTTATGTTTGCAGTCCTTCAAGGACTTCTCCGAGCCGTCACAGCGTACATTATCCATCCATATTGGGCCTTGTGAAAGGATAAACAATTCATTACTTCATTCATTGTGATTGTCATTGATTGTTCAATAGACAGACTGGGCAATACATCTAGACAAGGGCCCAGAATCTGTTCCTAAACACCTAACACTTGACTTTTACTGGCACGCTGATTTAGGGTTGCACCTTCGCGGCGTGTTTAGCAGTAGATACACAGTATTTTATAAGGCTTTGGTGCTGTAGATCCTGCTCACTGAATCCACTCAACCTTTAATTTGGATTTAAAAGCAGCAGTAAAGAATGTATATAAACCACAGCAAGTGTTGCACAATTCTGGCAAGCAAATGCTGTCATTATTCTGAAACAAATGCCCCTTTTTGGCCCATATATTTGCTCTGCCAGCCTGCCAGGCAACCTTAACGAGATGTAGACTCCAATCCCACAACAAGTTATCTTTGTCACTTTATGATGTTAGTTATTTTTGGATGTCTTAATTGGTGGACTTTTCATGAAGGCATACACTTAATTTGCTGTGGGGCAGGCACATTATAGCATGAAAGTTTCTGGGGGAGACACTTTGGGATAAACTGGTCCAATATGCCTGCCTGCCAATTAGTCTTCTTAAACCTAACAAATGACTATGTTAATCTAATGGACCCTTTTCAGGGCAGACATTTTGACTTGTCGGCAGAAAAACCACTAGTGTAATTAATACAATTAAAGATGGCTCTGTTCCAAAGTGTCAGTAAGCATGGCCAGTGAGCCAGCATGCACAGGGACAGGACCCTGAAACTAGTAAAGCTAAATGGACTGCAGCCCTTTCTAATATTACTAATTACAGTTGTTTTCAAAATGTCAGGGCCTAGTCATAGCTTTTTTTTTATCACTCACATCCAGTCAGTTTAATTGTAATGTGTTAGGACAGGAAGTGCTCTCACCCTCTCCTTCTCCATACTTTGCACTGTGTGCCCACGTTATACCACCCTGGAAGCCCAGCTCGCGGCACACCACATTGGCCATTTTGATGTCCACTTCATCATCGCAGACGGTCCCCCAGGTGTTGTTGTGCAGCACCTCCACGCGCCCCTCGTGTGGTTCTCGCGCAAAGTTTCCCGCCAAGCGCACCTTGGCGGCTGGTGCGCGAGCCACTCTGCGCTGAGAGGACGTGGTCCGTGGAGGTTCAGCACGAGCGGGACAGCAGAGGGACAGCAGCAGCAGGAGGACGAGGAAGCTCAAACAGAGGGTGCGGGTCATCGTGACAGAGAGGAGGGGGGCTGCAGGTAAAGGTTGAAACACTCCGTGACTCACTTTGTTTTGTTAAATTAGACAATTGTATTCATGTGTGTTAAATTGACCAGTGGAGTCATTTAACTGGCTTGTCAATGAATCTAATGAGAAATATCTCTCATCACTTTTAGATAGCCTACTTCCTGAGACTTGTACATTAATACTGAGTAATTCCCTGCAACAAGTCAAACAGCCAGTGAGAGGCTAATAACCGTTGCTTATTAAATGGAACAACGGTGACATCCTCTGGACAAAATCGTTCAGGTAGCCTAGTCAACTCATTGCCAGAGTACAGCCACCGGTATGGCGCACTAAGAAATGAGTGGTGTGCTGAGAGTCCGTTGCCATCGCGGTCGTAGCTTATCTGTTCACGGTCAGAGAGTTACAACTTGACTTGTTTTATGGTCACTTGATTTATTTTAGTCACTGCTGCAGCATCAATCTTGCAGTGGTGCAATGGAAGCCTAAACGCAAAAAATGAATAGCCTAATTTTCACTCATGTCAAGCATATCCTACTTAGAGCTACACCAGCGCACTTTTGTATTGGAGTTCACGTGAATTAACATTCCCCATGGCTGAGTATCCAGACAAAAACACGAGGCAGGTGACACAGCCAAACAAGAAAGCAGTAGCGGAGACAGACGCTGAAACACTAAATGACTGCAGGCCACAGGACAAGGCTGAGCACAAAATATGTGATGATAAAATTATAAAGGAGCAAACCAACAACAAGCAAATAGACTGGCCTCAGTAAATCATAGTGAGAAAAATGTAGCTATTGTATAGACCCTTATAGTCTATAGCCTATACATGTTGTTACTGCTCAATTCATTGTAATAACAAAATTTAAAACAACAAATATTTCTTCTAAGTGTTTGAACTTTGGCAGTATTTTAGCGTTATCATTAAGTGATTTAAAAACATAAAATCTAGTTAACGTCCAGAGAAGAGAAAAGCATCTCAACCCTAAAAACACCTGTTGCATGTGCACTCAGGTGCATTGAAAAAAACCCAAAACAATCAATATAACTAGCTGAGAAATCAAGAGAAAATAAAATCATATGCTTTACCAAGACAAAATGTAAAAGTAGAAGGTAAGGTGAAAGTTCACTCACCTGGCAGGCAGCAAATGCTTGCAGTGCTGGACGTCACTGGCTAGGGGAGAGTGACTGAGTGAAGACGTGTGTCTACTAAATGCTGTCCTTAGTCAATCCTCCCTTCTTCCCTCCTTCTCCCTATATCCCTTCCCCCCCCCCCCTCCCTCCCTCCCTCCCTCCTCATGTGCTCTCTTTCCGCTAGGTTTCTCTCATATAGAAGTGTTGACTTTATTCAAATGCTAAAATGTAAAGCTGGTTTATTGCAACCTAATTGTCTTAATAATGCTCCAATGCTGTTCCTTTAAAATCTAAAAACATCAACGTAGTGAGTTCCCTCCACTGATGGAGTATTTGTCATTTGAACTTATTCTGTGTTTCTTTCTTTGCTGACAATTGTGGATGAATACTTTGAAGCATTGCTGAATGAGCTCTGAGATGAAACATGGGGCAGTGGTTCCTGACAGATAACTGAATCATTCGATGATTGTTTGAGAAATAAGTCTCCAGCAACCACAAGAGTTATCAGTATCAGGATGGGATGTTAGCAGAAAAGGACAACATACATTATGAAACCCATTTTCGTTGTTAAAGTGCTTTTCTCTGACTGGGCCTCTTTACACCTCTCTTCTCTGATTGGCTGAGGATGCTTTACACAACTGTACACTCAGAGTGTTGCACAACTTTAGGGTGAACGTGACTGGTTCTAGAATAGTTTCAGACATCAAGTTCCAAGTGTCTTAAAGAAGCTCCCTATACCACAGGGTAGATATTTCCTTGTTGAGATGGCCGCAAACCACCAACTCTAAAATAAGTCCAACCTCATGGTAACCATGGTGAACGTGACTGATGAGAATATACCATACCACCCCTGCCCAGGGGTGTGTTATTATAGTCTAACCTGTCATCATGGCATATAAACCATAAAGATTTTAACTTATCAGTGTAGATCCAGATAAAAAAATGAGGAAAAAGGCTTTCTAGCTGGGGTCACTTCAGTGCTCAGATCCTGTCCGGCTTAGGTTTCCTCCAGATGTCTATTAAGGCATTTCTACATGTTTACAACTAGTTTATATATTTTTTTTGAGTCATTTCGGAAGGATTTTGGACAAATTTAGCAACATGGAAATTTTTGGCCTCAGGGTGTTGTGCTGATAAACCGTACTTCAGCTTTCAAGTAAACCTCAGTGGGCACCTTTTTAAGGCAGCAAGGTTTATTCATAGACATGAAAAATTACAATCATGACAGGGGAGGTAGGAACTGAAACATCAACCACGACCGTAAAGACCGTAAAAACACTTGCTTGTATGCAGAGTTCCAAGAGGGTGAAAAAAAATGGCATGTTATATATGTGTGTATTTGTGTGCACACATGTAAACTTTGAAGCTGTAATTTAAATGTTTGTGTATGCCAGTGATGGTGGGACTGGATTGCAGGATGGTGGTCCCTCCCTGACTGGTAAACCCGAACAGGAAGAACAGACCCCCTATTAGCGGGGCCAAATCAGAGGGATCTCTGAGGCTGACAGGGAGAGGAAAGAGATGTGTAAAAAAAAAAAAAAAAAAAAGGAAAAGGGGGGTTAAAAATATAACTATCATTGCTGTGCGACATGCTTCCATTATAACTTGTGATGCACTGGTGCATATCAGACTAATTACACTAGATTAGACAGGTGTCCCTGTCTGTGTCCCAATACTTAACAGCTCAGTGGGTGTGTGTCCTAGCGAGAGTGTGTTACAGGGCTCTCAGAGGGCTCACAAGGCTACGAGTAACTGAGCGAAGCAGCTCTCCGTGGCAAAACGCTCGCTCTCTCTCTCCACCTCTTTAATTACACCGACCAAGCCGGCTCTGCCCTTACCCACAATCTGTGGAGGCATGAAATAAATACATGCTCTCCAACAATAAACAAGTGTCTTTTCAAATGACAGCACCTCCTCGTGCTCACCCCCACTGCTGTCTCTCCAGGCTTTCATAATGCTTTTACTTTCAAACTGGCTATTGGAGCACGTAGGCACGTACTGTATAGAGGATTTGCTGCACAAGTTGTAGGGCTGAGAGCGCAGAGAGCTGTATATAGGTTGACCTCGTGAGAACTAGCATCAAAGGCCATCTTTGTCTTAACCCCGAGGTGGACTAATGACTGAGGTCAAAATTATATCAAATGGGGTTAAAATTTTGAGTGCTCACACCTCTACTAAAATCTGATATATAATGTTTGAAAATCTTTAGCAGGTATTTATACAGCCTAAAATCAATAACCTTTAAGGACATGTATGCAATTTGAATGGGGAACTGAACCAATTTAGTATTGCACGTTCACGTAGTCCGGGTAATTTAAAAAAAGATAGGTCAAAATCAAAGCAGCAGGGGTCAAGATAGTCTGCTTTTAGTCCCTAGTATGAGCCAAGCTCCGAAAATATCTTTTATCAGACCCCCCATACCCCCCTCACTTCTTTCAAACCCTGCACCTGTAGCTTGTAATGCAGGCGTTCTGTTACTGGGTTGTTTTATTTAAACTTTACAAGGCATCATGCCACTGTTTTCACAGGCTGTGTAGTACTAAGTTTGATGAGTAAACTAATCTGTGGAGTTCCCCTTTACTTTTGCAGCCTCTTGCACTCTCACACTTGCATGGACTTCACAGGTGGCATCAGGCTTTACTTCCGCTCTATTCAAAATGTCATCTGTGGCATAATGGTTACTTTTCCCACACGTTCTCAGTACTGTTAGTCATGTCTCCATCTCCCACTGGTCTGGGTGGTTACAGATTCCCTAATGCATCTTTCATGCTGGCCACACAAATTTCTCCTACTAGTGATGACAGGGTTACCATATTCCCTCCACACCAGTCTGGTCTGCTTTGATTTACTTCTTCAGGGTATAGAGCATCGGGAATTACTTAGAGCAACATCTTGGTTCCTGGAGATCAAAAAATATGACTGTACATGCATTGCATAGGCTGGTTAAGTTGGTGACCTACAGTATTTCCGTGCAACCCTTTCATGTACAACATTGCCACCCTGTGGCAAGCAGGAAAACCACACACCACTGCCAGAAAACTAATGCTTACGACTATTAGAAGAATAACTGCATACCTCAGACATTTGTGCTCCAGTTTGTGTCATTACTCATGCAGAAACTCAGAAATAGGTGGTATAGGTAGTTCAAATACATTTATTAAATATAAGACTTTTTTTGCAGTGCAGTAACAATATTACACAATATTTGTAAGATTAACAGGATTGCAGTGCTCTGGTTATCAATGGGTACATCATAATTAAAAATGCATTTTACTGAATAGTTTGAAACAAGGTCAAAATAATCCATACATACCAAATAGATAAATTTAAACTTTCCAATTTTGAAAAATCCAGAAAATTAAATCAAAATATGCTATGGCACCCTCCCATGCACTTTATTAGTCTGCAAAATTAAATGCACTGTGCAACCATAGTTAACAGCACCAGTCAAAGAGTTTGTTAAATCAACAACATAGTTTTACAGTTTGATGTCTAATTAATTTTTCACAAGTTTTTAGCCACAAGACAGTATTCCGAGAAAAGTAGAAGTGCAACGTTTGACTGTTTGCACCAAACTGTTCTTAATAACGCTTGCCTCTTAAAGACAGAAATAAAGAGAAGAGGGGACTTCTAGTAAATACATTTCTTTAACCTTCCATAAAGTGAAAAGACAAAAAAAGCAGTACATTGAAAAGGTGTATTTAGGTCTTAAAGTATGTTGTAAAAAAAAAAAAAAAAAAAAAGAAATGAAAACGTAGGTATAAATAAGAAAATAAATACTCTCACCATGCTGTACATGCTTTACTAGTGAACGTAGTGTGGACTTAAACCAGGTGTTGTAGCGGTAACTTATTTAGTGGATGATACAGACACATACCAATAGGTTTTAATGCGCTGTATAGTGTTGAAACTTTTGAAAGAATAAGGCTGCTTTCAGTGCTGAAGCATTCTTTGGTTCGCTAAAATACTGAAATGGAGACCCCACCCCCCAAGTAAAAAAACACTACTTTCCAAGATTCAAAAGTGGATCATGTTAGACACATGGCCATGAATGTGGGTGTGCACGTGACGGAGCATGAATGTTTGTAAGGCACTGTCCTGTAGTATAAACTAGTTTATCAATAACATCACCATGTCTTTCATATAATAAAATACAAAAACAGACTACTTTTGCCAAAGGTGGTAGGTAAGTGTCAATGTCAAATCAAGTCGGCACCTTTCTTCTGCATAGACATAAAAGGACTGTGATGTTTACTATGCAAATGTATCAAGAAAGCATATTGTATAGTCTAATGCTGAGTTGAAACTGTATGAAGGTTATTCACTTTCATTGGGTATACAGAGCAATGCTGCAACTAGCTCTCCTATAGTCCACAAAACAGGGAGTCTGCAGAACTGAAGAACTTCACACTTGAAATTTCATGCAATCCAATAAAACAAATCCAAAAACGATGGCCTCAAAATCGCCAGTTATAAAAAAAAATAAAAAAAAAAAGACTGACACAGTCTAACCAAAAACTGAACACTACAGCCTCTATAAAAAGGTAGTATTTATTCTACTGGATTGTATGATTTTGTCAGGTGTTTCTACTACTACTTCTGCACCCTACAAGTATGGTTATGATGATGGACAATAATTCCTCCATAACTTGTCCTGACAACTGATCAGGCATGCAGCGTATGTATTCAATCTTTCAACAAAAGGACAGCCAATAGGTAAAATAAAGTGAAATATACACCTAATCCATGCATTAATATATTTCTTTTACCCATGTATGATCATCTTAACTAAGGCTACATAGTATGAAGGCACTTCTCTGGGTCTCTATAGCTTAATGACAAAAAAAAAAAATCTCATCCGCATAGGGGAGATACTTAAATGTCAAGTACGTCTGTTGCTAAGTCTTTGGTCTGGTGGACAATGTGCTGATATTGGTGCAGGAACAATGACTGGGAAATGGTATAAACCGCAGACTGATGTGAGCAGTTGTGGGCCATGGATAAACCTAAACTGTTCACAAACTGCAAGTTAAAGTATTGGTTACTGTACTTTAAAAATGGGGAGGAACACTGCTTTGTGATGGCACTTCTAAAAGGAGGAAGGTCCCCAGGGTCATCACATAAGAACCTTGGCTCCATACTGAGTTACATTATTGCTGACACAGCCATTATTTCGGTTTTTCCAATAGTGAGTTTGACAGTTTCCCTTCCTCGTTATGTTGTAGGCCTGTGAGGTTAGGTTGTGTCCCTTAAAGCGGGAATATGTCACCAAGTGCCATGAAGGGCTGCAATTATGAAAGTTTTCATTCAAAACAAAGACTACACCAGGTGAAATTGTTGCTGCCCTTTGGTTAATGTTGTACTACTGAGCAATGTCGTTCAGTATAGTCTTTGGTTGAATTAAAAAACATGATACCCCCAGTCTTTTGTGGCACACGTGTGACTATCCCTGCCTCAGAGCACTGGCTCTGATCCTTTGACTATTCGGGTCCATTCTGCTACAGTAAATATTTTTAGCCCAGAGAACCTGGTCCAGTAAGCGCCAGCTCCTTTGGCTCAGTCTGTGCATCCCAGTTTCCTGCACACTACTGGGGTAGAGAGTAAGCTGAGTTCAAGGCTGCCAGGGCTTCCTGTCCTTGCCTTTCTGATCAGGAATGTGTTTGTAGCGACATTTGTCCCCAAAATGGCAACCAGTGGTTCTCCAGAAGTAACATTCGTCTCCGTTCACTGGGCCACGTCGTCGAGGTCTGGGCAAAAAGGAAGGTGACAGGGACAAAAGACACAAAGAAAGCATATTAAGTAAAAGAGCAACGCTAACCTTATTGTATGATTTCAGTGACCTAAAGTTTCTAAAGTACTGAAGTGCTTCTTACCCA
This sequence comes from Coreoperca whiteheadi, assembly GCA_011952105.1. Taxonomy (NCBI): domain Eukaryota; kingdom Metazoa; phylum Chordata; class Actinopteri; order Centrarchiformes; family Sinipercidae; genus Coreoperca; species Coreoperca whiteheadi. The sequence goes on from CM022471.1 coordinate 14,392,377, forward strand.
GCAGCTGCCCCTGCCTGCTGTGTGACAGGGAGACAGGTCTTAAGTGGAATGGGAAGGACCCTCTGAGTGCGACGGTCAGGATAGCGCACCACTAAACGTGTGTTCTCAATACAATAACCCTTTGAGAGGAAGCATACATGCAACACAATGTTCTTTAAAAAACAGACAACATTGAGAAAGGGGAACTAAAGTAGTACTCACATTTAGCTTCTCCATGGCCCGAGCTGCCATGTTTGCATTCTTGAAGTTGACAAAGGCACAGAACCGCTCATGTAGCACACGGATACTCTCTATCTCACCATACCTACAATGCAAACAAAACAACTTAACACACAACTCAGTAACCACCTAGGTTAAATATTAGATTTTCATGTTTCTGTTCAAAGAGGTACAAACAAGTGTTTCCTGAAATGTCTTTCCAGTTATTCAATTAGGAATAGAAACATTGTGCTTATATAGACTGATTTGAAGTCATAAATTAGGTTAGTATCATATTTACTGGACTACGGTCATACATTTTAAAAAGGTCCCATAGGTGTTTCTCAGTTAGCTCAGTCGTCACATTTCCCACCCACAGCGATGGGCAAGGGCTTCTGAAGGAAAGAGAAAGAATGTGACTGAAAGCATTAAAATCTAAGTTCAGATACATAGTTAGTTGAAGGTTTATCAAAGAACAACCTATAAAGACAAATACGTAAACTAAAGTGAACAAAATCCATTTTGGCCATAAGAGAGGGTATTAACTCTTCCGACCACTAGCTTTGTTTTGACAAATGGGTCCCCTACCCCGGTTGCACAACTGATGGATCTTGGCTCCCAGCTGAAAGACAAAAAGAGCTTCATCAGTTTTAAATATATAGGAAAAAAAGTCTGTATGATTTTAGTGTAAAGCCTATTCTATGCATTAATGCTCTGTTACAAAGAGAAAATGCAGGCCCTTTTATAAAATATGTACATGTGATCACACCCCTGGCAGCATCAGAACAAGACGCCAGAACAGACTGCACAGTAGAAAACTTCTCCAGCAGTAGGACACTTTGCACTTCTTCAAAACCAAGCTCCTGAGGAAAGAATAGAGACAAATTAATAAAAATAGAATTAAAGGAATTCAGTTTTAAGTCAAGATGACAAGTTTTATAACAAAATGTTGCTTCTAAAAATTGCAAGTTGTTTTCATTTACAGCTACCAAGCTTACAAGAAACACCTTTGCCACTTTGTTTGCAGGAGTATTTACCATTAACTGTAGCACTTTGCAGTTAAAGAGGTCATTGACAGCCTCCTCACAGTCTTTGTCCAGTTTCAGCACCTGCTCCATAGCCTTCTCTGCTTCACTGTACCGCTACCACACAAACAGCCACAAAAATTAGTTAGCAGGCTAATCGTATCACAAAGGTTTAAGTGTGAAGCTATTTAGCAGATATTTATTTGATTACTTGTTACATCTCATGATCACAGTAGGCTGTGCCCACCTTCATGCCCATGAGAGCCCTGCCCTTGCGGAAGTGTCCTTTGGGCCAGTCTGGAGCCAGCTGAATGGAGAGTTCAGCATCTGCCAGGGCCTGAGGGTACTGCTCCAAGCAGTAATAGCAATAGGAACGATTCCCAAAGAACCTACAGGATGTATTAGATTACATACTCCTTTTGCATTTAAAAAAAAAAAAGTGTATAAAATAATGTGTATAAAATGATTGCACTCCCCTTGTAATAAACTAGCCATAACCACAGACAACATACCTGTAATCCTTCGGATCACATTTGATGGCTTCTGTAAACATACTGACTGCTTGTGCATACTGCCCCTCTTGCACCAGCTTTATCCCTTTTTCTGCCAGATAGAAAAAATACTTCTCTGGTGAGTCGGTAGTCCGAGGGCTTTTACTGGCCACAGTCCTGCATCTATTAAAAGGCTGGTTATGTACAATGCTATTCAGAAATCATCCCTTACCTGTCAGTGACGCGCTTTTCTTGGTCATGGTGTCAGTTCCATTTGTCTGTAAGAAAAATATTATTTTCATCACTTCATATTCACAGCTGTGAAAATGTACATCAAGTTCTGAACAGTCTCAACAGGAAATGCTCTGATTTGATTTGCCTTTTCAAATCAGATGTGTAAAACATGCATACATACGTTTACTGCTAACAAGAGAATAACTATGTACATATAACTTTCTAAACCCCAGAAACAATAAAAAAAATAAATAAATAGAATCTTTTAGAAGTTTCTAGCAGCTGGTTGAGTTTTATGCATCTGCTTTGTTTTGTCATTGACAAATGCCAATATACAGTAGTCTGACATGCATTTTAACAACTAAAGCCAGAATCAAATGACCAAGGTCTAAGCTTCATCCTACAGCTGAGATATAGTAGGTTAACACATATATACACACACACACACGCCCCAACAACTGTTGTAAAGGCTTTCGTGGTCCAGAGTCCACTTTTACACACATCCGACACATCTGCCACAAGAAAAATAGTGGACAGTTATGACAGGAGCTCTTGCTATACTCATCTTACATTATCTATTAGCATTCATTCACCTCTCGCCTGACCTCATTCTCCTTGTTCTCTTTGGACTTGCGACTTGATCCTTTGGGTTTGATATGGCTAGCAGCATTAGCAAAGAAGGCACTGCTCACATCCCACTCTGGCTCCTTTGTGACACAGAAAGTCATTGGTCAAAATGACCAATGTCAAAGGACATTGGTGTTCAATCATGTGCCATGCAGGCCTACGAGCATGCAGGCTTTTATATCAAACAAATACTACACCAACTGATTCATTGACTTAAACCAGAGATGTGGCAATTAATGGTGATATTTTCTACTGTAGTGTCTGGAGGTCAACCCTGCGTACTCTTGAGCACTGATGGGTAATAACTAAAGACAGTCGGACATGATTTATACATGCATAATACTCTAGTCCCCCTACCTCTTCAGTGGTTCTGTCTTCGGTCTTCTGATGTCCTTTGATTCCTGAAGGAGCCATGAGTGGAGCGGCGACGTGCTTGTGTGAGGCAGCTGATTTAGCCTCCTTTTCCCCCTCGTTTTGCACTGTTTGTTTCGCCTCTTCAACACCAAATTCTGCTTCTGACTCGCTCTCATCCATTTCAGACTCTGCACCTCCATCCTCGTCTTCATCATCCTAATGTGTGGGACCATATAAATACCCAGTTATTCACAGTAAAGGCAAATGTAGAGTGCATTCCTAGAAGGAATAATGCGATTGTTACCCGTTCAGCACTCTCATTTTGCTTAACCTGCTCCTGCTTCTTACGTTTTCGACGGCGCTGAAACAGATACAGTACTTGACACATCAGAAAATGCACAGCTTTACCCATCATATATAGCATAATTGACATTAATAATTAAAAGTGCAACAAGTAGGATTTTTAAGGGGTATAAAGATTTGTGTGCTCACCTTCCTCTTGGCTTTGCGTCGCTCTGCCCTCTGTCTGACCTTCTCCTCCTCACTCAAATCCTCCTCTCCATGTAATGCATGCTAAACAAACACACACAGATTTGAACATTGTACTTTCACCATTGCAGTCCTGACAATGCCCTGTCAGTCTGACACCATTTGTTTACCTGTGACAACGTGGCACCATCACTTGGGTCAGTTGTGGCACCACAGTCCATCTGCTCCTCCTGCTGCTGCTGGACAGGGGTACCTGTTGGGAAATACAAGGCACATTGGCTCTATAGAACCTGATTCCAGCATCTTCTGATGTCTTAATTTTTGCCGGTTTGTGAACCAGATATGTTGTCAGTTGAAACAGCTCTAATCTAGAGAATGTCTTAATATGGCTCTTGTACTTAAAATGATACAGTGCAGAGGAAAAGTCCGGACAGCTATTAGTTATGCACATTATGTTCTATCAGATGGTAGTCGGTCGCTAGGTAAGAATCTTTCACATGCCATCGGCTATACAGACTAAACATAGGGAGCAAACATCCCTTATAAAGAAAAAGGAGAAGGTACAAAAAGCTATACATTTATCTTAATAACGCTGCTGCTTTCCAATATTGTTGCTCTGTACAAGATGTAAGTCACTATATATTTAAACGACTGCACATCTACAAGCATGCAGACTATGATATTTTTACGTGTCCTAACCTGAAATCCAATAGAAACATTGGTCGTCTGGATGGCAAATACACATGTTCCTCCTTCCTCATTCACATTCAAGTCTAACCACTATGACCTTTGATAAGTAAAAGCAAAATTCGAAATAACATTGGGTGGAGACAGGAAAGATGATGTAATGCTTTCTTATAAAAGACAATGAGACAAATATGCACACGGAACAAAAACTGTTCAGTGAGATTGATTTAAGTCATTTCTTTTCGATCTGAAGGGAGATGATGTTTACGCCGGCCCAACTGGACTTCCTCATTCATATACATACACACACACACACACACTCTATAGGGTACTGGGGATATGGTCAACATTTACAACAGTTTAGATAAATGCACTAAATACATGATTAGAGAAAGCAACTAAAGTCACTATCTAACCCTGCTGCCTAAACCATCCATTTTTTATTTTTTTTATTTTTTGCATCTATCAAATATAGTCTCACTGGCTTTGTTACAGACTCGACCAGTCTACCATTGCAAGGAGCAGGTGTCTCCAGACATACATAGAAAGTGGAAGGAATGTCAGCTGTCCGTGTCTGGCTCACTACTCAAATGTCAAGAAACAACAACAACTGCTCAAGCACAGCTTCATCCCATTAGCTGAATCAAACTTTTTGTTAAATCTTAACTATAATGAAAAGCCCTCCTAACAAATAAATGAATCTAGATCTGTGGACAAAAGCAACAAAAGAGTCTCTGTTTCTCCCCTTCAAGGAGACTGCCTAAATTAGTGTTGAGTTGAAAGGTGAGCTCTTTCCACAGGAATGCAAAATAACAGTGTATCATCGTGGACTGGAGCTTTACGCAGGAAATCAGATTCACAGCTCTTTTTCTTTACTCTTCTTCAACAAGGCATTATTGAGAGGGGGTGGAGAGAGAGAGAGGTAGAGGTAGAGAGGATTCCCTTTTATTTAAAAACACAATCACTACTAAATTTCGTGTCAGTGGATTCAAGTGATTTTGGAAACTGAAGACACAGCATAAAAATAGTAGCATGCTCAGTGAATCTGTCCACAATAAAAGTAGTGGATGGAGTTGAGTGTTTACAAAGTTAACATTGGCATGGTCAATGACAGCGCTTCATAACAGAACCGCAAAACAGAAGAAAAATATTCAGTCTGCTCTCTGATGTGAGTTGGCCTGGCCCGTTAATGTGTAATGTGACATTTAAAGAAGCAGTAGTTATATATATATAGCCTATATATCTCTACATATATGTAAATCTCATCATTAACATCAATTTCCTGTCAGAGGCATTGAAAGAGGTCTTATGGGATGCTCATCCGCCTCTGAAGTGGTTTTAACAGTAATTAAACTAACCTGCTCTACGTGGAAACTAAACACACACGATGAAGCAAGAAGAGGAACAAAGTGTGGACACATAACATCTCATGACTCTAAATGTGCAACTGAGCCCGTTCTAGGCTAAAGGGCTCTTGCCACCTATTTGAGGCACTGTTATCGTACCAACATGCACCAGGGAATATTCTTCCAATCTGTATTAGTTTGAGCCTTTAAATACACATCTCCTGCTACATAAGGCATAGTTAGACGTGTAAGTTCTGTTTTTACTGGCTTTATGAATGTACAAGTCTGTGAAAGTGTGTTTTAGACAACTTCTTGGCACCGACTGCGCAAACTTGGAAGTGGTGCAAGCAAGGGTGGAACTGGCAAGAGGGGAACTTTCATTGTTTGACCAAGAATTCAGTTTGATCTTCACGACAACGACAAACACCCCCACAAATGTATCGTTTAAAAAAACACGACACATCATCCACACTTTCACTGTCACACACGCGTTTTTCCCCCCCCTATAACTTACGGCATAATTTCAACTTGTGGTCGAGTTTAAAAAGTTTTGAAAATTGGGACGTTTCTTACCGCTCCCGAGTCCCAACAGCCAGCATATATCTCTGGTGAATTTCATGAGCGCAACCATCCAGCATTATCGTCTCAAATATCCCACCAACAATACTTAAACAAAGGTTTAGATCAGTGTGAACACGTTCGTAACATTGGGACAATCGATATCGAATCTGCGGGAATCTTTTGGTGGTTAAGTCCACTTCCTGAGCGTCAAACGCCGACGCTGGTTCCACCCGAGCAGCGTCTTAAAGGCACAGGACACTGATATTGATTATTGAACGTTCAGATCGTATCACCTTGAATACCAACAATAATGACGTATACATACGCCTCTTATCGCTAATTAAGAATGATAATAATATTAATAATAATTGAATGTTATTAATTTCATTCATATTCAATTGTATTGTCATTATAGGATATTAATAATGTAGTACTTCAACTACCCCTTGTGATACCAGATGTTTATTACAAGTAATATAAACAAGAATATATAAATCACACAGGTTTGAAAATACTTCATTAGGCTCCACTTACAATTTGTATGCAGGGTTTGACAAAAAAAATACTTACTCAAGGTTCACTTACTAGGTTTCTTCTAGAGCCCATTTTTTTATGGTGTTTTTGGTTTGCTCTTTATTGTCAATCTAAATAGATTGGTCAGTTTGGTCACCCATGCACAATTATATTGGTCCTTGAACTAACACTATCAGTAAAAGAAATGTTAATGTAATGGTTTTCTGACAAGTAATCAAAGACATTTGATTAAACATTCATCTAACGCTAACAGTGTCCTGCAGATAAATGCACCTTTTTCACAGAAGGACATTTTGACATGACACAGTAGGAAAAGCACAGGTGTAAATAATAAATGTAATGATGGCTGGATTCAGTTTCCTGATGCTTACTGGGACACTTAAATAGAACAGAGCCATCGTTAACGTTATTAGTAACACCTGTGTTTTCCTAACTTTAGTCAAAATACCTGCTGTGAAAAAGACCTGTTTAGATAAACCGATATCCTAAAATGTCACATTAATCCCGAACAACATAAAACACAACAATAATCAGCATGCATAGTTTGAAAAAAATGAAAAAAGTCCCATTGTGCATCATTTCCATCATTACACTAACAGTTTTAGTTCATTTCATTAAGATCAATTATTCTAAAAATGCATTTGTTTTCAACATTAATTTGTTGGTTTCAGTCATTTTCTGCTGGCTTAGTTCGATGATTTCATAAGTGGTGCCACAACAGGATGTTGTGTGGCATTATAGCATAAGTGTTTAATATCAGGAGTGATATTCAGATTTTCCCATCGGTGTACTTTTGTCTTTAAAGAGCCTGAAAGCCTCTTGTTTTGAGTCTGCCCTTGTCTCTTTCATACCATGTCAGTTGTATTATGAAATCAACCCTTTAGCACCTTTTGTCTTTTCAGACACCCTTACAAACAGGATGCACCACATTATATGGTGGAGAGACAGCTGATCAGATCGATAGCTGGAGTGAGTGTTTAAATGTGTTGCTCATATTATTTAAATTCACACAAATCAGACAAAAGAAAAGTTGAACATTGATGAGTGGACCACACACTGATGCTGTCAGATGTTTAAGTGACGTTTCAGGTCAGCCATGACAGTGAGCGCTGCGTTCCAGCCGGGAGAACCCATCACACCACCACCTAAAAAAAACATTAAGCATTTAAAATGGACAAGAATGAGTCAGTGTCGTTCTGTGTTGGGAAATCAGTAACAGTTTATTCAGCCACCTGAAAACACCAAGTGACTTCACTTCTCTATCATCAGCAGCGAGGATACGCTTTCATCCAAAGGTCCAAAGGTTCATTAACTGTGCTATTCTATCACCAGACAGCATAACATAAATTATTTTAATTATATTACTCTACACAATGCACAACAAACAGCCACATTTGCAATTCAATATTAAGCTGAGGGTTCAGCATTAAAAGCAAACCTGGATGACAGCCGCTGCCACACATATACAGCCCTTTAATTGGTGAACGGTAGTCTGAGAGAGAGGGCAAAGGTCGTGCTAGGTAGAGCTGATCCAGTGACATTGATCCATGGAAGATATTCTGTAAAGACGAGATCAAAATGTTAACTTTTGTTTTTGTTTCTTGATAGAATTACGTTATGAGAAAAGTAGCGTGCCATTTGTTTAATGACTGCCTCAAAGTCTGGCGCAATAAACTGAAGCTGATATCATTCAGTTTGCTAGTGTCATTTTACACAGTTGATGTGAACTTTGATTCTGCCTCATGGGTTGTGGTAAAACTGTCTGTAACCATTAACTGCTTATACAACATGTCTGTCCCTGAGCGGATAGTGAACGACCGAACACGGCAGAGGATGCAGATTACTTCCTCATCCAACGTGAAGCATTGATTTTGTCAAGCAAATCAGATTTGTATCAAAATTTAAATTGCCGCTCAGTTCTACAATGTCTACAGTGTGCAGTATGTACCCCTCCAGTCAGCCCAAAGATCCTCTCCAGGTCAGGCGGGGTCAGGATGTCCCTGCCCACAACCGACTTTTTGAACCCAGGGGCGTATTGTTCCACCCAGTCAAATGCTGAAGAGACAGACAAACACACGCTTTATCACTGAAACAGGTTAATCAGTACACATTTAAAGAGGGTCACCCCTTTAAACACTGTTTATCCTTTTTGGAAAAAAAAAACTTCCTAAATTTCAGCATTCAACATTTAAAAAGGATAGATTATGGCCTCAAAATATGAGTTCTAAGTTTCTAAGTAAATTCCTGTTTTCAAAAGGTGGATATGTCATTTTGGAATGAACATTTTCCTTTCTAACTCTGTCATCATATCATATCATTTAAAAAAAGATTTATCAGTTTAAGATCAGATTCAAGCAAAGCATGCTAGAAATGATGTGACTGAGTAATACATGTAGTAGCAATGCACGCTTTTGCACACTTGGAACTATAAGAAGTCCTGGATCATTGTGTGTTACCAGTGTCTGCGAAGGCCTCTCTGTCCTGGTTAGTCCACTCCCTGCCCTCTATGTGGTAGGGGGTGAATTGGGTGAACAGTGACACCACGTGGCAGCCAGGGGGAGCCAGAGTAGGATCCAACACAGAGGGGACGGTCATCTCCAGCATGGGCCTACAGGAATACAGGGGCATGATGAGGCAAGATGGTGGGGATGGAAGGCCTATTCATTCGCGGCTAAGTGTTATCTACGAGATAAGGATATTTGAACATCCTAACCCAGTTTGTTGGAGAGTTATGTTGACATAAATTTGTGGAGAAAATATCCACTATAAGGAATATAATATTATAGTTTTATGATGTATACATTATAAGGAAATACATTCTAAAGGTGCAGTATACACTTACGACACATTTAGTTTTACTTAATGTGATAACCAGCTGAAATGTAACTAAGTACATTGATGCCAGTACTGTACTGAAGAGCTTATGAAATATGATGCTTCTTATGAATTATACTACCCAACAGTATATACAAGTACAGCTTTAAAGTCGATAAATCAATTAAGACAACAGTCAAGTCTTTTGATAATGTTTGAGTCATTTTCATGTAAAAACAATTAATGGTTCCAGCTTCACAAATGTGAGTATGCTACCTTTCTTTGTAATCATTTTGCGGATCATACTGTTGGTTGGACAAACTAAGCATTATGAAGGTGTCACACTTTGGGTTCCGGTTAATTGTGACAGCATTTCTCACTATTTTCAATTTTTTTTTCAGACCAAACAATCAATCTATTAATGGAGAAAATAATGAGCAGATTAATCTACAATGAAAATAAACATTAGTTGCAGTCCTATACAAAATTCTGACCAGGGATGACATGTTTAGCCACACTTCTTCATTCCATCGCTGGCTGTCGAGGTGGTGTCCAGCAAACAATGTGGGCTTCGTAGATAATTGGCGGACTTTCTTGAAGACCTGGTCTGATTAGAAGAGACGGCATTCATCCCATTTTGGATGGTGCAGCTCTCATATCTAGAAATCTGGCCGAGTTTATTAGTAGACCTGGACCATGACAACTCAGAGATGAGACCAGGAGGCAGAGTTGCAGTACACGCTTTTCTGCGCTTCCAGAGCAGTTACCCACCCATAACCCCATATTGACGGTGTCTGCCCCCCGACCACTTAAATTAATTTAAAAAAGTAAACAGAAGAGGAGTTAAAAATGTAACAACAATTACCACAGCAGAAATAGCACCTCAAAATAGGAGAATTAAATGTGGACTAAACATCAGATCTCTGTCATCTAAAGCTGTAGGCTAGTGAACGATCTAATATCAGATTATCATATTGACTAATTTTGCCTCACTGAAACCTGGCTGGGACCTGAAGAATATGTTAGCCTAAATGAATCCACTCCGCCCAGTCATGTCAATAGCCTACTCACATTCCTCGAGGCACCGGTCGAAGAGGTGGAGTTGCAGCCGTTTTCGACTCAGGCCTATTAATCAACCCTAAACCTAAACTAAATTAACTCATTCCAAAGCCTTGTTCTAAGTCTTCCACACCCAACCTGGAAAACATGACAGCCAATCCTACTTGTTATAGTGTACCGCGCTACTGGTCCTTATTCTGAGTTTTTATCTGAATTCTCAGAATTTCTATCAAGTTTAGTCCTTAAAACAGATAAAGTAATTATTGTAGGTGATACAGTATGGTGAATATTCATGTGGACGTTGAAAATGATAGCCTTAGTACTGCATTTATCTCATTATTAGATTCGATTTGTCTTCTGTCAGTGTGCACATAAACCCACTCACTGTTTTGGCCACACCCTCGACCTTGTTCTGGTATATGGCATTGAAATTGAACATTTAAAAGTCTTTCCTTCACTATCGGACCACTATTTTATAACTTTTGAACTCCTATTACTGGATTACACACCACTAGGCAAATACTACTACACTAGATGTGTATCTGATTGTGCTGTAGCTGAATTTAAGGAAGTGATTCCATCTGAATTTAACTCAATGCTATGTCTCAACTTAACAGAGGACTCTTGTGCTAATTTTAGTCCGTCCCAAATTGATCATCTTGTTGATAGTGCTGCAGGTTCACTGCAAACGACACTCGACTCTGTTGCCCCTCTAAAAAAGAAGATAATAAAACAAAGAACGTAGCTCCATGGTATAATACCGAAACCCGCAAATTAAAGCAAACATCGTTCCTAGAGTCTCCAAAACTAGATTGGGAGCCAGAGCATTCAGCTATCAAGCTCCTCTCCTGTGGAATCAGATCCCAGTTTGGGTTTGGGAGGCAGACACCATCCATAGTTAAGAGTAGGCTAAGGACCTTCCTCTTTGATAAAGCTTATAGTTAGGGCTGGCTCAGGTAAGTCCTGAACCATCCCTTAGTTATGCTGCTATAGGCCTATAGCTATAGGACGCACCTCTCTCCTCCTCTCCATCTGTATGCATTCTCATCCCATAAATGCATATTACTAACTTGACTTCTTTTCTCTCCCCTAGTTTTGTGCTTTCTCGTCCCTCTCTTCTTTCTTACTGTCCCTTTCAGCAGGTATTTCAGCCTGCTGGGGCAGTGCTGCTGTGTCTATGGTGGAAGGGACGAGTGGCTCGGGTCCTGCTCGTTGGGCTCCACCTGGAGCTGCTCGGTTTTCCGTCTGGACCCATCATCTTCCCCATATGTTTTACATCCCACACTTTTCATCATAAATACATATTCTACGATTTTGCCATTGTCATCATAATTGTATGCTATGAATCTATTCTGTACTTACAACATCTATTGCATGTCTGTCCATCCTGTGAGAGGGATCCCTCCTCCGTTACTATTCCTGAGGTTTCTAACATTTCTTTCCCTGTTAAAAGGGTTTTTTTGGGGTAGTTTTTCCTTAGTCGAATCGTGGGTCTAAGGAAAGAGGGTGTCATATGTTGTACAGATTGTAAAGCCCTTTGAGGCAAAATGTGATTTGTGATATTGGGCTATATAAATAAAATTGAATTGAATTGAAACTACATTTTGTCAAGATGGTGCAAAAATAAATAAAAGTCCTAGGCACATAAAATTGGGTAATATTTCTCTTTTCTTAAATTAACAACCTGTACACAGTGCTTGCACAGAAAAGGTCACTGAACACATATTAAAGACCAGTTGATTTTCTTCCCTGTTGTTTCATGGGCTGAAAATCTTATATTAAATCTGATTTTCTGTTTTTTTTTTATAGCTTTTATACTTTCTATACTATAATTAACTGATATCGAATCGTTTTAAACACGTGGTATGGATAAAGTATCTCAGATACTTTACTGTGTATACTGCAGTTATAAGGGTGGCATCCAAATCAGAACTAACCAAGCCATAATTTCAAAAGGAACCTACTCCCAACAATGCAACAACATTTGTGGAGGAGAGCAGAAACACATGAGGGTGAGAGTGAGAGTTTAACTATTTTTACTGTTAATAATTTGTAGCTGATTAAGATGTATTCATTGAATGAAGCTGCACAGGATGAGAGAATACAGCTTTTTTTAACTGGAGCCAGTCTCCCGTTAAATACCTTTACATTAACATGTAGTCATTTAGTAGACGCTTTTATCGACTTTTTTTTTTAAGCGACTTACACACTCACACACTGAAGGCAAAGCATCGGGAGCAATGCTTGTTTTTTGGGGGGGCTTCAGTATCTTGCTCAAGGATACTTCGACATGGCTGGGGGAAATCGGGATCGAACTGCCGACATTCCAATTGGTGGACGACCGCTCTTCCACCAAGCCATAGTCACATTTGCTTTATAATAGTTATTTGTTAAAAAGGATAGTAAATTGTAGGTTACAACTTCTCACATTACATTGTACAACACTCTGATTTTTAAGCATTTAAAGCTGACTTTGGCAATGGAAAGTGATATTACATGAAACTTGGAGTTTTCCAAGGGATACTCTCATTTATAAAGTTAGAGGACCTTAATCCTGCTGGTGAACAGATCCCTGTATGTCAGCACTGCTAATTACAATCATAGGGAAGAGATTAGACATTTAAAGCTAGGGTAGGTAATATCTTTCAGAAGCATTTTTAATTGAAATTCTCTTTACATCCCTACAGCAATCAATAACACAAATTCTCTGATTAAAGAAATTAAACAAATCCCGAATCTGTGGCTGTCTTAGGCTTGTAATAAGCTCCTCCAATCATTTCATTTGGGCCTAATGAAACTATTAGCTAGCCTCCTCATAGTGTGGCACATTAAAACCTTAAAGAAAACTGACTCTGTGTGCTGGGCCAGAAAAAAGCTTTGGCTGAAGAAGGCCATGTGCATGGGCTGGAATACACAAGAATGAGGGTAAATATACCATTTGGCAATCGACTCCAAGTAATTGGATCAAATAATAACAACACTTGCATGTACGCATGGACAAAAGTGCAAGTTTTTGCTGAGTTTAGTACACACACTGTACATTTATTTATTTAATCCATATATATAATTATTCAGATGTTATCTGAAGAAAAAATGGTGTCCAGACAAGGCCATTTGATTTACTTTTGAATATAAAGTAGTCGTATTTTAAAGCAATAGTTTGCATTTTGGGAAATACAAACATCATTCTTTTTCCCTGTTAAAAGGGCTTTTTTGGGTAGTTTTTCCTTATTCGAATTGAGGGTCTAAGGACAGAGGGTGTCGTATGTTTTACAGATTGTAAAGCCCTTTGATTTGTGATATTGGGCTATATAAATAAAACTGAATATATATAAAATATAGTGGAGCTAAGAGCTGATGCCTCCTGATACCCGACCTATTTGTGCATTATTGCCAAGTCTCCATGGTCTTACACCTTCCCACTTCTTGTAGTAGTGGTTCAACACAAAACGGACCAACAGCAAGTACGACTAAAGAATGCAGGGTTTGCTCTAAAACTCTTAACATATGGCTAGGGAAACAATGCTTGCACAGAGATAAGACAATAAGCCAATTCTGCTTGTTTTTTTAAGCTTACTGTGACACTAAACATAATCAATCTAAAATGGTCTCCACTATATCTCAGGAGTGGTTGACGTTTTATCAGCAGCTTTGGATACAATTAATGAGATTCTCCCTCATTTTTAGCAGTTAAAACACAACAAATACCAGCTAACATCATCTTAAGATCGTGATTTGCGATTAGCATGAAAGAAACACAACAGATTTACCATTGATCTTGGTAACAGGTGAGGTGTAGTCTATCTGATCTACGGCTTTGATGAACTCTGGAGGAAGGGCAGCCTACAATGAAAACAGGAAGCCATAATAAATCATAGTCTGGTGGCATGGTTACATGTGGTGATTACTTTTCTTAATTACCTGTGGTGTGAGGTCCTTGAAGGTAACATATGGGGTGGCATTTGATAAAACAACTTTACTGTGGATCTCTGTGCCATCCTTTAGCACCACTCCCTTCGCAGCACCATCTGAATCAACCAGGACCTGTCCTACATCCTGCCAAGGATACACACTGTAAATGCATAGAAGACCAAAAGACGGATGCTGGAATACAATGTCCATTAACCCACAAAATAAGCATCAAATCAATATAATTAATCAAAACCACATTACCTTCTCAGTGAAAATGTCTACACCATAGGATCGAGCAGAGCGAGCAATAGCCTGAGACACACCTCCCATGCCTCCCTCTACATAACCCCACGATCCTTTCTCCTTCTCCAACTCTCCCATCACATGGTGCAAGAGCACATACCTTCAAGGCAAGCCATAGAATCATGTGTTTTTGAGAGGTCAGTGTTTAATTCAATGCACTTGAACCTGTGGTTTACGAGAGATTGTGTCCCCTAAAATGTGTCTCACCCACTACCAGGATTACTTGGACTGATCATGGCTCCGATCACAGCATCAGTAGCCAGCGTTGCTCTCAGTGGCTCCGACTCAAACCACCGATTGAGGATCTACAACGAAAAACACAGGTTGGTCATGATGCAGTCAATAGAAAACAGCAAATAATGCAAAACTTTGTGCAAGCTATAACAAACCTTTACTATTGGTGCAGTTATAATCTCATAAAAGTCTGGGATGTTTGCGCCCAGTTTCAGGCCTTGAAATTCAAAAACATAACATAACTTATCGTGACTCAGTTGCTGCAGAAAACAAAATGAGTACATGGTGAATAAACTGTTATTCTGACATCAGAAATATAGAGCTTTATTTCCCAAGCACGCGTCCACCAACGCACCGCATTTGACAATAGGCACCAGGGTTTTAGCTGCAGCCAGCCTCTTCCTCAGTGATCCAGTGGTAACACCTGGGATGTCTATAGGAGGAGCATCTAGAAGAGGGTGAATAGCTCCTGCTAGCTTCTCAAGGTGTGCAACAAAATCTGGAAAAGCCTGGGAACATGTCAAAGAATGTGTGAAGGTGAGGGTGAGTGTAGGGATGTGGGATTGCATGACAAAAAGAATGGTATAACTTTATACTGGTGGCGAGCAGAGTGTAAAATGCAGATTCATGCACAATACAGTCAAGCATTTACCATAGCTATCACAATCCTTACATCACCTTAGCATCCTTCTGTGAGAACTTGCCAATCTCCATCTGGTTCATGGCTAGATCTGAGCCCAGGGTGAGAGACTTTGGTGGCGCACCTCTCACCCCCTCCTCCAACATGGGGGTGAAAGCATGGGGGTCCCTCATATACACCTTCAGCCCATGTTTCTGAAGATATATTATGCACAAAAAAAGAGCAGTAAATAAGACCAATCCCTTAAAGCCTTTTCAAAATATATTAATTAATATATTTTACAACTTTTCCATGTTTACCTTGAGCTCCAAGTCTACATATATGTGGGGTCTTAATAAACTGAGCAAATAGGAACACCTGGAGAAGCGGAAACCTGCACAAAAGAGTATTCTTACTCTAACAAGGACAAAATAAAATGCATTTCTTTTAAGCAGGACTTCATACAACACATATTAACAAGTTCTAAACTTGTAAAGTTAAACATTACAAAACCGTGTAATTCAACATTAAACATTCATTCAATCCCCTATAACACCTTTGACTGGAGTCTACAAAAATGAAACCTTCTCCACCACTAAAGGGTTGGTTTATCCAAATTACAAAAAACATATATTTCTTCACATACCACTAGTAGTATCAAGCCATGCAGATAGTTTGGGGTTTTTGTGTTGCCGTGTCTCTGTTACTCTGGACAATCTACAGAACACGCTATCAACAGTTTTCAAATGGACTATCTGTTAGTTAGAAAGTGGTTCAAGTATACAGTATCTGTACATTGAGATAACATTTGTATATTTTGTTAATGTGCTTTTGGTAGTTACATTTGGTTGAACCGACCCTTTATGACTTGGATTGAGCCAGGATTGTATCCCAGCCAGAAGCTACCCTACCAGGAAAAATTTCCTCTGAAACAGCTGCTCCTCCCAGCAGATGTCTGCGCTCCAGCACTGCGGTCTTCAGTCCTCCCTTCTGAAGATAGGCAGCCTACACACACACACACACACACACACACACACACACCACCTTTACCCTGTTGCTGAAACCTATGTTGTATTACAGCCCAGTGTATAGGTGCCGGGAAACAAATGCATGAACTCACTGCCACCAGTCCATTGTGTCCTGCAATGAAATATAACATATGTCAGGCAGTTTTCCTAAAAATGTAAATTCCCCATAGAAATGAATTAAAATTCAGCTTCATTCTGACAGTTCCAGTACCTTTTTTCAGTCAAGTTAAATGAGTCAAAAGTTGAACAATAAATTTAGATGAAAAAGTGATCTTGCAAAACAGTTAAGCAAGAGACCGAGCCCAATGTCTCTGAGGGGTAAAGGAGTTTGAGGAAGTGAGAAATTCATTCTTCCCAATTACTTTTGCAAACTTAGCAGAAACTTTGTATCATTTTTTTTGCTGCGTGTGGTGCGGGCTGTAACACTGTAGCACACATATCCTGTGTTTTCGGCACTTTTTTTTCTTCTAACAGTCCACATATCTCACCTCCTCCGATGACCAGCGCGTCATACTGGGATTTCAAAGCGGTGTGACTGGATCTGGATCTCGTCACTGTCCCCACAGCAATCACAGCCCTCCGTCCTCGGTCAGTCCACACAGCTGCAGCCATGACAAGGGCGGCAGGATCCGCCCCTTTCCTCCCTCGAGCTGCGTAAAGGAGATCCGGGTTTCCTGTTAGCGCGAGGACTGCGACACACCTCACTCAACTGCGGACCGAGGGGAGCGGGACGTGGATTCATAGTTATTGGGGGATGTTGGTAGCTTATGTATAAGTGAATGTAGTATGTTTGGTTAAGATGTGGATGCACCCACAATTTGAAAGCGGATAAGACATTTTTGTAGCCAGAGGCCTCAACACCTGAGACACGGCAAGATGGATTTTAGACATTATTTGTCCTGAGATTTGAGGTGTATCCAAAAGTGTATCCATTTTTTTGCTATTCCAATCTACACGTGCGCACCCAGCTACCCCTTTTCTATACCCGCTTATCCTCAACTTCTTCGTTCTGTTTTTATTGTTCAAATGAATAAAACAGAGGGCCAGTTTATATATATATATAATAATAAAGAGCGTTGTTACATATATCAATACAAATTAAGTTAAAACTATTTTCTTGTGAAATTAAAAACGTCAGGTAGGCTATTTTATAGCAAGAAATGCAGGTAAAAGTAACAATAAGAGACAATAAGACTAGATAATTATATTGTGCAGTTCCTTTAATTGAAGCATGTAGCCTGTATCAACCTACTATTTGTCATGTTATTCCTGTTTAGTCTATCTATCTGTCCACTTGGTGGCACAGTTGTTCCATTTAATCCAGCTCCAGAGCTCTGTGTCATGTGTCAACAGCTCATACAACAACTTTTAAGTTGCATCATTAACAGCCATCAAAACGAATGTATTCATTTCACATTGTAGTTGCATTTCGCCTGTGCTTAAGAGATGGCCATCCAGTTTATGAATAAATACGTCCATGACTATATTAATTTCCAGACTTTCTTATCCAGACTCTTTCCAGATCTTGGGAATGTACAAATGTGTAAATATAAAAAATGCCACAAGATGTTTGAATACAATGTGACAAAAATGTTTGCATGTCCACAGAGCACATGTGACTTGTTTGTAAAGGTATTTTCAGACATAATATAAACACAAAAGAAATGAAAAAAATATAATAATCAGAAAGTGCAGTTCAAGACATCCTCTCTTGGCTGGTTTAGGGTTGGGCTCAAGTCGTCTCACGGTAAGGGCCTACCTTAAGAGTTTTAAGATCGTAAGACAGAATGGTTTCTTAGTGCTGCTGTTGAAAATGTCATATTGGCCTAGTGGTTCACTTACCATGCATTAATAAGATAAGAGGCCATAGATCATCTGTGGGCCTAAGCAGCAGTCCAGGGAGTTGACAGAGCCAGAGAAGGCTATTGTCTGTTGGGATCTAAGGAAAGACGGGTGTTAATTGGCACAAAAACAACCAAACACAGCAGAACATAACCAAGTTATCTTCTTATCTTGTCTATATAATGTGGATTTTTGACTATGTTTTGCTTAGACAGTGTAAAATAATTCCTGAGGCTTATATAGATTGTGCACTCTCTTGGCAGAGGGAATGAAATGAGGTGTTATGGTGATCTAGAGTTTCCCGCTAGACCTAACATGCCACTCCCTTGGTGTATTAGAGTAGCATTAGTTTCAGGGAAGAGAAATTATCCTGATATGCTGTCTGCTTGGTTTTCCTTTAAGGAACGTCTGCGGACAACAGCCAGTCAACCATAACTAGATCAGAAGCAGGAGATTTTGTTCTTGTAAGCAGAAATTAACACTTCATTCCCCTTTGTCGGCAGAAATTCAACACTACAGCCCTTGGAGGCTCTCCCAGGCAATAAAGGAGAAAATTCAATTATGTTACAACAGTGCCGCACCAAAACACAATTACCTCACTTTCTGGAGGAAAAAATGTGCCCCTTTTTCTCCAGGCAGAGAGGTTCACTGGTGAAGCTGTTAGGCCTGGAGACATTTATCTGACAGTGGCAGCTCTCAGCATTCATAATTCTGAAATATTAGCTACGGTCTCATAACACATCATAAAAGGTGTTACAGTGTAGAAAAAACATTTGTGAGTGTCCCAAGAGATTCTTTCCTCATTGTAACTCGCCACACTTTTTACCCATGAGGAGTTAATACATTCTTAGTCATGGGGAAGTGGCATTTGGCTCTTCATCCATGTCAGTCGGTTTATTAATGTTGTGCTGAAATAATTAGTCTTGATCAACAGAAAATGAACTTCCAACAATTTTGAAAATTAATTGTTTAAGTCATTTATCAAGCAAACATTCTAAACATTCTTCTTGAGAATTTGCTGTTTAATATGGTTGTAAATTGAGAATATTTAGGTTTTGGGTTTGTGCACAGACAAAAGCAATGTGGTTTAAAATGAAAATTAAATATTTTAGCACAATTTACAGAAGCTCATACAGATGGACGTAGAGCCGGATGTAGGCTACATATGCGCGTACAGACGTACAAACGCTCCTTTACATTGCTAGCTTAATTTATGTTTAACTTATCGTGTATTTCAGATATTTTATACACCTAAAAGGGTCAGGTAAGTACTGTATGCATAAATATTTACAAAGTAATGGGCTAAAATAGTAATCCATCTTAGACCAGCATAATTAATGAGGCCTTGCTGGTAGTCCCTGTTCATCATCAGGACCATGCTGGTGGATCAGCATCATAAATGACACCTTGATGGTGGACCAGCTTCAAACAGCACTAATCAGACCAGCATGCTGGTCAATGCTGTTTTTTTGTTTCAGCAGGGAAATACTGTATGTATACAAGAATCCTATGCTCTTCGTTTTCATCTCGTTCTCAATTTAAGACATGTCGTTTAGGGTGACCTACAGTGACCTACGTGGCTTTTGATAGCTTTCATGGATGCACTTACAGTGCAGCGATGCCCCATGTCAAATGCCACATGACACGGTTTGAAGTCTTCACCAAAATGCAATCATGAGTGGCATGTCTATCACCCAATAGCGTGAGTAGCACTTGGCTGTGGTAACCAATCAGAGATTACTTCCTCATCGCGGCCTGTGGTGGGGCTCGGTGTGTATCAGTCCGCCACGGCCTCCTTTGCTTGGCTCTGGATGGGAAGTATAGATGCGGGGAGGGAAATCTGTAGCAGGCAAGAATCTGTGAAACCTCCCCAAGGGAATGTAAAACTTTAGGACTGAAATCACCCGCAAGACGCCGCTCTGCGTGCCTAAAGACCTAACACATTACCTGGTTTCTCATGGAAGCTGATGGATTTGTGAGGAGGCGTCGGATGACAGCGGAGACTACAGGCAATGACCCCGGGGTTGCTGGTGCCTCTGCCGGGGCAGAAGTTCGGTGGCTGGGGGGCAGATTCTGGGGAGTTTCGGAAAGTATCGTGGGGAGCCTGACACCCCGGATTGGAGGGGAAACGGAGCTACAGACTGTTGATTGTATCCGCAGTGCACAAGATGCACAACCAGAGGACTCAGAACCAGACTATGAGGGTTTGCCACAGGGAGCCTCCACTAGCACCCACATGTTGGCTGGAGCCGTGGCCGGGATCATGGAGCACTGCCTCATGTTCCCCATCGACTGTGTCAAGGTAGCATAGCTCAGTGGCTAACCAGCTGACCTTTTATGAATGTTCGGTGCTCCCACAGTCTGGTCTCTCTGGATGTTATTCTTGTAGCCAACATGTTTGTTAGCATAGCTTATTAGCTTGCACGCTAACCTAAACACGCTGCAGAGCTGACGGCTGTGAGGACAAGGTCAGTTAACATAGCGTTTCACATCCTTACTAGCTTACTTGTTAGCATGCTATCAAAACAAAACTACGACTAATGTTAGCTACTAGCTAGTTGTTATGACACCCTTTAGGAGGTCAAACACAAGGAGCCCATTTGGGCACTTTGTGTAAAACTAGTAAATATTATCAAATCAATCTGCTGTCAAAGCCTCAACGGATACTGTAACGGAACTAATGTGTACATTTAATGTGTGAGTAAATCGGAAACGAACAACTTAGTGAAGTAATTCAAGTAGCGTTAGCTAATAAGAGGAACCATTTATTCATTCCAACTGCAACAACCGTGCTGGGAGAGCAAAGCTATGCTCTGTTTACAAAAGCAAGGGGTTGGTTGAATGTTGTTGCTTCCAGTCACTCTGCCACTTTTTATGGAAAGGCACAGAGAAATGAATGACATTAACTTTCAAGTTTTGAGACATTCTGGCTTGTTCAGTGCACAGTGCAGCATCTGTTGCTACATCTTTTACAGTGTGGCAGGAGACTAATTGTTTTTATAGGTCTTTTAATCACATGTGAGTCATGCAGCTTCAGTTCTTTATCATGTGGTCTTCTTTGTTATGTATGAGTTCGTTTTATTTTGGTTTTTTTTAACCTTAAACATAGCTAATGCCAAGAGATCAGCTAGTTGTGGTCATGTAGTAGTGATCATTATGTAACACGGCACAGGGTTTTAGAGAGGGGGCAAGTGGCAATGAGCTTAGTATTGTCAGCTGTCCATGTCAGACTGAACAGCTGTTCATACGCCCATGCTTCATCCATGTCTCTTCCACCTGTAGTCTAACTCTGTTGCAGCCTGTCCAGCCCCAAACCTGGACAAGCCCAATGTTTACAGAGCCTTCTCATGTGCAGAGTGTCTGCCACACTGCTATTGGATCTCAGCATCTTTCTAAGAATGCCGCAGGAGATTTGGGGCGTTGTGACTCAGCAAAATTTAGTCTACTGCACAGAAACAGCCACACACTTATGCAGAGAAATAGATATTTGGGGGAAACTGAAAAATATAACTAACATACTAACATATTCCTTTTTTCATTTAGAAGTTTCCTATTTAGAGGCTTCCCCCTAAACCAAATAAAGACTTTCCCTCCTGTACGATAAGCTCCCTACTTAAGAGACTGTTGTGTAATTGTAGTTTTAGAATACCCTGTCATTTGCCCTTAGTGTATCCTAAATCTCAGTCATTGGTTGTGGATTTAAAAAAGCATGTTGCATTTGTAGGTCTGTCAGAGTGTATACTGCAAAGTGAACATGAATGGATTTTCAATTGAGCTGAATTTGTCATTGAAAGAAACCGAAAAAGTCTTCAGTGTTTTTTGCCAAAGAGTGGTCGATGTCGTGTTTACATTAAGCACAAAGGTCATTGCTTTCTAGAGGTGCAAACATACTATAGATAAGCATGCAGGACCCATAGTTGTTACATGCAAGATGTCTATGCATGCGTTTGTATGGGGCATCAATGAATGAATGAACGAGGAAGCCAGTATTCAGATTACTGCAAAGAGATGTGCATTAGGTTCGTGTGCCAGGCGTGAATGAACTTGATGCATATGCCACTATTAGCTAGCTCTCTTTTGGTCCTGCATTCCACAGCTGTAGTATAGAGTGACATGAGGCCATGTTTATGCTTTGCTAGAGCACTACATTCACATACACAGTGGGGTGTAAATTTGTCCATTCAGCAGTTTGGTATTCTGGGATTATGTCGCTGCTATTTCCTCAGAGACCCACACTCACACCCAGTCCGTCCCCAGGCAACCCTCTCTAAATACCAAATAGCAGGTGACTGAAACACGGATCCCTTGCACTCGTTCCTTTAGATAATGTTTATATAATCTCTGATTTATCTCAGTGTGTGTGTGTGTGTGTTAAGAGGAAGAGAGAAACGTCTGCTTCAGGGTCAGTGGGGAAAAAAGGCTTACAGGAAGTCAGTTTATGTCTCCTTGTGACCTTGGAGCTTGTAACGCCATACTTCCTTCTATTCAATTATGTACACCAACTCACACCACACACAATGTCGAACACCTCATTTCCCTTATTTGACCCCTTATTCACACTGCAGTCTATTCAGGACTCTTTTCATTGCCGTGCTATTCTTAAAACTTAAAATTATTACATTCTATTTTTATATCAAATTCAGGTAGAATTAATTGGACATATTACTAAACTTAATACTTAGCCCCGGTGGGTGGGAAAGGAGCACACTGTTGACTTTGAACGTTGCTACATTCCACCCTTTTCTCTTTCCCAGACACGAATGCAGAGCCTCCAGCCCGACCCCGCAGCCCGCTACAGGAACGTGATGGATGCTCTTCGCCGAATTGTATCCACAGAGGGAGTGTGGCGGCCAATGAGAGGGCTGAATGCAACAGCAGTTGGGGCGGGACCTGCCCATGCCCTCTATTTTGCCTGCTATGAGAAGCTCAAAAAGACTCTTAGTGATGTCATTCACCCAGGCGCAAACAGTCATTTGGCTAATGGTACCATAAAACATGCATGTACACACATTAACAGTGACATCTACCTTAGATGTACAGGTCATGTATGGCTTTCTTAACTTTGAGATCACCAAGAGATTTGTTGGTTGGTACGTAGGACTTGTGCAGCTCCAACCCTAATGTCAAGCACCATCAGTGTGAACGCTATGAAGCTACTGACTCAGCTTAATCCAGTCCTAAAAACCCATGGCAGGCCATCAAATTGGATAGAGCCTTTTCATAGCTACAGTTGTACACTTTAAGGAAATGCCAGGGTCAGCTGACAATCTTACACTGGCTTTCTGAAAAGTTAAACAATTCATCTTACTTGGGTCAAGTTCAGCAAAGTCGGCACCGCTACAAAATAGAAAAAGATTCAATTTGAAAACATTGCTCTGAATGTCAAACTTTTCCTTATTCCTTGTTCTCCTTACTCTCTCTCTTCCTTGTTTTCCAGTTTAGTGGGAGGCTGGGTAAGTCCTCTTTCTCCCATCTCATCTGCTCTCTCCTCTGTTGGTCCTGTCTTTTCAAGCGTATGGGTTTGATTTAAAGCTCTCAAGGCAGCAATGACCTGCCTTGTCCACTAGGTGTCTCTCTGTGCTCAGGTTTGCCTCCTGAATTCAGTCAGGGTGATCTCTAGTTGACACCTGTGCAGTTTGCTGAATATGCACCAATTCTGCTATGATGATATATTGTTTTGAGCATGACATCTGCAGCTTTTAGGAATAAGGCAGTGAAAGCTGTGACATGGTCAAAAGGGGCTCTTACTGTTGCAAGTGAAAGTGCCGTTTCCTTCTCATTTTATGCCTCTTTACTGCAGCCTCTTCTATTTTCCTAGTTTATTTTCGCTCATTATCTCAATGTGTAGTAATTTCCGAGGTGTGTTTGTTTCAGCAACAGCTGGGTGTGTGGCCACACTGCTTCATGATGCAGCCATGAACCCAGCTGAAGGTAAGGGCAGCATTTTACAGTACAATGCCATTTGCCTTTGACCACAGAATTGTCGTCACACTGTACATATTCTATTCTATGATTATTATTTTCTTATAATATTTTTGTTTAGTGTTCTTTAATATCTTATTGTTACTATTATTGAACTGCAGTACTTGCTTTATGTTTCTCTATACTTCTTTATATTTCTACTGTTTATTGTTTTGCACCAAAAATACCAAAGTGAATTCCTCGTATGTGTAAACCTACTCGGCAATAAATCTGATTCTGAGGATGGGTATAAAGACATCTTCTCTCTCAAAACAAAAGTTTGCCACAGAAATTTCAGTGAAGGAATGTACAGGTGCCATTCTTGGGCTAACCATCTTCACATGTTGGCCTTACCATACAGTCTCACATATTGACTTTCACAGCTGCCTCTAGTCCACCTGCCCAAACATGTCAGTAGAAGGACACTGGTCAGAGTGCTTGTGTGCAGCTGTATGATGGGTTACAGCTGTCTGAGCTATTAAAATGACACACTACATACTTTTATGTGTGTTTATTGAAACTACATGTGCTTTAAGGACAGCTTTACTGCTGGTAATAGCTCACCAATTTCTTATTTTCTTTTTTCCTTCTTTGAATCCTTCATACTGCCAACCCTGGACACATTTGGCCTTCTCCTCCATCAACACATCAACCCATGTGTCCCTAGTTGTGAAGCAGCGCATGCAGATGTATAATTCACCCTACTGCGGCGTGTTGGACTGTGTACGAGCCGTGTGGCAGAAAGAGGGCCCTGCTGCGTTCTACCGCAGCTACACCACCCAGCTCACCATGAACGTGCCCTTCCAGGCGCTCCACTTCATGACCTACGAGTACCTTCAGGAGTTGCTCAACCCCCACAGACAGTACAATCCCTCATCCCACATGTTGTCCGGAGCTTTGGCTGGAGCCATCGCGGCTGCGGCCACCACACCTCTGGACGTCTGCAAGACCCTGCTCAACACCCAGGAGTCTCTAACCCTCGGCTCCCTGTCTTCCGGCCACGGCAAGGGCCATGGAGCCCACAGACACATCTCAGGCCTGGCCCATGCCTTCCGGACAGTTTACAGGCTGGGCGGCCTGCAGGGCTTCTTCAGAGGAGTCCAGGCGAGGGTCATTTACCAGATGCCCTCCACAGCCATCAGCTGGTCGGTCTATGAGTTCTTCAAGTATGGACTCACCAAGCACCAGCACAACAAGAGGAGAGCGCAGCACATAGAGGCCTAGATGTAGATATCTCTGGTTTAACCACCTCTAATATTGCTCCCCCCTCCCTGTGAGGAGAAGATGAAGTCAATACGCACATAGAATCTGACTAAAATCCACCTCAGTTGTCTCATCCCTTTCAGACAAAGAAGACAAGAAAGACATCTTCAAAGACAGTTTGAGTAGTTATATTTCTGCTAAACGGAGTTATATTGTTTCTCTCTTCTAGGAGAAAACATTTACACAGTATTATAGAACTAGTTAATCTGGAGATGTTTTGAATACCATTGACCATTACATTTATCCAAACAGGATAAATATGAAGAACGCATAAGTTTTGAGAAGGAAAGGTAGTCAGCAGAGGGCAGTAGTGTTACTTTAACTATCTTGTAGTTTGATTAGCTTTGCTGTCCTAGGACCAGATTTCTATTTTCACCCATCCAAACCTTGAGTTTGCCATTCAAAATTATGAGCCAGAATCTCTATTTTGGATTTATGAACGAATAAGACAAGTTAATTTTGGTGTCTAGTTTGGTGGCTACACACCGGCGTTCAATCTTTAATCAATAATATCTTATTGATTTGATCCAATTGGATGGCCAAACCAAGTGTTTCGGCCATTTAGAATCAAAAGTACATTGACTCTTGCTGAGAACATTTTCTTGTTAAATCAATCACCCATGAATTTCCTGGCATGGATCAGTACCCAGATACCTTTGTAGAAATTTAATGGAACCCATCTAACATGGCAACATGCAAAAGTTAAGACAACCTTTTATATGTTGATCAATTGAACTGTGTAATTTGAAATGTTATCCAACAGTATTCGATGATGTCACAGATTAACAAAAGAGACCATAGATTGGATTTGCGGTTGCCTTTTTGTTTTGATATTGGCATTTAAAGGAATGAATACGATGAGTCTAATATTTGCCCCCCTTTTTCCAAATGTTGATATTTAAGATAGTTTCTTATGATGTAATTGGACAGAAAAATACCAATTTATAAGGGCTCTGAGGTATCTAAAGTGTGCATTTAATTTATTTTAAAAATTTTGATTCCTTAAATGGTATTTTATTTCCAGCAAATATATTACTTTCCCTCTGTTGTGCCCCATTTACGTGTTTAGTCCACCCTTGGATCATCCAAATACTCACCATTACTGCCTTGTGTACGTGTTTGGTGGAGCAGTCCAGGGCAGCATTAACATGGCCATTTCTGTGCATTAACTGTAGCTATCAGCCTGTTTTCAGCTTGTGAACTGCTGGGTTTCAGTATCTGTGCTCAAAAGCAAAGGTTGTGTACAATGTACTGTGCCCAAAAGAAGAATTTACCTTCTAAGGAGTTCAGTATCCCACAAGTTATGTATCTGTACCCCCATTGAGTACACGTACATAAAAGCTGTCATTCTTGTCGATTGTCTGATTGTTTCCGACACTGAATTGCACTCGTTAAATAAAGACTGAGCAGCGGGGCTCTATTCACTGCTCATAAATAATAGGAGCCCTCTTTTGATTTCTTTAAATGGTGAACGTAAACCAAAGAATGGAATGAATGAAAAGGAGGCAATGCCCGAAGCCACATCGGTACTGCCAGAAACACATGGCGAGTTTGTCTGTTTTCAGGTATTTATTTTAGTTAGAGGCAGGTACAGTTGTTTAGTCTTGAACACAGGTGCAGATTTCAACTTTGACCCTCAAGACTGAAAACACAATTTGAACTTGTGGACACATAGCCTGCGTAATGATGCATGATAAAGTAAACTTTGATAACCCCCCCCGAAAGCAAAATGGGTAGTTGGTGTGGTACTGAATGTTGAAAAACTTAGTGCCTAAAAAGATGAAACCGTAGCAGGTAACAACATTCTTAAAGTGATATCAGCACTTACAGTACCGGTCAAAAGTTTGGACACACTTTCCCATTTACTTGAATGAAAAAGTGTGTCCAAACTTTTGACTGGTACAGTATGTAGAGCGATGTTGATAGTGACTTGGAAAATGCAATTCAAACAAAAAATAGCTGGAAAATCTCTTAATTCAGTGAAAGCTTTGAGACAGTGAAATTCCCATGGGTTAGGGTTAGGGCTGAAACAGCGAAGCTCGGTGCCAGTTCTACTGAGGGTGCAGGAAACATGCATTCCCTTTAAGTGTCCGAGATAGAGTTTGAGTCAAATATATTTTACTTAGAAAAACTGTAAGGACACAACTGTCATGATAACCCATTTTCATAAATTCATAATCCACGCAGAAAGAAAGGTTGACCGAAGTCATAGTATGTGTGTAGACAGGACTATAATAATAATACCTGCAGTTACAGAGTTACATACATTTTCTGAAATTCCTTCCATCACCAGTCACTGTAGTGAGTTCACAACACCATTTTCTATTTAGAATATGGAAGAAAAAGTAATTGTATCATTAGACCTGTTGATGCGAATCAATCAGTTTGAAAGTGTCATACCTCGAATATAATAATGTTATGAAAGGAATAAAATCCTGTATTGCCAGTTTGCAGCCAAAATCTAAGAGTTAACTTATCTTACTTGTGACCAAAACAAGAATATCAAATGGTTTTATTATCATTTTGATATGTGTACAACATGACATTGCATTAACAGGACTCCTGTAATGATGTCTGTCAACTGCACCAGGCAGAGGTTGTGAACCGATTAACTGATAGATGTGTTTGCAAGGAAAATTGGTTTTTAAATCATAAAAAGGTTTTCCTGCCATAAACCTTCCCAGAGGTTGGAACAATGGCGGACTGTCATTTGACATGTTCACATCTGGGAGAAAACACCAAGAACCTTCAGTTAGAATCTGTGGACACATCAGTTTCGGAGAAAGCAGTTTTAACCGTTTTACTGATGGGGGTGAGGAGTGACACCTCCCCCTCCTCGGCCTCCACATATACGCACACAGAACCGGACACACACACTCACACCAATGCTTGTCAGATAGACACCTGTTCAAACAGGGATTGTTAATGAACCGTCTCTGTCGCTCTCTCTCTCCCACTATCTTTGCATGCATGTATACAGTATGTGTGGCCTGTCATTTTAGAATGGTGTGTTTGTGTTCTCTTCTCTTTCCTCTACTGCTGCTCAGCTAGCTAGAGCTTGCCCACTGTGTCTCTGGCGGTGAATCTCATGAGAGACTGACTGACAGGCTTTACATGAGTAGGACAGTTATGGGTTGAAATGGCACGTGTGTAGAAATACAGTGATTCAAATACCGAGGGACGTCAAGCAGTAGAAACTGGATGTCACAAATCTTTCAAATGGGAGTTTTGTTTTTCCTGCTTTTTTTTTCCTTTATAATTTCTGTCTGTCTGTGTGGGAGAGTGTGACTGAGCCTGTCTGCTCCAAATCCCAGCCGTCTGAGAGGAGTAAACTATTTAGTCTGGTCATTTTCCCCTTTCTTTCTCACTCTGTGGAAGAGAATGTGTGTGTGTGTTTTCAGTAAAGATAAAGTCTGAGTAATATGCAGAGGCAATCAGACACATCTCAGTAGCTTGAAGTCTGTTAAATTGGCTTTCTCTTCTCTTCTATGAATGAAAATCTTTACCTGTGGACCCCTGTGTCTGTTCAAGGACGGTCTATGGTGTCAGATGCGGTTGCCCTGTTCCTTTTCGCTCACTGACTCCTGGGGGAAGATTGACCTGTTCCCCATCGATGATGGAACCGGTTTTGGTCTGGCGTTCACAGACAGCTGATGTCTGCTTCAGGCGTTCATTCAGTTTCTTGCCCAGGGTCCTTTCTTCCCATTTCACCAATGTGGTGAATGTGCTTTTGCACGTGGTGTTGACATTAACCACACTTTATTACAACCTGGGCTTCAATTTCATTGTTCCAGCCATCATTTCTATTGGACCTCCGTGTCATCCCTAAAACCAGATCTGACTGGGTAACAAGCACAAGCAGTCAGACCCAGACACATACTTTTCCTGTTGTGCACACTCACAGTTTTTCTGCATGTGCAAGGCCATTAGCAACACTAGGAGTGCGCTCATTAGTTTTTACCTCCAAATAAAGTGGGAGCTCATCTGGCAAAACTATTGGACCAATCCAAAATCCACTGGACCTATTTGAACAATGTGGGCAGTTTCTGAGATCTGAGATTTGGTGATTTCATACATCTTCATAGATTGATTCTCATCATCCACTCCTTTTAACCATTGGCCCAGAATGCCACCTGGATCTGCTGCGCCTCCCTCTCTCTCTTCGCCCTCACTGATAAGATGTTCTGCTCTGTGTAGGAGGGTCTTCACTGCTGATCTTTTATGTTGTAAATGTGGTTAGAGAAAAATGAAAAATGAGATCTTACGGCGTAAAGGAGGTACACTGTGGTCTTTATGCTTCCGTCAGACATCATATGAACGCAGAGAACTTGATAATCTAATGTGTGGGTTGACATTGTTCCTGTGTTGGGTGAAGCTGTGGATCCTGTAGTAGTGCAGTTTGGTGAAAGTGTAGTCTATGTAGTGGTACCAGATGTCAGGTGGGGTAGGAAACACTTTCAGAACAATCTGTTAAAAAATATGCCCTTAGTTTGCTTGTAAAAAAATCCCTTTGTACATAAAATAAGAGGTGCCTAGGCACAACTCTAACAGTTTGTTGTGTGTGTATGTCTGTCTGTCCTTTCTGGCACCAAGACAAAAGTGCTTCCCCTTGGCAGGTGATAAAGGTGTTGACTAAGTTTCTGTCGTTACCAACAGATTTTCCGGTTTCTGCAGTCATTAGTTCTATGAGTCCCATAGGTGTTTTAACATGTCATTGCAGGAAGAGCACAAATATAATAATAATGGATGATTTCCATTTAAGTGTGCCAACTCCTGAGCCCTGACATAAGTTGCCTGGGACACTTCATTGGAACTGGGCCATCATTAATTTTATTAGTAACGCCTGTGCATTCCTGCGATTACAGGTCAAAACATCTCCTGCATTGTGATACAGAAACAATCAATCAGCTGTTAAACATTCAGCTGTCTGCATTGGAGATCTTTCTAGTGCTTAGTTCCCCCTATTTCCTCCTGCAAATGCTGTCTTTTTTTCTTATGTAAAGTTGGTGGTGGCAGGTAACTCGGCCAGATCAGTTATATATGATGCACTGTTGTTTTATGAGTAACTGTTGATTGGTTACATCATCTCCTTCTGTTTTTTTTTTCCATCTCTCTGTTAAATCATTCTATAGAGTGATACTTGCCTGTGATGAGCTACTGTATGTACAGTAAATAGCTTAACCTCACCTAGAAAGACTTTGACTTGATTGATGATTCATTTAAACATCAACCCTCATGTCTCTCAATAGAGAGCTGCAATTATGATAAAATGGCATCCCAGTAATGAGTAACGACCTTGACACAGCAATTACACCCTTTAAATAAAACTATTTACTTTACAATTGATGATTTTAAATAAATACACAGACATGGAAGAGAGGATAGAACTATTGCTATCAGAGTGGCACACTTTACACTGTCAGTCATAATTACTCTGAGGTGTTTACCCAGTGGGTGTGTGTATATTATGTGTGTGAGTGTGTAAGTCAGTGGCTGCTGCCCCTTAAACAAACCTGCAGCACTTTCTCTTCTTGACTGAATATTATTGCTATTTCAAGGCCATCCTGTCTGACTTTATTTGACAATAACATGCACACAAATGCACGGACACACACACACACACACACACACACACACGCACGACCCTTACAAGTTGATGAAGGGCTGGCAGTATCACACATGCACACAGTCCCTTGTGTATTGCTGTAAGCCCATGTTTTAGAAACTCAAGCCTCCAGTCAAAGCCTCTTACAGCAAGCACCTGTGGAAGAGTGTATTTTACACAGACACACACCCCCTCTGACGAACACACACTCGGAGGGTACTTAGGAATGTGAACGCCTGAAGGACTCAGGTCCTCTACAAAGACTCTCCCTCAGTCGCTCCCCTTCTCTTACTTTCCATATTTATGGCTCTTTTGTTGCTTCTCTTGTCAGATCTCTCTCCATATATTAAGCCAAATCATGACTGGTCCACTCAGCATGAATTACAGAGTGATACAGGATTATGCCATAATGTCCACTTTATTCCATCCTTGCCAGCGGCTAATGGATGAGGTGTGATTACAGGCTCTTCGTCTAACTCACTGGGATACACACAGACACATACAGGTTGTGATCTCACGCTCCTTGGGGGTGCTGCTGGATAGAGGAGCTGTTGTTGTAATCCCTTTGGCTGCTGCAGTCTCTCCCACTCTGGGCAGATAGAGCCGGTTCGAGGGGAGGAGAGGAGAGAAGCCAAGAGAAGAGAGGAGAGACCAGAGTCTAAAGCAGAAAATCTCTAGCAGAGAGGAGTAGAGCTCACAAGCTTTTTGGTGCATACATTTTTGGAAATAAAAGAACATGTGAAACACATTTATGGCATGTGTAATTTGTTTAGATTTTGTTCTTTTTTGGCATTCTGTAAAACCTGTACAACAATCTGCAGACAAGATAACCATAATTGAGATGTTATCTCTAATTTTCATCATGTTTCATTTCCATCAATAATCACAAGCAAAGTGCTAATTGGATTTATGAAATCTGATTTAAATTTTATATCTGCGAAAAGTGGGCTTTTCTTATTCTGAAGTGATGTTGAAATATTATCTTGCAGCCACCCCCTCACTCAGGACTAGATTAATCTGTTATGGGGCCTCGGGCCTAAAAATGGGCTGTAGGCCCCTGACACCCCAGTTTCTCCTACTTAATTTGGTTGTAATTTGATTAAAGACAAATATATTTAATGATATTCACTATATACACATAATATGAACTGAGTAGTTCTAACACTGAATTTTGACACAGGGACCATCCTCAATACAGGGGCTGTCCTAGGGCACTTACAATTTCAGATTATAATGTTCTTTACTGGTGCATATTACTGAACAAATTAGCACAATCTTAAAACTAATTGCCTCACAGTTGACTTGGGACTTTTTGGGCCCTTGGGGATCTAAATTGGGTTGCTGCAGCTATTCACACATCTATTTCGTTCCAAAGTCCTTATTTACTAAATCGGGTTGCATTAAATACCATTAAATCGCAGGGAATGTCTTAGCTAGTGAAGACTTTAGTGACATGTAAATTCACGTCATGTCAGGCATGATGAACACAAATTTCATTATCTCTTTTACTCTTCACTCTAA
This sequence comes from Coreoperca whiteheadi, assembly GCA_011952105.1. Lineage (NCBI taxonomy): Eukaryota > Metazoa > Chordata > Actinopteri > Centrarchiformes > Sinipercidae > Coreoperca > Coreoperca whiteheadi. The sequence continues at coordinate 14,425,084 of CM022471.1, forward strand.
ACAGGCCATATGTTAGAGTTAACTTTGTCAGTTGGTTCAGTTTGCTTTGCAGAAGTTTCATCTGGCAGTTAAATGTTAAATGGGTGTGAATGTTTAGTAATTCATTTCTCTGTAAGAATTAGTTTGTGTGATAAATTCTGTTTAAATTTAGGGATGAAGTAAATGTATGAATTAATGAAGATCTGGTGCAACCAGTTCCTGGGGCAGTTGCCCGCTTTTCCCAGTGAGTAATCCAGCCTTGTATTCACTGTCTACTCATACCCAAATTTAGAGACAAGTGAAAAATGGCTCCTTGATTGTTTCATGATCTGTTCATTTATCGTTAACTCTGACATGAATCCAAATACGGCAACATCAGACTGAATTATGAAGCATAACAAAATGTGAATTCTGGATGAGGGGCAATCTACTAAAATAACAGAAAGATTATCAACCTACTGTGCCAGTTGTGGCTTGAATGTCTCTCATGCTGCTCTGCTGTGGAGAAGTAGGATGCGGGGGAGATACGGCTCCTGTCATCACTTAAGAGAACAAGTTGGGGAGGAGAAATTCTTCATGCCACCACCACCAAGGATACAAGATGATCACTAACACACACACAAATACATACACGTACTCACGCACACAGCAGATCGTCTGTGGGAGAACGCTGAAGAGAAAACAATTGTTTTGCTTATGAGCATTTATACGTGATATAAAACCTGCGGAGGACACGGGACAACATGGACGTGTTGTGTGTGGCTATGGCGTGAGTGGGAGTTTGAAACAGGATCCTTCTCACTTCTTGTGCAATAAAAGAATAACATGCAAGACTTGCACTGAATAGAAAGCTCCTCGATAAATTCCAAGTGTTTATAGTAAAATGCCATTGCTAATGGGCCAGAATATGGAGAAGGGAAGAGTGGGGGAATCGTGCAACTATGGCAGGGAAACTGATATTTCCATATGAGCAGACAAAGCCAATGTGTGATGGTGAAAAAAAAAACATAAAACCAATGGGAGCTAAAAAAGCGTTGGGGAGGCTTTGTGCATTTTGACTGAGTGTAAAGAGGGAATATTTCAACTGCCTTTGTTGCCTAAAGAGGGATCCCCAATTGAGAACATACTCTACTTTCTAACTACTTTCATTATCAAAGCAAAAGGCACATATGCATATGCATGCACACACACAAACACACATGCTTATCATCCTTTGGACCTTTGGGAGTGAAGCCCCGGCAGGGTCTGATGAACTGCAGCATTGTTAAGGATGATTGCAGGTGTCCAGCACTTTCTCTCCTCTGCCCTTCCCTCTGTCTCAAATGTTTTGACAAATTCCTTTAAAAGGTAAGCAAGGTCATAAAATCTTCTTTCAAACACTTCAGACATACACACACACACACACACACACACACACACACCCTCAGTGCCCATCCAGCAGTTGTGTGCAAGTGCAAAGACACACTCACACTTCACACAACTAAAGTTGTCTGTCAGTGGTGTGGACAAGATTCTTGGCATGTGCGTGTGTGTGTGTGTGTGTGTGCCAAAAAAACACAGGTGCAGTCAGGGACACTGAGGAAGAAACAGGCCTCCTGCCCTTTGAACTTGATCTTGAAAAGAAAGCTGTCTCCCTTCCTGTCAAATAGGGTTAACTGCTATGCCTTCAAGCACTAGTCAGCACAAACTAGTCTGGTGAAAACCGTGAGCCATTCATTTATTCACCAAAAGCATTCACACCAATTCAAAGGTTTTTATTACACACTTGTCTGAAATAACTTCAGGGACAGCTATCACCAGCAGTGATTTACATGGAAACCATGTTGAAACTTTTTTTTTTGTTTGAATCAATTTCATTTTTTCTGCGCCAAGTCAATGACAGTCCAGGTGAAGATTGTTGATTTGTTACCAACACGTATCCAGAAATATTTTCCTCTGGCAAACAGCTTCAAGAAGGATTGGCCCAATTTGCATTGTATCCCTCAGTGTGTATCATGTGGACGCGAGGCTTGTGTGCATGAGTGTGTCTCCAGACCTCCAGAGATACAGAATTGGTTCAAGGTTAGGACATCATTTTTGTGCCCAGTCTCGGTCCTAGCCCTGTAGCCTTGTGAAATATGTTCCTCTTGCTGTTCAGGTAATGTTGTGGTCTAAAGAGTAGAACATGGGGCTTGAAAGACTAAAAAAAATGTCACAGATGAGTTTATCGTGGGGAGGGAAACTACAGATGCGAGAGAGAAAACAAAACAGTGCCAAGCAAGTTTTAATTTAAACTGCAAGCAGGTGAGAGGAAGGCAGCTTTAGAGGACAACAAGCTGGCCTCACAAAAGACAATTTGGATGCTCACTGTTTCACACAGTGGGAATGAGTCCCTCTCATTGGAGGTGTGGAGAGAGACCAGGAAGAGCGGGAGGGAGACGGGTAGTTTGAGAGGCAGTAAGTGGGCCTGAGTAGTTCCTTTATCAGTCCACTGATAGGAGACTTCTCTCTGTGTGTCAGAGCTGCTCAATGCTCTCCTTGTCTCTGCTTATCACCGCTAATTAAAACATTTGGATTCTTCCAAGCCAGCTTTGGAGGAGTCTGTGTCTGTCTGAGCATGTGTGTGGGAGACATGAGAGCGGAGAGGAGTCAAAGGAAGGAACTCTAGCAGCTTGGAAGACTTCCTGTCCATCTATGGACAGAGGAGCTCAATACATACTCAACCCTAACAACTGATAGACACGCTGTTTCTACAGATGCATTAAGACACATTACACCTATAAAGAACAGCTTTATGTTTCCAGTTTTGTTCCCTATATTTACTGTCTTTTTTTCTGCATACATTTTTCATAGTTTAAATTCAATATTTATTGTATATGTTATAGGAATAGTTTCCAAAACAGTGCCATAAAATTTTAGAAACTATCCAAAGAAACACATAATGAAGAAATACATACACTGTAAGAGATGTTGGTGGTGCCTTTTCGGTCTTGCTTTCCACTCCCTCGTGAGGTTTACCTTTTCGTTTTTCTTTAATCTGCTTCCAAAGACACTCAGACTCTCAGCCCTGAACATCCCATATCTGCTCCTAATGGACACACACACAACACACACACATACACACACACACACACACACACACCTTGTGGACTAGACCTGGGCAACTTCCCAGGTCTAGCTCAAAATGAGCCTGTTCTTTATAAGTTCTGGGTGGGCTCATCTCTCTATTCTTTCTAATCCGCTCCATGACCCCTGCTCCTGCTCTGACAAACACCAAGCTGGGATCACTGCGTTTCTTTACATACACAATACTATGAGCACTAGGCCACAATAACTCTGGGGGCTATACTCCACCCAGACTAAACCTTTAAAACAATAAGATTTGTCAAAGGTTGTTTAAATTGTAAACCTGTTTAAAATTTAAAATGATTTCACTTTTCACTTTAATAACAGAACGTTTTATATAAATCAACAGTACGTTTTTAAACTCCAACATAATCACAGAGCAGTGAACTCACCGACACGTCAAACAGAACAATGTGGGCTGATTATATGGAATTGGTTCCAATTGTGCGCAAAGGTGTGATATCTAATTCCTTTTGAAACCGGGGGGGGGGCTTGTAAGTGCTGATGCGGTTGGTGTGATGGATGTGTCTTCCCCAGGGGGAGTTGATGTCTTATAGCTTTACTGTAAATGTTTACATTCCTACATGCACTGATGCTATCTGCTAATAGTCTCTGGAACAAGCCCGACGAGTCCTCTGGGTGGGATTATTTGCAGCATGTGTGTGTGTGTGTGTGTGTGTGTGTGTGTGAGAGAGAGACAGAGAGAAAGACCAGGTCAAAGGGAAGCCGATCTGTCTTTAAACAGAGGTATTAACCATGACCCCTCTCCTTCCTGAGTCCTGCCCTGTGTCTGCTGAGGGCCAACACATTAACAGCAAAACACACACTACTGCTCCATCTTGTTCCCAAAGTAAAGCACTTAGTGGTTGTTACAATTGTCTCTGATTTTGAGAGGGAAGCCTCTCCCAGTCCTGCTTTCGTGTGAGCTCTAAATCTGCTCGTATTACCAAGCAGTTATGAGAAGATGATATTTTTATAATCAACAAAGCCCTTCAGAAAATGATTCCTATTACAATGGGCACATCGGAAATGATTGTGTAATTGCTGCTCTGTAGCCCTTTGAGAATTCTCTGTCAATAGATCTGTATCTTAAAAGTGCAGCCAAGCATGGATTAGGTGAGGACTGTCATTCCTGTGTTGCTCACTGTAGCTCAACCCCACCCTCAACGCATTCCTCACAGCTGACAAATCTGTGGTGATATAAAAGACAACAGGAAATTACTTGTTTCCACTGGCATTAATACGTCCTATTTGAATATGCTCTTTAAACCTTTGCTAATTGTGGAAGGTGGTGCTGATGATTGTTTGAAGAGGCAGAGGGACATGTTCTTCTGCACTACTGTCTGGCTCCTTTCATTCTCTAGCTCGCTCTGCTTTATGAGCCTATTCATGGGGAGGCACACTAATAAAGCACAACTCAAAATGTTTACATACTTGAGGATTACATTTTTATACATGCAGTAATGCTTGAGGGCTCAGTGGACTACCGCCTAGTGCAACACAATTGCTGAGTTCTGGGAATGTGGCGAAGACGTCTGACGGGGTAAGGAACACAAGCAATCAGACAATAATACAGGGGGTTTTTTTTAAAGAAAAACAAGGATAGCCAAAATTATTTGGAAGAGAAAACAAAGGCCAACGGTATTATGATTATTACTGAACTGTCTTTTGCAAACATACTGGTTCAACTTTGATGAGTGAGTATAATTGTATCACAACTGATAAAAAAGAATGGCCAAAACACATGAAAATAAGACCTAATTTGTAATAAACCAGAATCATTCGTTAAGTGAAGATAAGGGGAGGTCCCTCTGTCAGATGTGACAGTCCAAAAATGTTCAACCTGACTTGAGGATGAGGTCCACAGTCATCCAAATCACCTTCACTCACCTTTCCTAGTCCCTTACTTATTCTATGGAAATGTATATCAGTGTGACATCACAGACTGGGTGCAGGAAAAAGAACAAAATCTTATCTAGTCACGGTAGACAGCAATGACTTAAGCAGCTATTCACCAGCACAATGTGAATAATCAGAGCAAACAGAAAGCGGCATACCTCAGAGCCAAAGTGCAACACCATAACCTTTTCTGTTGCATAGTGATGTCTAGGTCTTGTATAGCAAATACACCCTGTATAAATGATCATAATTAGACTTAATGGTGCCCCGGTGACTTACAGTCGGGACCCGCAAAAGGAGGTGTGTTATTCCTCCCTCCCAGAAACCTGTTGTGTCAACCACTTACACTAGCTTGAAGTGGTGTTTTGATATAAGAGATAAATAAGATTTGGGCTGGTGCCAGGGTATAGCACAAGGTGATCCTCTCTGCCAAAGCAGCTTGCTGTGGGAACAGGGAAGTTGAAGTACCTATTAAACCTCACAGTTCTTTGATGTCACGACCACTTTAATGTTGCACTGCAGATATTTGCTAGGTTTAGATGGAGAGGACACTACCTTCCTGTAGACAAATAGTTGCAAACATGTTGTACATGAGCACACAATTTACCTTGTAGTGTCAAAGTGATATCACTGATCATATTGCACAAATATATCTATAACTTGTTTATTTATTTTTACCATTTTTGGCCACATAGAAAACTTCTTTTACCTGTTTACCTGTAGCACATCAGTCAGGGCAGCCTGCAGGCTCCATTTATGCTACACAATAGTGGCAGTTAACACCGTTAACAGTGATAAGTACAGCCAGTTAAGGACTAAGCCAAAGCACCAGTAACCTCACTTAGGAATTATGTTTTTATTTTTCTAGTCTTGCCATTGTGTATCTCCCTTTGGGATGAGGGTGTAGTCTTTTCAGTAAGGCATGATTAATGTGTGCTGTCTTGCACAGCCCGGCTGGATGGTACAGCATCTCCACGGTCTATTGACCCTCTCTGACTCATGCAGTGCACAGTAGAGAGTAGGCCTGCACATGACTCTTTACACACATAAAAAACTAACTTTTTTTAAAAACAACAACACAGTAAATATTCAGCTTCTAATAATCATAAGGTTGAGTCAGTAAAATTTGTCAGTTTTGTGCAATACTAAAATAAAAAGTAAAGTAAGCTCAACTTGCTGTTGTCTGCATTTCTTTGCGTAGTACTAATGGAACTAGATTAGCATTACATTGTCACACACAGAGAGATGTTTTAAAAAGCATACAGTAAGTTATATTTCCATGCAGCCTCTGCCCAGCCCCAATGGCTTCTTAATCTGCTGCTTTAGTACTGTGTGGAAAAAAAAAAACCATACCAGATACACACACAGACACTCTCCAAAAGGTTAAAGGTCCTTAAACATAAAAAATAAAGAATGTGTTCTTGCAGGTGTTATGTTGAGTTTCATGATCAATAAAGATGTCCCATAAATAAAATAAATACCTAATAAAAATGTCAGAGTCATGCTACTCACACATCAAGATAAGTTACTTTTTCTCTTTGGGTTTGAAGAAATTCACGATTCCTTTTTGCTCGGTCTGGTCGCTTCCACTGGACTGGACTGTTATTGGCATTCAAGGAAGACAAAAAGCAACATATAGATCATCCTCTGGGCTCCAGAGGCACTCAGTCAGGAGCCTTGCCGTGAACTAAAAGTGAATCACTGATTTAGTATATTTACAGTGATATGTTTAGCAAATAATTTGTAAATTATTAATACAATCCAGTTACATATTTTCAAATATTTGTACAAATATAACAATTTAAAAGCAAACATTTTTGTTGTCCACTTAATTGTAGGGTATCATTTAAATGCCACCTTAAAACAATTTTATTTTTTTTCCCCTCAGTATCTGATATTTATGGACCTTACGAAGGTGACTAGGGTGGGGAGCAGGATTACATATTAATTTTCTGTTTTTAAAATTACAACACCCTCCCCAGCATTGTTAAGATTTTTTTTGGAACCTACCCTTAACTTAAAAAAAAAAACGCCACTCCAATATCGTCCCGCAAAATGTAGCACTGTGATGGTAGCCTACAGATCGTTCCACCACTAAAATTGAAAAAGGCAAAGCATGAAGAATTTAAGATGGTGTAGTCAAACCTTAATGTATTTATGAATTTTCACAAATTAGCAAATCACGGGCAGAATATGTGATCTCCAAATGTATGCAGCCTTTAAATGTTTCAGCCTTTACTAGCCTTTACATTTTTTTTCTTGTAAATCATTACAAAATAACCACACTCTTCACACAGTATCAATCTAATCAATTGAAGGTTTCAAAAGAGCTTTGAAATGCACCATATGTCCACACTAATCTCCAGTGCAGACTAACATTTAAATGTTGGGGGTGTTTTTTGTTTTGTTTTTATTTCCTTACAGAATATCTCTAAATGTAGATCTAGTGTAGATCTAATGTAAATCTACTCACGGTGAGAGACATTTGCACTTTATGAACCCTAAGTAGGCTAAACTGGCTTCGAGTTATAACACAAAAAAAACCCATAATAGAAAACAAATTTCAGTCAGTTTGACAGCATACAGAATTGCGTCTATGGCCATCCACTGACTGTACAGCACGCTGCTAACACCCTGACTTGGGAGAGATACTTCAGAGTTCAGAGCATCCACCCACGGTTCATGCTCCAGGGCTGGCAGTAGTGCTGCAGGTAGGGGCGGTACTGATAGGCCTGGTACAGTGGCACAGTCACTGAGACGTGTCCTACTCCATTCGCCTGTTGGTACTGCTTTTGATTGTCCCTCACCAGCACTTTTACTGCTACCTTCTTGTGGGAGCTGCAAGCCGCCAGCTCGGCCGCCACCTGACGGCGTTTGGTTTTATATCTCCGGTTCTGGAACCAGATTTTCACCTGGGTCTCTGTCAGTTTTAGAGCTTCTGCCAGATCGGCCCGTTCAGGCCCTGAAAGATACCGCTGCGCGTTGAAGCGGCGCTCCAGCTCGTAGACCTGTGCGTGAGAGAAGGCCGCCCTGGAGCGCTTCTTGGTACCGGGCCGGCACTGCCGCTCATCGGGGAAACAGCTGAGCGTCTCCCCGCTGTGGCGACACCCCCCCCCCCCTGTCTCCGCCTCCCTCTTCTGCAGTTCGACCCGCTCCCCACAGTGTAGTTGCTGGGCTGCAGCGCCCAGGCCTATAGGAAAGACAATAAAATCAAAAAGCATAAATCCTCTAGAGCCCATGGCTGAGAGTTAACTACAACAAGGTGCCGATGATGGCCAGTATGAGAATTTTTAATCTTCGATCCTTTTCACACTGTTAGAAAGTCATAAGATCACGCGAACACCCCCCAGTACTGCCCCATAGCCTGAATATCTTTCTCAGACAACAAAGTCTGATAGGGCAAAACAAATGCTTTATGATTGTTAAGGTATTAGATGGCATTTACGTGATCTACAGTATATGGTAATGCTGGCCCTAAATCTCATTCACGCAGATCCCTCCGTGCCAAATATGTCCTAAAGATCTTTGGATTTATTCAAAGGAATTAAAGAAAAATAAATCGCTGTAATCCCCATAAATAGTGCTGAAAGTATCCCATCATCTAATTAGTCTGTTGTGAATTAAAACCATTTTTATCTCAAAAAGATTAACTAAACATGCAAATACATGAAGCTATTTTTTTCAACGTTTTTTTTCTTGAATCATGTAACTACATGTGTGTCTTTTATTTCAAGATGCCAGTTTGCGCAAATATAATCTAAATGCAGGAAACAGGCTTGTTGTCTCTTTTGTTGCAGTGTAAAACCACAGAGTCTTTACGATTCCTCACTGCCGAGTAGAACAAAAGTGCTCACTTTCTCTGTGCTCAGCCTCCTCTCCTGTGGACTCCTCGCTGTAGGTATCAGATCGGAGAGTTCCAACAGACAGACTGACATCAACAGGAAGTGTCTCCGGGTGGATGCGCTTCTCATCCGCGTCTTGATGCGACAGCTCAGGGACTCTCGCAGCGCCACGCCAGGTGCAGGTGTTGCGCTTTGGCGCGCGGAGCTCCTCTGCACACCTAGTACCGGGCTTGCCGTGGGCATCACGTCCGGTGAGGATGTCTTTGATGAAGAAGGACGAAAAGCTTAATGTCATGATTTAAAAAAGCGCACGGATATGTCCTCACTCTGGCATGCGATTTATTTGGTGGCATCAAGAGATCAGCCACTCAAAGCAAAAGTCCTTACTGCTTCGATCTTTTCACCGCGCTCTTTAATTGCTCTAATTTAATTGTGGTGGACTGAGTCCGGTCTGCTAATGAACAGCCTACATCAGGAGCTGTCAGGTCTAATACAATATTCTCAGCAGCTCAGCGGCAGCAGCAGCAGAAGTAGCGCCAGTTAACCTTTGATAGGCTGCTTTCTCTGCATGGTCCCTCCTTCGAGCCGCCCAGCGCCCCGGTGCTCTGCGCTGTAATTGAGGACGAGGTATTTCACCTTTGTGAGGGGATTTTGTGAGGGGATTTTATTGGCAAGGAATTATTCAAAAAAGGTGAATAGCTCCATATAGATAAATTGCTCAGAGCCTGTTTAAGCCTGTGGATACGAGGAGGTATTTAGACGTCGTTGAACATTTCGAATTGTACCGTGAATATTAGACGTGAGTCAGAGACTCGGCGTGGATGTTATCAACCATTCTTGCAAAGTAGAGATGTTTAAGCCACTGTGTTTTTACCAAGTATTGATTATATGTAATTTATAGTAAGACGATCTGAAGCGTAAAGTTCGCTATGCGTGCGTAAAACGCAGCTCAGCGTACTGGGGAAAGGGGGGGGGGTCCTTCCACAATACCCACAATGCTTTGACGAGACCATTCTATTGTGAAATAGATACATGTCCTTCAATCCATAATTTGGTCTTAACATGATGTAATGATTCTTCATAATTATGAATTCTAGCAAATGTTCTATTATGAAAAATATAAAATTGTTGATATGTTTTCATCTTACAGCTGTGAAGCTTTCTGTGTAGTAGCCTGAGATTTTGGAGGCCATGATGTCTTAACCACAGTGTTTTTAAACTGCGATTGGCAATTGAAAAAAAAAGCATTTTAGGGCGAAGAGCAAACCTCTAGGCTCTCGTTGCTCAAACAGCTGAGTAGCGCCACCGTGTGGTCATTGCTGCTTTCCAACGTTACGAGATGCGTAAAATGAAAAGATGGCAGCAATGCATACCCCTCCCACTCCTCTCTCCCACACATGCGCACACGATCAGCAGGCCTGCACTTCAGCCAGGAGACGTGGAGACAGTGAGCTACCTCCTCTGTGTTGTTTTGTTTTCTTCCTCTGGCCAAATAGATACATCTCTCAGTTTGCCACAGAGCGCAAATCAGTGTTAAAGTATGTCCGGAAACATGGACGTTCTGGCCCACTTACGTGCTGAAACCACGAGACGTCATCACCCCAATTACAAAATGTAACGTTTTAATTACCGTGTTGGAATTGAAATCATTACTTCATAACATGTTTGCTCTAAGCATGTTTGTTATTGTTGATCATAATTTCACTCACTTATAATTATCAGCAACGTGCCTGTTTTATAATCTGCGTTCAAATATACTCATCATTTCAAGCTCCCTTTCCTTTGCCCGCTACAGTGTCGTCCTGATCGGTCGCTTGAACTCATTGAATCTCTGCATGTGCATCTAAATCTCTACAGACATAATTACAGCAGTTACTGAACATGTATTATGTAGCTTGGCTCATTGTGAGTAATTACATTTCTGTTACGCACAAAATAAAAATCATGTTGAAACCTGTGTCTTGTGATATCGGCTTCCAAGTCAAGCCAACTTTATTTATATTGCGTAAAACCACAAGTTGGTCTCAGAGGTTTTTACAGTTTGTACAACATGCACACCCTCTATCCTTCGACCAATTCAATTTCATTTCAAATTTTACCAGAGCCTAATTAAAATTGTCTAACTTTACACTAAACTATAATGGCATAAAATACAAGGTAAAATTTGAGATACTTTGGCGCTTACAGTCCTGAAAATCTTGTCCTTATCCGTCTGATGCGATGTTGGAGGCGACTCTTGGACGGCCACCTAATGGGAGAACCTTTACCCCAGCTTTTTCCTCTCTATTTGGGCCCTGGTTCTTCTGTAAGCTCCTTGAGTGGTTGCCATTGGAGACCTTTGTTTTGGGAAACTCCACGCCTTACGCAGAGATGAGCCGTGCTACTATCTTTGGAAGCACCCGATAGCGATCGCAGCGCCTGTGAGAGGCAGCCGTGGCCAGGCCGCGTCCTCAGGCATCGCCCTCCTGTCGCCAGCTCTATTTACACTAGCGACTCTGCAGCACTTAGCGCTGACACCAGGTATGTTCTACCGGCAGCGCAGTAGCCAGGGGAAGTGGCCGCTGAGGCTATCACAGGAGACAAACACTCTGTTTACGTTGCCATTCATCTCCATTAATAGTGTCTGCTTGTTGGACCATGCCTAGGAGGTGAAGGTGTTTGTTTAAGTCCATCTCCAATCAACGGCGTGTGTCCGTGTGTGTGTGAGTGAGTGATTATATGTTAAATGTTGATCATTATTATATAATTGGGATATAATATAATCATTATAAAATGAATGGTAATGGAAGGCCTTTAATTGTAGTATTATTATTGCTATTATTTGGATTACAGTATAGCATTTTTTTTATTTGGGCATGAAATATTTCAGTGTCATGCATCAACGAAGAGAAACTTTTCCAACAATATTTATTATCCAAGCCTCTGTGAGTGTATTCGCCCGGCGGGTCCCGAGGCTGTCTGGTTAATGTCCATCTCTGAATCCTGACCGGACATTAGCGCGCTTCTAAATTCTCTCTGTTTCTGGTTCTTGTCTCAGACCAAAGTCTACAACAAGCTTTCTCACAGGAAAACAAAGACGCCTGCTTGGCTGTTTGAGACGATGAGAATCTACTAGGTAGCCGCTGCAGGAATAAACCCAACCCAACTCAACATGAATTTATTTTTGTCTCCTATCCAGAGTCATGTAAATGGTGAAATGCAATTAACACGCCAGAAACGTGCCATTGGACATAAAATCGTCCATTTTCATGTAGGTCATACATGTAGGCCTATATATGTTTAGGTGCCGTAGTTCCATGTGTTTTAATAAGCCAACAAACGTGCACACCCACATACACACACAAAGCACACTACAATACAGTCCCTTGTGTAATTATGTTTGATATCATTTAATTTCAACATCAGTGATATGTTTCATCGTTATTGTAACTTCAGCGTAAAAAGAAGCCCCTACTGACCAAAAGCTCCTGTTTTAACCAGCTCATATAGGCTGCCGTTCAATCTCTCTCACTTAGCTTTACTGTTAAAAGGCTTTAAAAAAGCTATACATAATACTTTATAAGATTGCATTATCTACTAATTGTGGTCCATATTGTAATTGTCTTGCAATTCATTTGGGGATCTAATTGAATGGCCCTTGTTAGGCCAATAATGAATTAATTATGGGGTATATTAAGCATACACACTTGTCTTTGTATGAAAATGTCCAAACAACTTCCATTTATTCTTGTCGCACATTGCATCCATTTTGAACCACACACAGTCTGTGCTCGTCGGTAACATTCAATCCGACGATCAAATATCCAACAGCAGGTTTTATATGTTTTAATCATTGTGGCTCAGAGAAAAATGCGAATATACGGTTTGTATCTCAGTCAGCGGGTTAGGGTTTCCTCATAGGCCTGCCTTGAGTTACAGTCAACTGGCCTATACTTTCTGTCATGTGTTACAGAGTTTTAAATTGTACTTTCATTGGATTCATTGATCAGGTTGACACGCTTGAGTGCATTCAGCCATCCCAGAGAAGTCTCTCCCACCTGTCACTGGGTGGAAAGACTGCGCTACCATGCCCGGATACCCTGCAGAGTTCCTTGGCAGGGTGTGACGACTGGTCCTTGAGGAGCCTGGCTTTGCGTCTGTGCTCCAAGGTTTCCCAAATTCATGTTCATAAAAGCATTAGCAGTGGTGTTGCTGGGCGGCAGAGCAGGTAAACTGGAATAAGTACAAGAGTAAGTGTTAGTATACACCGAGTTGTTGTAGCTGTAGGCTGGATAGCCATTGTAGCTGTACGGGTTTGGAGCTCCGACTGAGTAAGAAGTGTTATAGTTCTGGGATCCAGTCAGACAAGGCCTCCCGTCCCGGACCAGCACCGGCACAGCCACCCTCCTAGGCGGCGGAGGTGGGTGGTGGTGGTGGTGGTGATGGTGATGACCTGCCATCTCCAGAGTCTTGTCCTGCCGCTGCCTCTTGCATTTGTACCTCCGGTTCTGGAACCAGATCTTGACCTGGGTGGAGGTGAGCTTCAGGGAGCTGGCCAGATGCTCTCTCTCCGGGGCGGAAAGGTAACGCTGCTGCTTGAAGCGCCGCTCCAGCTCAAACACCTGAGCCTGGGAGAAGAGGACGCGGGGTTTCCTCCTGGTCCTCTGCTGCTTATTGGCGGGCTTCTCCGAGTCTGGATCCTCACACTCACCCCGCAACGCACCGCAGCTCTCTGCGTGGAGAAGAAACGTTTAGCTAGGATCAAAGCTAAAACAACACGGGGAGTATTTTTAAGTATTTATCCAACATTGATTTCCTCATCTTATCACACTGATATCCGCTAAATAATCCATTCATTAATTAATTAAGACATTTTAATCTTCTTAAAATATTGATGCAAAACCGTTTTTTCCATCACACATGTTTTTGTTGCGCATTTTTAATCCATACAAATCTCTATAATTTGTATTATTTTCCACAATATTGCCCTTCAAATATTTCAGTCTGGATTGGTAATTGCTTTACCAGCATTTATGTGCAAGTGTTTATTAGGATATAAATCAAAAGGTGGTTTAAAAGAGGACTAATTGAAAAAGTAAATTCGAAGGACATTTTGATTAAATATATTTGTAAATTAATTTGTGAACTTAAACTAATCAATGTTCAGATCTTGGAAATTAAAGTTGAATGTAAATATATTTTATATTAACATTTCTGACGATTTCTGTGACGATTAACACATGTTCATTGGGCTAAATCTAAGAAATCAGTGTGAATCAGTCATTAAACCTTAGGTGCTTTTGTACATTTCTTCTGTCTTGTAAGGGATTTGTAAATACACAAATGAGTACAGATGTAAAGAACACTTAGATGCCTGCGAGCTTTATGCACCGCAGTTGTGTGGATGGCAGCTAATGAATCGAACAATGCTCCTTTTTTATGGGCGTCCATTGTGCAAGATGTGGCACTTGCTTTATATAGTGTTTTTTTCTAAAATCATTCCAGAAAAAAATAAGCTATTAAACGCCCAGGTATATATATATATATTTTTTTATTTTAAATTTATTTGTATAGTATTAGCAAAAATCACTCAAGCGGAGCACTGGGGAGCTATTCCCTCTGTGGGGATTTGACCATCGTTTTATATTCATTTAAATGAATATACAAATTACATTTTGTCAGTTCGCATCATTCCTCCAGTTTAGAAAATGCATTGCAATTTATTTATTTTTTGCAAGATAGACAAATAGAAACAGCAAATGGCAAGATTAGTTTATTGAAGTTTAATGAACTTATGATTCTGATTGACTCCTCATCTCTGCCCATGCTATTATTTATAGTACAATTCTAAAACGACAGATATCATCGTCCTCACTCACCTTTGCATGAACACATTTATCATTAGACTGTGTACTCACTGCTCTCTTGGTCCTCCTGCTCGGTCTCCAGACGGAGGTCTGCAGAGAGGTTCTGCGCCGGGTTGGCGAACATCTCCACCGGCAGACCGGACTCCGCCAGCCGCTCCTGTACAGTCAGCGTGTTGAGGTACGACATCCGCTCCTCGCTCTCCGAGAGACCGGAGCTAATGGGACTTGGGCTGTCCCTGCCGGCCAACATGCAGGACGGCGGCGAATGTGAGCGGGGCTGTTTATTTGGGGAAGCTCCCGTTTGGGCCAGCGCGCCAGAGCGACCGAAGCAGGAGATAAACTGGACCTGGTGCTGTTGAGATTGTTGCTGCAACTCTAACTTCAGAATGTCCTTCACAGAAAAAGGCGTGGTGGAAGACGTTATGAGCGGGCTGGGAAGCATTATGACCTCGATCAGAGAGATGACAGATAACAAATAGTCAACAGGCCCAAGTTTGGACCAATTTGTCTCCGGACGCCACGTAAAAGAAGTAAATACCCCGTGCGTAAACCTGAAGAATGGTCGCGCACTGCTTGTTTTTCACGCAGACAGAGGAAGACTGGCTTTCTTTCAGCTGTGACATCCCTCTCCCCTGGCGGTGTGTCTATGGCTGGAGGGCTGAGAGAGAGGCAGAGAGGTCGATCCTGTTTGGTTGGCTGAATTCAGTTATCTAGAGAAAGAGCTGGGTCACCCAAGATGCTGTCCTCTCCTTTTCAGTGACGTCCTGAAGCAGGGGAGGGACCCAAACAGTCAGCCCCCCTCTCTCTCTCTCTCTCTCTCTCTCTCTCGCTCTCTCTCTCCCTCTCTCTGTGTAGGTGTGTGTGTCAGGGAGACATATAGGCCTAATTTATGAAATAATATTAACACCATCGGCTCCCCTGGTAAAGATGTTAAAGGTAAGGACGTTTTGACTACATGTTTTTATTTTCCCAACAGAAAACAGTTAACAACAGTAAAATGCAGCACTAAAGCCTTTTAATTTTGTATAATTCGAAAGTTTATATAGCAAAATCCTTAATTTTGGTGTGACACCTAAGTAATTGGTGGAGGTTATCCGGTAACTCGAATGGCATTTATCTTCTTCTTGTCTCTGCTGAATGGTCCCACGACTTCACAGATCTTCCCATCATCACTAAGGTGGTTTTAAGATTAGGCATATCTTCGTTTCCTGTCTCGGCAATCCATGGATAAGATAATATGCTGCATCTGTGGGAAACTGGATACAATCGGCAAAAGAGGCATGAAGAACAAATTTAGTGCTTTTTGTCGTTTATTTATGTCTCCTTAATTTGAGAAAGTTATATTTTTTTTCCACCAAAGTTTGGCCACGATGATGGTTTCCCTTGACATTAGGTCAGTATTTCCCGAAAAAAGCCCTGAGTAATATATTAAAAGACAGTTTGCTCATTGGCAATTTTCCTTTTCATGAATGTCGCTGAAAAATAGCTTGATTGTTAAGTTGTTTTAAAATCCCTCTCTAATAAAAATAATACTAATAATGCCTACTGCTTTATAAAGTTATGTTACCTTTAGTTATTTACGTTGGGCGCCTGACTCCAATAAGAGATTCATGTTAGCCGATTCCCAGTATTCCCAACGTGTTTTGTCTCATTTAATAAATCATAAACACCGAAAATATATGTGACACTTCTCTTGAATTGTACCTTTGTGCCAAAGGGCAAACAGGCTGAAACGGGACACCTCTCTCCTGGTCGCCTATCTGTGGCCAAGTAGGCTACAGGCGCCAGGCTCTGAAGGCCCATTGCTCCTAAACCGTGTGGAAAGAAAAGGAGGGCATGCCGACATAATCTCATCCGCTCACCATCAACAAGGCGCTGTTTAGATTAGGGCCGCGTCTCCCCCTCTTCTGGAGACCTCTGTCTTTAAAATGGTCCATTTAAGTGGAGTGGAAAAGTGGAGAAAATGGGCATTAGTGGAGTAATACTCAAGGCTTTCCAAATGCGCTCAAATAAAAAGAAATTGAGATTTTGGATGGTCAGTTAACTGACACAATTGTGTTAGCGCCCTGGGACACTGATGGAACAGCATACGTTATAGTCTTTCTCAATGATTAGGCCTAATTAGGACAAACACTGGTCATTTTCACACGGTCGCAAGTGATTTTGCCCGAGTTAGGTGGAATTTATGAGGACTACAGTGGAATCTATTGGCTCGTAAAATACTAAAAAAAAGGCAGTAAATCTGCTCAATTTATTTCCCAAATATTTACCCAGTGCTGTTTACTGAGTAAAACGATTCAAAGACAATAGACCCAACACAGAAATCAATGTACGTTGCACGAGGAAATGACTTGACTAATTTGAGATTTGTGTTTAGGTGCAAATTGTTAGCTAAATAGGCCAAGACGGTGGGAAATAGATAGGACAAAAGAATGCAGCATCTAAACGCTTAAAACTATTATGGTCTTAACAGACTATCGGTGACAATGTGAAAATTCAGTCCGTATTCGTGTGAAATCAAAGCGTCACGGGTCAGAGACGCAGGTTACCGCGCTAATGGCGCAATTAGCTTTCCAACCCTAAACACGCACGCACGCGCGTACAGCCTCGCGAGTCCTCAACTGACCGTCTTCGCGTGCCACCGGCAGCACAAAAGTGTCCGAGCAGAGAAGCGTGTTTACGGAGCGGAAGAGTCTGTTTCCTGCCTGTAACAAAACCCAGACTCCCAGAGAGTGTCAAGGAGCTGCTCGGTGCTGAATGTGACCCGCCAATACATCATCTTCATTTCAGAATCATCGTGCTAAGCTGGGTAAGGTCAGGCCCACGGCAGGGGTCAGGCACGGAGAGGCTGCAGAGCTCTCAACATGTTCGTTGGAGGCTAATTTGAAATATAACCAACTAAATAAATATCTACCTTCCACCTCTGCAGCAGTCACATTTCAATCATTCCTCTCAATTCACCTTCTGGTGAGTTTCTTTAAAGTTGGTGGCTTGCCAGGCAGTGCTGAACATGTTTCTTCTTGCCCTCCCTTCCCTCCGTATCACTGGCAGCCTAACCTGTTGAAGCAGTGTCTTCTCTGCAGAGTGGCAGGTGTACAGTCATATCAGTGGTTGCAGGCCCAGAAAACCAATCCACTCGGCGATGTAGGGTTGAATGTTCTCTAAAGGCAGCAGATCCCCGAACACAGAATGGAAGTTTGATGACTTGGTAACGACTGCAATTATCTTTCCCCTGTGGTCTCTGCTTCTGTAAAGCTGAGAGGCGATCGGTAACTGATAGTTTTACCACAGTAGTAAACTCCACATAAAGAAAGCATCAACACCTCCAGTGTCTGCACAGGCCTTGTGTAGCGTATGTGTGTGTGAAAGCATGTGTGTTATTATGACTTGACAGAGCTTTGTAGAGGCGCAGTTAACATCTTTCTACAAAGGAGCTGGTTGTTTACAGGTGTTACTATAACAGCCTGGATGTGTGATGAGGAACTGAAGTATGACATCCATTTGTCTCACAGTGCTCACTATAAGCCCATAACTACAATAGATTGTTACATTAGGAAAATAGATTAGCTCAAGTGTGTCTGCACCATCTGTTTTCCATGTTGTGTGTGAGTCCAAGAGTGACTATTAGAGATCTAATAGGGTGTGATAGCTTTTCCCCAGAATCTTGCATTAGGAGAGCGTGTTGCAATGTGGAAGTGATTTATGAAGTACATAAAGATGAAAAGACCTTGAAAATATAGAAGAAATCACAATTACATGCAGAGTGTGCTTGCCTCACGTAACTCATAATGCACTTTCCTTTTTCCTTTTAATTCATGGTCATCTGGAAGAATGGCATAGGACCAAACTGTTGTGTATCAGTAATGGCTCAGCTCTTCTGGGTCCCGGAAGGTGAGTCTTATCAGCAGCCCATGTGATGGTGTCAGTAGCCAGGACCCAGAATGTGCTATTGTGCCCCTGCCTGGGCCCGAGTGACGGATGACAGCGCCTTCTCACTGGAGGAAATGAGGAGGCCAGAGGCGAGCCCGGGGGCCAGATTTTTAGCAAAACCCTGTTCTTACCTACTTACCTTCGGCTCTGAAAGTGCCAAATATTCCACAATGGCGGGCTTATAAGGTAATAGCCAACTTGCATGTTGCAACAGTCCCTCAGGGCTCATTGTGTTTAACCAGGTTAGGAAAAAAGATACCCTAATTAGGTAGTTTGTTTGAAAGACTGTGAGAGGGTGATGTGCTTGAGAACCAAAGCCCTGTTCTGTGTACCAAGGGTCTAAGGGTCTTGGAGACCATGAAAGGAGGAAGTGAGGTCAGGCCAGTCTGGGTTCCCTGCCCTTTGCCCTCCCTTGGGTCTCATAAATTAGCCTGCTGTAATTCTCTCCCAGACGGCCTTGCCCCAGCAGGTGTGTGTTTGTATATATGAGAGCTAACAGGGGGGATGTAAGTGCTGTAATGTCTGTGATCTACGGTGTTGGGAATGCATTTTGGGAGGAAACATGCAACCTAAATATGCTTATCATCTCTGCTGCCACACATGCCACGTCAATAAAGATACTGCAGGGACGCGGGCTGTCACTGAAAAGGATGTGTGGGCCTTGAATGTTCCCCATGGCTGCTTGTATGTTCTGTCCTACTTGGCCAGAGCTGCTGAAAAAGTATTAAAAATATCAGAAGGTTGAATCAAGTTCAGCTTGCTACTGCAGGGACTTTCTCTAACTTGCTCAGGCAGTAATGGCTCTCTTGGGAAAGACAATGTTGCTGTAAAATAAAAGCGTGCATGCATCCTGGCTTCAAGAGGTAAACATCCTTGAGAGAAAATTCTACTGTCTCTCCAGCAACCATGGTGGTATCTTTATCAAAGTGACATTTTGTTTTGGCAAAACTCTGAATCCTTATGAGTAAAGTTCATTTTTTGTAAATAATTACTGTATAAAATACCAAGCAATGCAGTTTCAGCATCCTGTCTTGCTGTTGATAATGATGGCTGTTGGTAATGTTGGAGTTGAGATTGAATGTCAGTGTAGAGAGAGACTGTCCTTCAACTGGACGACTTTGATCCAAGCCCCGGTGTTAGCAGGCACCCGCCCTCATATAGATATTGAGTCCCTGCTCTTTAGCTGACCCTGAACTCTGACCTCTCTGTGAAGGGGAGGATGAATTCAGATGATCGCCGCATGTGGATAATAAAATATGATATCATTAGAGATTGTGAGAGACACGGTCAAGTTTCTTGTCCCCTATCTTTTTTTTTTGTGGCAATTTGCTTTATGCAGACATAAAATAAGAAGTCAGGGTACACATTCAGACATGAGTCTTCCACTTCCTGTCTTTGTTTCTTTGCATGCATATTTGTATAAAGCTGAAGTCTGGAGAGCCTGAGTGGGCCAAAAGACAACATCAATCAATTAGAATAGCACACTAGACCTTGTGTTTGAGGTTCCACCCAGGCTTATGGGGTAAAGGCCACATCAGTGAAAAGTGATTAAGCATATTAGCAGACCTTTATAGATATTGTCATACTTGTCAAAAATGATGATCTAATTCAAATATTAGATCAAATATGTGAACAATACCCATTTATAACATGCATTGCACAGTTTTTAAAAAAAATGTAGTAGGCAAGACAAAGCAGTTTATTTCTGTTTTACTCCGTAGTTTTAATTTAAAGCACTTTGTAACTTTGTTTAAGAAAAGTGTTATATAAATGAAATGTATTATTATTACTATTATTATTTAAAGGAATTGTTCGACATTTTGGGAACTATGCTGATTCACTTTCTTGCCAAGAGTTGGATGAGAAGATTGATACTCTCTTTAAAGCGATATTCACTGCCACTAAATGTCGCAAAACAAATGGGCAATACAGCACACCAGACTCCATTGAGAAAAACAGTCCTTTGACCTCGCAAATCTTTGTAAAACACATTTCATTCATTCAACCTGGACAGAAACGAAATAAAACTCACCAAAACTGTCTTTGTTAGTCTTTCCACTGTTCCAACAGTCACCAACTCTGGTTTGATCGAAATAAATCCTTAAGTCACCACATTAGATGAGAAAAGAACCAGCCGTTTTATCGCTCACCTCACAGGCAAAAAGTTTCACATGGAGGGACTCACATGCACGAACATGCACACACAGCTGGATGTATAAACAAATCATAGAGAGGCTCTGATAACAACACTTGCAGAGAGGGTGTGACATCACGCTCTGCTCAGGACACCATTACTCCACTATATCTTTCTATAGCAAATAGTTGTTTGCTGCTATATTAATGTTCAGAATCTCATAAACAGAACCTTTAAGGTAAATATAAGGCTATCTGTACGCCGATTAGCCTAGCACCAAAACTGAAGACAGGGGGAAAGCAGCTAGCCAGGCTCTGTCCCAAGTTAACCAAATTCACCTAGCAGCACCTTGAAAGCTCACTAATTAACATTATAACCCCCGATAAAACTGTAACTTGTTTTATCAGTTTGGTTTTTGTGCAGATGAAATGCAAAAAATAGTGGGCTTTAGAGGTGCAGGTAGGTGGCTTTTGTTTCCTTCGCACAGAACCAGGCTAGCTGTTTCCCCCTGTTTTCAGTCGTGGTGCTAAGTTAAGCTAAACGGTTGCTATCTACATAACGCCATATTTATTGTAGAGATATGAGAGTGGCATCAATCTTTTCATCCAACTCAAGGCAAGAAAGTGATAAATAAATATTTCCCACATTGTTGAACTATTCCTTTATTTTTTGTGTGCGTGGCACATGTAGTGACATTGTCAGAATTTCAGAAACCATTTCCGATGATGTGTGGCCTTAGTCTCAGTGAGTCTTAACAAAAATGAAGAAGCCATCATAGCCAAGGGTGTACTACTGATTAGGATATCTGGAATTTGCATTTTCCAAAGTCCTTATTGTATAATCTGAAAAATTTAATTTGCACCTAATTTGAATACACTCATCCAAGCAACTTCTGTCACTCAGATGGTTATCGTTGCTCATACAGGTTCTAATACTTTAACTTCAGGTGTATATGCAGTATGTCTTTTGTCAGATGGTCACAGAGAGCAAAGGGTAAATTGTTGCATGCACAAGAACAAACAACAGATTTCATGTCATGATATCAAATGGAGCACACAAAGGCTTGTATACACACATACACTAGTTGGAATGTAGTCAGACGCACAGAGCGCTGATGTCTGTTATTGCATGTATGCTCCATCAGTCATTGGACTACACAGGGAGCAACAGGGAGGTCCTGTGGTCTTTGTTGTTGCTGTGTCTAGTCCCTTGTTAGAGAATTGATGACACTGTCTTTGGAAAACAAACAAGGCAGGAAGCTAAAAAGGCGGTCACTCACCACGGCGCTCTGACCCAGAGACACAGAGGCCATTGCAACATACTACAACGCTACAACGTCCCCCTTGGAATGTGCTGCAGTGTGTGCGTGCACACGCTCCTGTTTGTGTTTCAGTGATACCACAGCTGGAATGTGACTGTCTTGTGCCTGAATGTGTGCCTTTTTGTGTTTTAGTGTCAGCAGCCTACAGCAACAATGATAACTTGCATGCAAAATGACAACACTGTGATAAAAGAAACCTTGTAGGCACTACTTTTTTTTGTTGTTGTCATATTTGCATTACGCTGCTAGATGCCAAAATAAATGTTCCACATGTCAATGTCAAGGAAATGCAGAGAAGGTGCCTGTGAGTGTTTGGCTGGCTAACTCATTGATCTGGATGTGACACACTCCCCCTGTGGGAACTGTCTTGCCAGAGGCTACTCCTGTCACTCCTTGCTCTGACTCACGCTTCACATCACAGCCCAGACCGTTGTCCCGGGGCCTCCCCAGTACGAACACACCAAACCCTCCCCTGGGCCCCCGAGCCTTGTTCTGGGAGCTCAAATCCTATAATTGCAGGGCTGACAGTGATAGCTAACATAGGAGACACCCTCACCTGGTTGGAAAGAATGAAAACATCTACTGTCAAAGTAAAGCGGGGAGATGAGTGGGGGTGGTACCAGGTATGGGGAAAGTGAGTAACATCTGGAACAAAACAGGAGGGGAAAATAATAACTCACTGTTCTGTGATAATTGGTATCAGGAATAATTGTACCACTTTTGTAAAGTATACTTTTTAAGGGTTTATAAGGCTTAACTGAACTATATTAATGGTTAATAAATAGTTTATTCATGATTTATAAATCAGAAGTTTTAATTCATCAAGAAAAACACACCATTAGACTGTTAGACCACTCGTTTTGTGTAATAAAGCTTCAGAGCATCAGGATCAAGGTCAGCTTATTAACAACTTAACATTAACAACTGCAGAATTACGAGCCAAACTACAAAGCTGTCCTTATTAATAGTTTATTACTGAGCTATAGAGCGTTAAATAATTTATTAACCATTAATGTATTCCACAATCACTGAGTTTAATAAACTTAGTAATATTAAGTTTATACTAAATAAATTTAGTAAATTGCCTATTTACACATCCAGCAGACACGGAGCAGCATTAGCATTCATTTAAAATTGTGCTTTCTGCTCATCTGACGACCGTCAATCCAGTATTTTATGAATATGTAAATATTGTTCATTTCAAAAGTTTAACTGCTGGAAGCAAGATTTCTCCTACTTTACTGAAAAGTCCATTCTCAGTTAATGTATGCTGGAGGATTCAGGGAACCTTTCCCCCTTCAGCAGATTAATGTGAAATCAGCCTTCTAGTGTCCAACTCTGCACATTATATCGCATATATCAATCTGCACAGTGACGGTAAAGCATCCAAATCACAAGCAACAACAAGCAAAAAACATTTCTGAGTTGAGAGGGACTTTAAGTAAGAATTTATTAACCATTAATAGACACGTCAGAAGACCTTTCTAAAATATGGCTACGTTTAACGACACAAACTCAGTTGGGCCACTCAAGAGCCTATTCATTAACTGTCAAATTAAGACCAATCACTGACTTATTAGTATTATCAGCAAAATGTACTTTAATGTATCAAAAGTAAAAGTTGTTGTTATACAGAATGGCCCTAACATAGTGTTAGACTATTAGGTATAGTAAACTAGTGTATTATTATTACTGAATCACTAACATGTAAGCAGTATTTTAATGTTGTAGCCAGCGAAAGTGGAGCTAATTTGAACTACTTCATATTCTGTTCAGTTCAATCTTTGAACAATTGCATCAATGCATATTTTACAATCTGATCACATGTTTTGTGTGTACAATCGTAATCTGTACACAATCTTAAGTAGCATAAAATAGTATTGTACTAAGAACAGTACCTACTGAGTAAATGTACTTGCTTACATTCCACCACTGAAAACCATTAGTTACAAGCTATAAACCCTTCATAAAACAGTCCTTATTAGAAGGTGGGACTGTCTTTATGTATACCACCATCACTGAGTTTAACCACACAAACTAGGTCAAACCATGCAACAGCCCCTTCTTTACCAGACAGAAGCACAAGAGCCAGCATTGAGGCCTCAAATGCGCTTAGTCCTGCCTCCAGTGTGGCCAAAAAGCTTTCCAACAAAGTCACGCTCCTGGTAAGGGAGAGCAGGCTGGAGTGGCCCTCATTTATCAACCACTTCAGCTCCTGCAGACAGCTGCGGGGAGAGCACAGAGGAGCCGGCCTGTTTACGTCAAAGCTCAGCCAAGGCCTTCAAGACAGAACAGATGGAAATCCTTGTGCGTACTCATTTACACAGTCTAACATGCACTCACTCAAACAGTGTCGAGCCCGAGCACGATAGCCGTCTGTTCAGTTGTAGAGTCCAAATTGACATTTATAATGGGATGTATGGCCTGGCCTTCTGAAACAGAGCTTGCACTGTTAAGGATTAAGACATGTGAGACAATCTTGTCTGTGAGTCATTTGACCTTGATATGTGTTATTTTATCTAGAAATGGAAGACACAACACTGTCCAGAACAAACTCATGCCATCAGTAGCTCTGGTCAGTTCCTGCTGGGAAGCTCCTGGTACAATCTTTAACAAGGTTGTGGCACCACCTTGCGGCGAAATCCTTTAGTGCAATAAAATCCTGAACCACCCAGTTTCAACGCCAGATATTTGTTGTGACATTTGTCAGTCATGCTACAGAGGTATTCATTGGTCAACAGCTCCTGTGCGTGTGTCCTCTTGAACTTTGACCTGACCGGGATCAGTGCTGGGATTGGCTTGGCAGATACATCTAGATTTCTATTGGTAAATCCGCTCACTCCTACTTTAATTTACGTTCCCCAAATCCAATTGAAGGCGAAAGTCCCGCTTCATCACGTCAGCTGTCTCTTAATAAAATAAATAGCAGCTATGTCGGTGTTTTGTGAGGTCCCCCAAGCAGCCCCTGTAGCTGTCTTCAAGCTATCGCAGGATTTTACTAACGACCAGTTCCCCAAAAAGGTGAACCTCGGTGTGGGAGGTAAGTTGTCCGCAATCAGTCTGAACGACAGCCTTGGAGCCAACGTTAGCCATGGTAACGGTATCCTGGAGCAACCAGCCAGTTCCAGCTGCAGCCGGTGTTACAGCGAAATCTCATAAGATTGTGTGACCTGTTTAGGATTTTCTCTTACGTCCATGTCATAGTATTCAAATAGTGACACAATTTCTTATAGCTGTTAATCCTACATTGTGACCCCCTAATACAGTATTCAGATATGGCACTACATTTTAACACGTGTTACCATAGAATTTGAACACATGGTATTCAACGTTAGATATGGTCAAAAATGGTGACAGCTCTGACATTATTTATGGCGAGTTTATTGGTCTGCCAGTAAAGTATTTGGTCAGCCAGTCTTTTTCCCCCCAGCGTCACAGAATCCCACGGGTCGCAGATTTCTGTGTAACACCTGTAACGTAGCGTTATCGTTGTTGTGGATAGCTGCCTTTAAAATGTCTTGTTTGGTGTAACATTACAGTCGTTTTAAATATTATCATGATGTTATGTAAGGTTAGTTTCCGACTGACATGGACATCGAAGATAAGAGTAGATAATTAGAAAGGTAACTGATAACTGACTCTCACTCTTTCATGAGACTCAGTTGGGACTAGACAGCTCATCGCTTAATCTGTGTTACTTGCTGTTTAGTTATTCCATACCACCCAGTGATTGCAGCTTTGTTGATAACGTATCCTTGTTATGTAGGTGTCACACAAAGAGTGGAATCATCCCTGTCCTCTCAGGTTTCCTCTCTTTCTCCCTCTTGCTGCAACTCTGCACAATAACCTCTCACTCTGTGGACTAAGGAAACGATTGGATTACTGTTCCCTCATGCGGAGTTTAAATATGTATGGCTTAGTCCTGCTTCTCTCCTAAAGCAAGCAAATGGCACATTTCAGCCCTCAATGCAACTGTTTTCAGTGTTAATCTTATTAAAAGTAGTAATCCTTGCTGCTTACATTGCGAAGAAGCACTGTGAGAAGCATTGCCTCGCTCTGCTGTGGTAGTGTGTTTAATGGCATTGCAGGCAGGACGAGGCCCATGATTAGAACAGGAGGCTGAGGCCTCATAATCCCCTTCTCTCTGCAAGGCACACAGCGCTGCAGATGGTCATCAGCTACTGGGCAGCTGGGAAATGTTGGCCACACAATGTCCAGTATATTAAAAGTCATATCTAGAGCTGAAACAAATAGTCCATTTATTAATAAGTCGATTGATACAAAATGAATCAGCAACTATTTTGGTAATCTGCTTAGTCTGCTACATCAAGTACTTCTTCAAACAAAAATGACAAATTGTGCCAGTTTGTGCCAGCTTCTCAGTGTGTCAGTGGACTTATTAGAAAATAAACTGAATATCTTTGGGTTTTAGAAGAGGTCACATGGAGCTTTAGGATCTGCATTTTTAACTATTTGACATTTTATAGACCAAATCAATTAACCTAGAAAGCAGTAATCAGTAATGAAAGTAATCGGAGGTTTTAGCCCTAGTCATATCAGCTCAAGTTTGATTATTCATTTTTACAGATAGTGTTGCATTTCATGCCAGTGGATGAAAAAGAAACAACTCTCAGTAGGTGATATTTAGCCTGAGACGTATTATTGATCTGCAAAGCAAGTTGAAGGTCTCTGAAAGTAAAAAGTTGCTATTGTATACTTTAGTATACTTTAGTCCTTATCGGATGGTGACATGATGTTCAACTTGCTAAAACACTCAACAGATGAATGTGCATGTCTGTTACAATATCTCTGAGGTGATCTTTCCAGGGTCAGTTTTACATTCCTGTTATTTGACCCAGGTCCAAATGCATGAAGCTTCTTAAATGGAAAAACAGGAGTTCTGTTGGCCATATTTCTTGAAAAATAAATATCATTGTGAATCAAGAGGTGAACTGTTTGGACCCGATGACAATATCTTGTAAAATCCCAAATATCAAAATTACCTGGGTGCAAATATTTTGGATCACAGGGGAAATAACTTGTACTGGAGTTTGTGCTGGTATAACCATTTCAAATAATTATTATTTAAGGAAATATGGTATTTATCAACTCCACCTACAGGTTACTAAGAAGAGTGGGCTTCTTAGCAACATTGCCTCAAACTCATACTTGATGATATCTAAAAAAAACTGCAAAATGCATCAAGGCCTCACTCACTCTTTACTCCATTAGTTTGTATAAAATTGGTTTTCTTTGAATTGTTCCTTGCAGCCTACCGGACAGATGCAGGCCAGCCATGGGTTTTGCCAGTGGTGAAAAAGGTGGAAAAGATCCTTGTGCATGATGACAGGCTAAACCACGAGTACCTGCCCATCCTGGGCCTGCCTGAGTTCAGATCCTCAGCGTCCAAGATTGCACTGGGAGACGGCAGTCCTGCCATCCAGGAGAACAGGGTTTGTGGAGTAAAGACCACACTATGTTTCAGTTTTGAATCTGTTTACATTTAAACTAACTGTCTGTTTTATGTCACTATCCAGGTGGACGCTGTCCAGTGTTTAGGTGGTACAGGTGCTCTGAAGATGGGCGCAGAGTTTCTCAGGCGTTTCTACAATGGAAACAACAACACGAAAACACCGGTCTATGTTTCTGCACCTACCTGGGGTACACACACACACACACACACACACACACACACACATAAACAGTGGCGTAGTACAAAGTGGAAATGAACATGCTTCCTAGAAAGTAGCTCCTCAGTTAAGGCCTTTGATCTTTGAATCCTTTACAGAGAGTTCTATAGACTTTAGACTCGGGATGTCAGTAGAGTCCTTTATTAATAGTTGCCACATCCTGTCAGGGATCTTGATTTGTTATCAGTTTGTGAGAAGCATTAATAAAACAATATTCACCCTTGTATCGAGTGGAAATATAAACAATAAAATGAGAACACTGGTATCAGAGTTTTTCTTACTGCTTGTTTCAGAAAATCACAATGCCGTATTCGCCAATGCTGGCTTTGAGGATGTCCGTCCATACAAGTACTGGGATGCAGAGAAGAGGGGCCTCGATTTGGCTGGTTTCCTTGGTGATTTGGAGGTAAGCAGTGTGTGATTGTGACTCTGGTACTGCTACAGTTTGGTCCTTTTCATTAGGAGGTCATTACTTCTTCTTCTCTCTGTTTCCCACAGAGTTGCCCAGAGCACTCCATCTTTGTCCTGCATGCCTGTGCCCATAATCCAACTGGCACAGACCCCACACTGGAGCAATGGAAACAAATTGCTGAAATTATGATGGTATTATACACATGCATGCACACAAATACTAACCAACACGTTGTCTGTACTGTTGGCTCAACAATCACCACTAACATAAGTGTCAGTTTAAACAGGACATGGTCTTGCATGCTCAATGTTTATCACAGTGTGCTGATTGTTTCATCTTTTATCCTGTTTCTTTTTCCAGAGGAGGAAGCTGTTTGTATTCTTTGACTCTGCTTATCAGGGATTTGCCTCAGGCAGTTTGGAGAAAGATGCTTGGGCGGTCCGCTACTTTGTCTCCATGGGCTTTGAAATGTTCTGCGCCCAGTCGTTCTCCAAGAACTTTGGCCTCTACAGTGAGTGACCCCTGGGTGCATTGAGTTGTACATCACTTGCTTGCAAGAGAGTAATAAAGAGTGACCTTCTTTGAACTGTTCTTAATCACAATGACAGTCACAAAGTGCTTTATATGGCCTCATTTTAACAGTAAACCCCTAACTTAGATTGTTGTGCAAAGTAAAATGGTTGAACTTGACATACAGTGAACCCACAAAATATATCGTGCCACGTAAGTTTCACTTGTACTTACTGAAGAGAGGAATTTCAGTGAAAAGGAATAATCTTAAATAACATCTGTCTTATTTTCAAACTTGACAAAATACTGTACATGATCAACTTAGTATAAAGCTAAAACTCATAACTACACTTAGCTTGTCAGAGCAGGTTTGCACATGCCAACCTTTGCCACGTACAATATAGGACAGGTAGAAACAGCGGTTTGAACTACAGTAGAGTAGTGTAGATGTAGATATGTCACCACCTACAGGTAAAGAAAGTAATAGCTACAATCTTATAGTTGGACATGTGTTTCTCCCATCAGATGAGCGTGTGGGCAACCTGACCATTGTGGCTCGTGATGCAGACAACCTGAAGCGAGTTCTGTCCCAGATGGAGAAGATTGTCAGGACCACTTGGTCCAACCCACCGTCTCAGGGAGCTCGCATTGTCGCCATCACCCTTACCTCACCTGAGCTCTTTACTGAATGGTCAGCACAAGATGTACCTCCAAAAATAACACTCAAAGCACTGCGTGAGGTATAAGAGTCATAAAAATAATGTCTTTTCTGATGTAGAGTTATTCTTTTCTATTTCTTTGACTCTAGGAAGGACAATGTGAAGACCATGGCTGACAGGGTCTTGTTGATGAGGGCTCAGCTGAAAGCTAAGCTCCAAGCTCTGGGGACACCAGGGACCTGGGACCACATCACAGAGCAGATTGGCATGTTCAGCTTTACAGGCCTCAACCGTGAGTACAAACACAGACACATACACAGCTCAGCACAACCACATCCCCATAGAAACTAGAGGTACACATCCATTGTGCACTACTTTAAGAATTCAGGAATTTTGGGATTTGTTGATAATACTACACAATACATTTCCCTTTGATACACACAATGATCTTTACAGGATCTGTAAAGTATCATATTAATTATCAATGAATTATCATTAAATCTGGTTCTGCTGTATTTCCTGCAGCTAAACAAGTGGAATATATGGTGAAGGAGAAACACATCTATTTAATGGCCAGTGGTCGCATCAACATGTGCGGTTTGACCACCAAGAACATAGACTACGTGGCTGAGTCCATCCATGAGGCCGTCACCAAGGTCCAGTAGAAGACTACACTACCCACAATTCTCAGCACTTCCTCCTATCCGGCCCTGAGCCACCTGATTCCAGGGAAAGTGTTTGTATCCAGCAGATTTCCTGGAGCAAACATAAACTCTCATTTGCACAAATATACAGACAGCCCTCAGCTCACTGGCCCTGTTTCCCCCTCCTTTTCCGTTTTTGTGCTAAGCTAGGCTAAACACATGCTGGACCTATCTATATCTGAACGCACAAAGATGATTAAGATATTCATGTTCTCATCTAACTCCTGATAAGACACCAAATATGGGAAATATTCCTTTAAGTAATTGTGTTTATAATTTGTCACTCTGTTTTCTTTATATTTGTCTCCTACTTGTAGTGTGTACTTTTTTTTTTTTTTTTTTTTCTATTTAGTGTACTATTT